>JBBHKE010001425.1:32066-54011 GCA_037447655.1 Zygnema cylindricum | reverse complement strand
CGCTGTTATTTCTCATTCTGGTAATTTTTCAAACCGGGAGGCAACTTAGGTTTGGGAGGAAGAGATGGTGGGTGATTAGGTTTGATTCCTTAGCCGATGTCGCTGTTCAGCATTACTGCTTTCCAATTGTGGTCCCGTTGACCCATTTTATGCCTGTCCAGTCTTTGCATCGAGGTGGAATTGCGGAGTTGGCGGCGGCTGTCTCCCACCCTAACATTCCAAGCTCCGGACAAGAAGGTTCGGGCATGGTGGGCATTTGGGGGTTCCAAATCCTAGCCCAATAAGTCGTCATCGTTGGCACCCACAATGCCTTGAAGCTCAAGCTCCGCGAGCTTCTACAACAACTCCTGTTTCAGCTTTTGGAGTCGTTGTGCTGCTGTGAAAGGAACAAGCCGGGAAGAAGATCCCAGGCATAGGGTAGCCAACTCTGCAGCCATTGCGGCCAGTTGCTGACTTTGTTGTTGTATGATGATCTCCGGCGTAAGCCTAGCCGGAGCGGTTGGGGCTCGTTCACATCTCTCCGGCGTGGACATAAGTTGGCGCCGCCAAGGGTAAAGTAGTTGGAGGGGGAGAGGGTTAACATATGTTTCTCTTTCTCCAGTAAACAAAGCAAATTTTATCATTTCCTTGGGTAATCCATTTTTCCGAAAACATTGCCCTTCTTTATGCCCCAGAAATCCACAAGCTTCGCACTAAGCGCCCTCGGTGGTATATTTACTCCGGATTTCGTTGGAAATTTGAGCGTTAGCAAACTTTGGAAGGTTGATTTGCCGCGACTGAGATTGGGACATCCTAGAAGTTTTGCTCCATGGAGTTGGACGGTAAGTTTCTTTGGTGACAAGGGTCTTGTCCTCTCCCCTCCCTCCCTTGAGCTTTTCTTGTTGTTTCAAAGACCTTTCTGCACGTTCTTTCTCCCATTCCTTAAGTCTCCAAGCCAGCTCCTGTTGAATTTTCCTGATGCAGTGCTTCCACCCATGACCTGGTTGTTGACAATTTATGCAATTATAGAGAAATACTGTCTCATTTGCTCGAACAGCTGGTTCTAACCCGCTGTCAGCCACTTGCTTCCCTTTAAGCTTCCGCAAAGCTTCAAGTTAAGCCTGTTCCACTTCATTCAAGGAGGTTTCCCCGGCGAATCCCGCAAAATTTGCTCGAGCTTTGCCGGTCACAGCATTCTACCTTGCCTCACTGTAGACAAAGTGGTAATATAATTTCTTCGCCACCAGTGAGATTTCTTTGGCGGAGGGATTGATGTCTTGAATTGCCTGTCCGCCAAACTAGTTTTCTAGAGCAGTTGGCCCTGTCAGTCTGAATGAATTAGAGATAGCGATAAAGTATTTAATTGCCATTGCCGGAAGGTCAATCGTATACAGTTTCGTTTTCTTGGGAGTCTTGTTCTTCAAACATCAGAATTTCGTGAATTCCTTGATTGTTGACCCGATCCTCCTTGTGTAGAGGAGTCTCTAGATGTTTAGCAAAGTGGTATAAGGGTTGGGATTAGCAACCATGCGAGTTGCTGCTTGGACTGCCTGAATGGCTTGTAGCTGGTTAATATAGGCACTTCCTTCTGCCTACAATTTCATGTCTTGTGTGACGCTAGAGGTTACAAGGGTTGCAGCCGCTGCCGCTAAGTTAGCCTCCGCTTGCAGGACTGCCGCATCAAGGTTCGGATCCAAGATCTTGATGCTAGGAGCCATCAAAAGAGGTTGACGCTCCTTGTAATCTGCTAACGCCCCTCCACAAAGGTAGTTGACCATCATGGGGAAGAGGGTTGTCTCGAAGTCATCGGGAATGGCGCCTCCCCGGAACTTATTGATTTCGGCTTATATGAAAGATTTCCACAACAACTCGAAATCCGAAAATGCGATCCCCGAGCTATCTCCTGTAAAGATCCGGATATCCCCCATTTCCTTTTCTTCCTCTGCAGGGTTGGTGAAATGGGAAGAGGAAGGCACAGTGGGGCTGACAAACTGAGCCAGCGAGATGACTCCCGTATCCTCTTTCTAGGGACCGCAACCTTGTCCTCCTCCGGTAGAAGGTGCTGCCTTGAGAGGTGTGGACCCCCCTCCCACGGAGGAAGTACGAACGCTTGAAAATATGGTGAGAGGAAGGATGTTCCCCACTACTCCTCTATATCTACAACAGTAGTGTTCCTCATTGAGAACCTGCTCCATCGATGGGATGTGGAGGCTGAAACTCTGAGACCTCCATAAGTCCTTAGAGTGGACAGCATCCAATAAGCCTCTAGGATAACCTTGACCCCTTTGTGTTTCAGCAAGATCAAATGACACCCTGGCAGACAAAAACTCTGACCAACTTCACCTTTGTGAAAGGAAGACTCCCCTGAGTCGATAGAAAAAAGAATCTCTGAATTTGCTCCCCTGAGCAGTTAGTTATCGAGGGTCAAAGTTGACCTTTTGTATAGAAGCTCTTTGGGAGAGAGGGTCCTATCTACCAATTTTTCTAAGTCTTATCTCTCTCACAAACTCTATCTACTGGTGTACGGCGCCAATCATATTAAACTGTCGTACATAAAAGTACAGCCGCCGGTGTACTTTATGTACGGAAATTGTACAACATGGCCTAAAAGTCGACACATGTCGTATCCAGATTCGGTGCCGTAATCCCTGGAGATACTGCGATCCAACGCAATTTTGCCATGTGTCATCCGATGTGGCGATGACCATAAACCACTGAGAATCTCTTCCGCGATCTCGACTTTTTTCCCGGTTGTCTGATTAAATGTAGATTTCAATCGTAGCCGTCATAAAAACATGCGCGGTATTTGTTTCGTAAAAGAAACAAAATGCGCGGTACTTTGTTCTTGTCCATACCGTAATCCGTACGTTTACATAACGGGTTCTATGTAACCGTTAACATCCGCCGTTAAATGAATTTTCCGACATCGTAACATATGAATACAAATCAAACCTAATAGTATGTATCAGAACTTCTAGACTTAACGGCTGAGGCTACTCGCTACCGGTGCTTAAACGGTCTGCTGGTGTCAGGATCAAATCCTGTCACCGACATATACGTTTTAGTAAATAAACCTTCCTATCCATAAATTGAATAATCTATTTCTCGTAAACCTCTGGATAGCCTAGGTAGCCATGGCTCTAGCTTCTCTCCAACTTCTCAGTGACTGCAACAAGTGTGGGAGTTTGAGAGAGAAGTTAGAGGCAGACTTCCTCGGCTTCTTTCTATATTCCAATTTAGACCTAGAAAATAATGAAATAACCATTGATTTCTACACTTCCCTTATTTTCTAGGTAATCTTTAATTTCAGACCACACTTCTTCCTGCAGAAAATAAGTTCAAGGGAAGGCACAGGTTTGGTCATCATATCTGCTACCATCTCACTATCTGGTCGGTTCTCTAAACTGATTATTTTGTTTTCTACTTTCTCTCTAACAAAGCTGAGTCTAATGTCCATGTGTTTAGCTTTAAAATGATGTTTAGGATTGGCAGAAATAGCAATTGCTGAATGATTATCACAAAAAAAATTATGTACACCACTCTTAAGGTTACGAAGCTCACCAAGCAAAGATTTCACCCACATCAATTCTTTTACAGCAGAGCAAGAGGCCATATACTCAGCCTCCATGGTGGACTGAGCAATAACCTTTTGTTGTTTGCTACTCCAACAGCAAGCCCCATCACCCACATATAATACATATCCAGAAGTACATCTCCTCATCGGAGCATCACCATAATTGCATCACCCGAAGTAGTGATGTCAGTATTCTCTCCACCCAAATGCAACCATAGATCCTTAGTTCCTATCAGATATCTAAGGACTCTCTTAGCTGCCTCCCAATCCTTCTTAGTGGGTGCATTTAGACTTCTACTCAGCACTCCTACAGTTGCAACTAAATCTGGCCGGGTACAATTCATAAAATAGATTAGGCTTCCCACTACTTGTCTGTAAGGAATAGTCTGCATGAACTTCTGTTCTTTAGGAGATAATTTCTCGTCTAAAACTATGACTCCTTCTTCCTCACTCCCCTCACTTCCCTTCTTTAACTCCATTGGAGTTGTACAACTATTAGCTTTATCCATCTGAAGTTTTCCAGCATGTTCCTTATTGCTTCATTTTGAGTCAATCTTATAATCTTTCTTTCTCGGTATCTTTCTACTTGAATTCCCAAAATATATTTTGCTTCTCCCCTATCCTTTATTTCAAATCTCCCTTTAAGATCGGTTTTCAGTTTATTAACTTTTTCCATTGATTTACTTAAAACAAGTAAATCATCAACATAAATTGCAATAAATAGAATACCTTCCTCAACCTCAAAAACATAGATTGAGTGATTTGAGCTGATCTGGATATATCCCAGACCGGTAAGAAACTCATCAAGTTTATTATTCCACTCTCGAGGTGCTTGTTTGAAACCGCAGAGGGATTTAATCAGCCGGCATACCTTACTCTCCTCTCTTTCCTCCACAAATTTTTCGGGTTGTCGCATGATGATCTCCTCTTCCAATTCTCCATGCAAAAAGGTTGTCTTGATGTCCATCTGGTGCACTTCCATGTCTTCCGCTGCTGCCAGGCTGAGAAGTATGCGGACGGAGGGAAATGTGACCACTGGGGCAAAGGTTTCCTCGTACTCAATTCCCTCTTTTTGTGTAAATCCCTTTGCTACTAGTCAGGCCCTGTAGCGCTCGATAATGTTATCTGGGTTTAGTTTTAATTTGAAAACCCACTTACAACCGATTGGTTTCGGTTAGGTGGACAATCCACCAGCTCCCAAGTATCGGCTGCCATAATTGAGGCCATCTCCTCATTGATGGCTGTCTTCACCCGATTTCTTTTTGGACAAGTCATCGCCTCTCCATAAGTTTGAGGTTCATCTTGATGAGATAGTTTAGTTACCTTGTTATTAACCTGTTTTTCTTGCAGTCTTTTGCTACTTCTCCTTCCCCCCTCAAAATATGAGGCCGGAATAGATGGTTCTCGTGGATTCTTTCGAACAATCTCGGCTTCTCCCCTATCCCTTGATTCCGAATCAATTTCCACCACGTCTTCCGCTTCGCGTAGAGTTGTCACTTGAGTTTCCACAGCCGAGTCGTTTTCGGTCTGATTTGTGCCTGCAAGAATGTCATCTTCTCTAAAACCCGGATAATTAGGAAACTCAAAGTCATCAGAATTTTCTGACTCAAATCTGATTTTTACTGACTTTGTATATTTGAACGGATCCACATACTTTCCTTCATCTATAACTACTAGATGTTTTACTAAGATTATATCTTCCCTTTTAGATCATAAACTCTATATCCTTTAACATCCTCATCATATCCTAATAAGTATCCCGGTTTTCCTTTAGGATCTAGCTTCCAATTAGATCGATCTGTATCTAGACTGAATACTTGACTGCCGAAAACCTTTAAGTGAGATATGTTTGGTTTTCGGCCAGTCTATCCCTCATTAGGTGTTTGATCTTTTATAGCTGAAGTAAGAACTCTATTATTGAGGTAAATTAGCACAATTCATTGCTTCTGCCCAAAACCTTTTTCCTATCTTCTTATCCGACAATATACTTGTAGCACTATCACTTAGTGTTCTATTCAGCTACCCTATTTTGTTCCGTGTTTTCTGGAACTGTCTTTTGGTGTTGGACCAAATCTTCCCTCAAAAAATCCTCAAACTGGTTATAAGTATACTCTCCACCATTGTTACTCCTTATTCTATTGATTGGAGTTTCATGGAGTTTTTCGCTCCATGCTTTATATTGTGTAAAACAATCCTGAGCTCCGGACTTGTTTTTCAAAAAATACATCCGGGAATACTAGACCAATCATCAGTGATAGTCATCATAAATCTCTTCCCCCACGGTAAGGGCACTTTAGCCGGTCCTCAAATATCTGTGTGTACTAGATCTAGATTTTTTTCTCCCTTATAGGTGGTTGTTTTAGGAAAGGGTAATCTGTGTGCTTTACCTAGAGCACATCCACTACAATCACTTATATTATCACTCTCACTGAATTGAATCCCTTCCACCACTCCGATCTTTTTCATCTCTCTTAACTTATCTACATTCACATGCCCAAGCCTCTTATGCCACATCATAATATCATGAACACCAGCATAATAAAGTTTCTTCGTTTCATTACTTAAAATCAGCCTAAACATCCCATGGCTACCTTTCTCAACAATGAAATAGACATCCTCCTCAAAACTAGCAGTAAAGACTCCTTCCCTAGTGCTAGGAAAAAAACCCTTATCATCTAATGTAGATGTAGAGATGAGGTTTTTGTTCAGCTCCGGAATAGACAATACATCAGAGAATGTTACTATGGATGTCTTTCCTTCTACTAACACTTTCAGATCTATCGTTCCTACAAAAGTAGTGGTGACTATCCTCCCATCCCCGTACTTATCTCTACAGTGGGAATCTTTCTTATCTTAGTGAACAGGTGCCTATCCTTACACATGTGCATGGAGGCACCTTAATCTATAATCTAACCTGCTTCACCTTTCACTCCACTGTAAGCATATTTATGCCTTCGTGGAATTTCGACCTCGTTTTTCGCCTCCAACTCCTCATCCAAAAAGAGCTCATCGTCCTCGTCCTCAAATTCCGCCTCATGTACTTGTGTTACAAGGGCCTTTTTCTTTCCTCTCGGGGTACCACCGATCTGCCCCTCTTTTAACCGAAGCTCGGTTAGCTTAGTGCACTCTGCCATATAGTGCCCCAGTTTCTAATAAAAATGACATAAACCTTTGGGAGCCCTTGGTCCAAACTCGTCGGCCTGATTTTTCTGCTCCCTTCCCCCAGAGTTTCTGACCGGTTTCCGGGAATCCTTCTTCCTCCAATCGGTCGAAGTTGCCAAGGCTTGGCCACTCTTTCCTCCCCTTCAAATCTCAATCGTATTCTCCCGAACGAGAATCATCCCTACCACTGAGTTCCATATCAACCTTGAGTCCGGCAAGTTCTGCACACGGTTGACTATGTTCTCGAACTCATCGGGTAACTTCATCAGTAAACAGTTAACTTTTTCTTTTTCACTAAATTCTTTTCCCGCACTCTCTAGCTCCATGAAGAGTGTAGCAAGCTCATTGCAAAAATCCAACATTTTCCCCCCTTTGTATACATATTCGTTAACTTTCTGATCAGCCTACTGTTGTTGCTGAATCGTACCACTTCGGTACATCTCAATGAGAGCCATCCACAGATCGAATGCCCTTTCCACTTGCAAATGATCACATGCAAGTCCTTGAGTAAGATGGCGTAGGATGAAGTGATTTGCCGCCATATTGTTGAAATCCCAGGTTTTGAGTATCATTCTCCTCAATCCTCAGAATAGGTGGCATAAATGCTGAACCAGTTGCTATTGATGTGGTCATCTCCTTCTCCGCTCCTTTGTCAACCACCTCTCTCTCCTTTGTCTCCTCTGTTGAAGATGGACCTGGTTTTTTTATGAATTTGCTTCTTTCAAACCCTGGAGGAATTCTAAGACTTGATGGAAGCCCGAATCGTCCACTCACTATCCCCCAAAATCTTTTTTCGCATAGAGCTCCAATCATCATACTTTCCCAGTATATGAAGCTAGTTCCATTAAAGATTGGTACCCAAAAGGGTGGGCCCATAACCTGAAACTCTGAGACCTCCATAAGTCCTCAGAGTGGACAGTTTCCAAGAAGCCTCAAGATAACTCTGACCCCTTTGTGTTTCAGCAAGATCAAATGACACCCTGGCAGACAAAAACTCTGACCAACAACACCACTGTCAAGGGAAGACTCCCCTGAGTCGATAGCAAAAAGAATCTCTGAATTTGCTCCCCTAAGCAATTAGTTATGGAGGGTCAAAGTTGACCTTTTGTACAGAAGCTCTTTGGAAGAGAGGGTCCGATCTACCAATTTTTCTAAGTCCTATCCCTCTCACAAACTCTATCTTCTGGTGTATGGCACCAATCATATTAAACTGTTGTACATAAAAGTACAGCCGCCGGTGTACTTTATGTACGGAAATTGTACGACATGGCCTAAAAGTCGACACATGTCATATCCGGATTCGGTGCCGTAATCCCCATAGACACCGTGATCAAACGCAATTTTGCCACGTATCATCGGATTTGGCGATGACCAAAAACCGCTGAGAATCTCTTCCGCGATCTTGGCTTTCTTCCCGGTCGTCCGATTAAATGCAGATTTTAATCAGAGCCGTCATAAATACATGCGCGGTATTTGTTTCGTAAAAGAAACAAAATGCGTGGTACTTGTTTTTTGTCCATGCCGTAATCCGTACGTTTACATAACAGGTTCTATGTAACTGTAAACATCCGCCGTTAAATGAATTTTCCGAGGTCGTAACATATGAATACAAATCAAACCTAATAGTATGTATCGGAACTTCTAGACTTAACGGCTAAGGCTACTCGCTACCGGCGCTTAGACGGTCGGCAGGTGTCACGATCAAATCTTGTCACCGACATATACCTTTTAGTAAATAAACCTTGCTATCTGTAAATTGAATAATCTATTTCCCGTAAACCTCTGGTTAGCCTACGTAGCCATGGCTCTAGCTTCCTCTCCAATTTCACAGTGACTGCAACAAGTGTGGGAGTTTGAGAGAGAAGTTAGAGGCAAACTTCCTCGGCTTCTTTTTATATTCCAATTTAGACCTAGAAAATAATGAAATAACCATTGATTTCTTGGCTAGTGGCCAAGCCTTGGCAACTTTGACCGATTGGATGAACAAGGATTCCCGGAAACCGGTCGGAAACTATGGGGGAAGGGAGCAGAAAAATCTATTGATTTCCTAGAAATCCGAGATTCGGTATGTCCCTTACTAGGGAAAAGTGAGCCGGCCAAGGCTCAAAACTGGGACCTCTGTTTTGAGCTGTCAACGCACTTACAACTGTGCCACCAGCGCGATGTAGAGCCTGGCGAGTACGTACCTATTTTTTTTAGGCGGGTTCAAGTGTGACGTATCACATTCTACCCCGTATTGAACCGACATTCACGTGCCAATCCAACATAGGCGAGGTCGGTTCAAAAGAGGTTTTTAGGGAATGGTTGGCAACGGAGACGGAGACGAAGATTGTTGGGTCCCAGTTGGATAAGGCGTCTATTTCCGGGTACGCCTCCTAGAGGCCTCCAAAGGTGGAGTTCCAGAACTGGTGGAAAGGGAACGCCTGTGAGGAGGTGAGTAAGCGGGGACGTTGTGTTTGTAAGGTAAAACAGGCGGCTCCCGAGACCCCCTGATTGCTGCAACTGGAGAAACGGATGGTGAAGGGCATGCCCGAGGCTTTGTAGTAGGACCTAGGGAGTGAGAGGAAAGAGGAGGAGAAGATGGGAGATCTGGAGATGCTCTGAGAGGTGGTGAAGGGGGTGTTGACGGCCTCAAGGGGATGTGAATCCTCTCGTTCGGTCGTAACTCCACCAAAGCCTCCACTGCTGAAAACACCTCCATCGAGACCAAGGTTGGCTCTTCACGAGGAACAGTTGTAGACTCCATAGGTAAATCGGCACCCAAACCCCTCCTATTAGGTCATATTGTTTCCCCCTCTTCCCGCTGAAAAAGAGGCTCTCGGCTAGGCCTTGACGAAGGAATGTCGGGCTGTGTGTTTGCGAGAGGAGAAGTTCCCAGAGTTTGTGCTTCGGCATGCGGCCCGGTCTCCGGTGTAGGAGGGGTCTGCCCGTTGAGAATCCCACTTGTCCTATGTTGAGCTTCCTGAATAAGCATCAATTCATTTTCCTATACCTTTCTCCTTTCTACCTCTAAGGCCTCCCAATCTACGGTGGCAGGTCCGACCCCCGCCGTAGCCTGTCGTTAGGATTTTAGAACCTCCACTAGCTTATTGGCCTTTTCGACCACTCTTGTGAGATCCGCTATCCCCACCACCGGAATTTCGGGATCATTGGGTATGGTCCGCCACCATCCCTCGGACATATCTTGTGGTCCCGTACCCGAAACCTTTGGATTGGTCGGTTTGGATCGCTAGAGCCCTTCGGCAGGGCGGACACAAATTGCTGTAGGAGCAGGTTTCTCGGTTGAGACTGACACAATAGAGGGGGGCGTCTCCTCTTTGGGAAAAGGTGCGAATCTCCCCTTGTGATCATGGTGGTCAAACCCCTTTCCCCTCAATGGGTCTTGTGCTTTCCTCTCGATACCCCTTTCTCCTCTACGAGGTCGCGAAGAGGTACGCCCCTGGGAGGGTTTGCTGGCTGCGGTGTCCTGAGAGGAAGATGGGGGAGGGCTAGAATAGGGAGCTCTCTGGGACCGGTCCTGCACTGACTGTGAAGAGTTACTCTCCGAAGAACTGCTCAAAATATCCACCACCCCTCCCACAGGTTTAACCACTCTAACTTGATCTGTCCGAGCCACTCTCTGTACCAACTCCTTGTTCACCTTCAGCTCATGGAGGTCGTGAAGGACAAGGAGTTCTTTACGACCTGGGCGATGTGGATCCGTCAAAACCGCGGGGTCAATCTGGATCTCGGCCCGGGGAATTTTGGATCTAGTGTGAAGCTCGACCTCCAGAAGAGGACCCATATGAGGCTCCCTATGCGCCTGCCACTTTGGTCGGGCCTTGGGAGCGGTTCCTCTCCTAGGCCTGAGCCCGGGCTTCCTACCTTTCCTCAACATAGACCTTGGCGGCCTCCGCCAAAGAGGGGTAATGTTCGCGAGTGATATTTGGAGGAAAAGAAGGAGAACAATCACTAGGTGGTTCCTTGGTCAGAGAATCAAAGACAGACTCCATAGGTACAGAATCCTCTGACAGCTGAGACTTTTCCTCTTGTACGGCCCTCTCCTGCTGACCCTGCTCTCCAGATCCATTATTCAGAGTCTCTCCTCCCACCATAATGACAGAGGTAACGAGAGAAATAGTATTGAATGTAACTAGAGCTCACTTCCAAAAAGAGAGATTCCAAAGTTGAAGCTCCAATCCCCTCTAATCCGAGCAGACAGGTGTGGCTTTTCAGTATTGTGTTTTGTCTACGGGAAGTCTATCGCATTTGTTCCCTCAAAACCCATTGTCCTGATCTAGGGGGTTTCAGCTTACTCCGGAAAAGTAACTCCAAAGCAAAGAGAACTCCAGATGAAGACACAAATGCACTAACACGTAGATATATATACAAATAAATATGATTGGTTTTCCAAATTTAACAATATCACCTTGCTCTAGAAAAGAGAATAAAAGATAGAAAATGTGAAATGTAGCGAAGCGAGCTTAACTTACCCCAGCAGTCAACGATGAAAATTAGAAAAAGGCGACCCCTCTCCCGATAGTATTGTCAAAAGGTGTGGTACATCTGCAACCTTCGGTGTCCGAGCTCGGAACCGACCATACTCTTCTCGGTTCGAAACAACAAAAAGTCCAAAATCACCCAAAAGGAAGATCTGCCAACTACCCGCCCGGGCTGTGATTTCCACAAAAGAAAGATCTAAAACCAAGATGGCACTAGAGTCGAAACTACATAAAGTTTCTACAAAAGAAGGTTTGTTAGAATTTTTGAGGGTTTTCACAGGAGACAGTACTGAAAAGCAACCTGTCTTCTTCGAACCCAAGTGCCTTATACATCAAAGTTTGTCAAATCGCAAGTCCAAATGTCAAAGCTACGCTAATAACCAATGAGCAACAAACAAGTGTAATGGAACTGACACAAGACAAAATAATCCGCACTACACTTGGGGCAAAAAGTTTTGCTCCGGACTGCGGCTAGATCCGTGGCTGAAATTAATTATTTGGTCCAGTATTATAAGACAAAGTCGTGAAAATGACACTAACTTGCCAGACTTTGACCTAATGTAATTAATGGACCAAAAGTCAGCTGAGCCTGTGCTAACTTCCTACCGACGGATAACAGCACAATCTAGATGCAAATCTAGAAAGTTACGTGGCAATTCACAATGTACCCCCCACGGAGGCTGTCGAAAACTGGTCCCATGTAACGGAATTGCAATCTTTGAAACGGTAGAACTTGGTCATTCGGCCTCTGTTAGACGCGAAATAAAGTGCGTTCCGCTCAATTTAGGAAATACAAGGATCTTGTCCGGCTTGGTGCACTCTCTCCGCCGTACTCTGAAGACCGTACAGGGTAAAATGGCCTCGGAAATCCTTGGTGATATAAAGGTATGCCTGAAATGCACATGAGCTTGACAGCGCATCTCATTATGTTTATTCATCTCTCCTGCGCTCTCTACCTTCTTATTCTTCCTCTTTCATTCTCTCCACCTCTTTAGCTCTTAACCTCTCCCTGTACTAATTGTCCGTCTCACACATTTGTTCCCATTCCCTTTCCTTACTCTTCTCTCCCACTTTCTCTCTCTCCCTCGTTCTGTCTCATATCCTTTCTTTGTTTTCCGTTTTGACTTGCTTTTTCCCCATTTTAGTCTCTTTTTTGTTCTATTCACGTCTTCCCTCTTGAATATTTACTTATCTTTTGACACCTGTTTACCTCTCATCATTGCTCTCTATCCTGTTATCTATCTCTTTCAATCTATCATCAACATTTGTCCCTACTTCTATATCTCGTGCCCTCCCTGAATTTGTGTCACTCCCTCTTCCATATTATCTCCCTTCTCGCCCGTACGCCTTATTAATCTCCCTGGTCGTTTACCATCCACCATCACTCTATCGCTATGTCTCCATACATTTCATTGCCATCACCGAATATGACATACTCCTTTAGTCTCTCTCTCTGTCCCTTTTTTTTTGCGTTATATTTGTCAAACCCCGCTATGTCTCCATACATTTCATTGCCATCTCTGAATATGACATACTCTTTTAGTCTCTCTCTGTGTCCCTTTATTTTTGCGTTATATTTGTCAAACCGATATACCCCTTACTAATCTGTTATCTTTGTCTCTTTTATGTATCTTAAATTGTCATCGAGGATGAACTTATATTCGACTGCCTGTTGTATTGGAGAGCACCCATACGATCGTAAGGAAGAAGAAAATACAAAATTGAAGGTATTCCAGCGTACAAAAGCGCATGGATTATACCTTGAGGAGCCTTTCATGTATCTATATTTCTTATCATAAATCGTTGATACTTAGTTAGTGTGTGTAAAATACTAAAATATGAAGGTTTTATTTTTTTTTGAATGAGGAATTATGAGGTAGAAGTAGAAACGTTAGGGATTCAATACTATTTAGAGCTTTGTTGACTATTGTAGATTAATAGGCCTTAGATAACTTTTTGTTTTAGTTTAACGTTGTAAATAGATAATATCATAAAATATATAATTTTTTTTTTCTTCCATTGATGTTAATGAATGATTTTATGTGTCAACTTTTTATATATTTTTTTTTTCATTGTGTGTTTTTTAAATTGCTTTCATGTTGTATCGATGACACTATCGTATTTAAATATATTATATGTTATTGGCATTTTTCGTTTGTGAATCATCTGTTTATGCTACAAATATGTCTTTTTTATTTTATTTCTCACCACGTATCTTTCTTCATCTTTGGTTTTCCTATCTGGAAAACTTTGGTTTGATTTTTCACTACTGTTTTAATGGTTTTTGTCTAGTTTTTATGTGTTTTTTTATATACGAAATAACCTCTTATTTCGTCTTTAATATAATAATTCCCATATAATATGATAACTGAAATTTCATGAACTAGCGACGAAACAACCTCGCCGCTGAAAGGCTATTCAAAGATACAAAAACACAGTAGCAATGGCTTTTATGTTTTGAATTCAACCATTTTAAACTCTTTGTTTTTTTAGAGATGATGATAAAATTGTTTTGTCGCTGGATTTCAGTCTAGCGACAAAACACCCTCTATACTCTCGGAGTTGATGATGAAGTTGTTTCATCGTCGGATTTCCATTTAGTGACGACACAGCCTCTGCTTTGTCGAATATGATAAGAAGGTTTTTTCGCCGCTTAATTTCTGTCCTGCAATGACAAGTTCTCGTAGCTGAAAGAGCAACCATTACTTTGTGGGGTGTATATGTTGTTTAGGAAACTAACAATTTATCAATTTTCGAGAAAGATGATGAATAAACGACGAATTATAGTCGTCGCTAGTTAGGATACGATGTACAATGCAACAAAATATATGAGTTCATATTAGAAGCCTAATCAGCGACGAAGCATAGTCGTCGCTGATTAGGGTAGGATGTACATAGCAACAAAATATATGAGTTCATATTAGAAGCCTATTCAGCGACGAAGCATAGTGGTCGTTGATTAGGGTATGATGTACATTGCAACAAAATATATGAGTTCATATTAGAAGCCTAATCAGCGAAGAAACATAGTCGTCGATGATTAGAGTTGGATGTACATTGCAAAAAAATATGAGTTCATATTAGAAGCACACTCAAAATTTGAACACCATATTAACAACATCTGAAGGTGAATACATAAGAATTTATAAAAATACATGAAATTCCATGATACACAAGACACGAGAATGTCAAAAAAGCCTAAATTGTATTATCCCATAAAAAAATCATATACACATACGAAATTTGTTTCATCCTATGAAGTCAATGAATATTAGACTCCATTAATTGTCTACATTAATCTGGCACAAGTTTAACCGCGTTTCCCACTCTATAATTAAACTACCATTCCCAAACTAATATATAAAAACAAAAAAACAATAGGCAATTATGGAATATCTTTAAAACTCATTGCCGATCATCCCTCCCTCATTGAAAATGCTATCTTGTTGACTGTCGGCATCTTCAATATCTTGGAGAAATTCCCTTATCCTCGGGCAAGGGGGTTCCACAACTTCGCCTTTGAAGTGGTTGCGATATTTGGTGATTATGATTCGCAATTGTTGTGTGAGCATGTCTTCTTCCCACTTTGCGTTGCGTAGAGACAAACCACATTGAATCATTGCTTTCCTCGCATAAGTCATTCCGTTTTTGTCTCTCATCACATTGACCTCTCGGATAGAGTCCTTTGCAAATTTTTTAAAAAATGCTTTACCGGGTCGAACCAATTTACCGGACCATCCACGGCTAGATGATTTAGCCCATTGCCCGTTCTCAATTCCTTTCGTCTTCCAACTGTCCCAAATGCGACCCCACACGTCCTTGATTTTGGAAATCATGAAAGAGTTGGCCGGTTGAACAAGATGCGTTGCATTAGGTGGAAAATAGTGTAACAAGGTGTTTTTGGCCTCTAAAACTCGCTCCAACTCGTCGGACGTGTTGTGACCACCGCAATTGTCCAGAAATAGAATTTTTTGACGTCCATCTCGATCCCTTTAGTAAGACGTTGCCTCTTCGATCCATTGTGGGAACACCGTTTTATCATTCCACCCTTTCGGAGCGGTCCGGTAACAAACGCCTGCAAAGATATATAATACACAAAAAAAGGAAATAAATTAACATTTTGTATTGTTTGCTTCCATTTGCATTAGAGGTAAAGCAAGCTACGTGAACCATAACGTAGCTTATAATAGGTGTTATTGTTTGCGATAACATAAGATAGGAAATTCAAGATCCTAAATTTCTTTATTTTGTAAAAAGACAAAGGGGGAGGAGGTATAAGAGGACAAGGTACAGAGATATAGATTAGAAATTGAAACCAATAAACAAAGATGGAGAGAAATAGAGAAAATTTCATCAAAGACTAAACGACATTTTTTTTTTTGAAAACATTAAATGAGGAGGATAAAACACACCCGGGACGTTGTCCCGTAAACCTTGTATCGGGTAATTTCTGCCACAATTTGGAAAAATTATCAGGGGGTTCTCGATACGAGCGTTCCCCCCTCCACTGATTCGCACCATGAGAGTCATGGATTCCTCCCTCCGGCGACTTCGGCGTATTTCACCACTTCATCCTCTCGAAACCCCAACGTCTTTCCATTATCGGTATTGACGGTCATGTGAGTTTCATCCATGTTTTCCATGAGGTCTTCGTTGAAAATTCCTGGTTTACATGCGCCGCCAAATCGAAACAAGCTTAGTTTATTTTTAGGGTATATTGTCAAGTAACGGAATACAACAAAAATAAAACACAATAATAAAAAAGAGACATCATTATTCGTCATTCGTAATGGAAAGAGACTCACCGGATTCAAACCCCCGTTTCAAAACGCCCATGAGAAAGGCTACGGTACGTTCAATGTATTCCACTTTCTCGGGACTACATTGTAGTTTCCCCTTTTGCGCACGCACAACAATGTTATGCTTCTCTTGACACCTTTGCACCCACCTTTTATTGATGATTTGATGTATTTCGGACCCGTTATTGTTGAACCATTCCGGGTCGTACTCCTTCATCTTTTCTTTTATTATGTCGCTAGCGATGTCCTCGAGAATTGAGGTGGACATCTTCATATCCGCTTTCTTAAAACGTTCAAAATCCGAAAGCAACTCCTCGTGTATAACAGTCACCCAAGCAGCTTCCTTCCTTCCTCTTCCCGGCAAAGCCTTGGTAACCGCCACCGATCTTGTCCCAAAACTAGAAGTAGAGAACGTACGGGTTGTCTCTCGTATTCCATCAAGCGTGGACCTCCTCTCTACCCACCTTCGCTTGGCCTTTTGGTACCTTGTAAATAATAAACAATGTCAAAAGAATTAATGAGATTCTTGAATGGAAAGTCGTATAACAAATTGGAACGACTCTAAAAAGAAACGACAAAATTCAACGACAAAAAGATGATGTCGCAAATTCAACGACAACGGAAACTTGTCGTTATAACGGCAAAGTTTTTTTTTTATATATAAACATCGTTGATGCGTAGTCACCAGTCGACCACCGATGAGAAATCCTCACTTCATCGACGAACCAGCGATGACCTTGTGTCGTCGTTAAGCCGGGAAAGAGGATTATCAAACACAATGGCGATATCACCAAAACCAAATGTATGACTTAAAATCGAATTTACATTCAATCGGTGATAAATGGGGAGAGAAATATTAAATTCATACTTGTATGATAAATAAATAAATAAAACAATACATTGTGGCACCCAATGTAGGCTGAGGGCTAAATCGGGATACCTCTCCTTCGAATGAAGGCCACGAAATTGACCCTCGTCATCTCCCATAATCGTCGCCTAATGCCAATAAGCTCCTGAGTTAGATTATTAATTAAGCGACGAACCGTTATCATCGCTATTTCTTGAGCCTCCAAACGGCGATTGAGATTTTGAACTTGATTCCTCAATCGTTCTACTTCCGATGGTGGAGGGGGCTCATCAACATGTGGGACCCTCGGAATTTCCCAAAGATACGTACGCCTCACTAGCACATTTCGGAAGCGTTGTAAGATCGCACTTCGAGCATCTAAAAAATCGTTTAACTCCGGAGTACGAATTGCACGACGTAGAATGGTAAATAACCGTGGGTCCCGAGGGTGATAATGTCGGATTAATTCCAGGACATCTATTTCGAATCCAATCGGTCAACGTACAATCCATGTGAAACGTTCATCATTAGGCTAAAAATGCCTAATGTATGGGAATTTTGACGCATAGTTGTATGATGCGACGTACAATCATGTTGGGTGGGCGGGGACATCCGAAGGGATGTCAAGAATTTCAAGGACGAGGTTCAACCACCGGTCAATAGGCCGAGCCTCCCCGTAACGCCAATAGTTCGGCCAATCCTCGACCGAGATGAAATGGGCAGCCGTTGGTCGAAAGCCATCCATGGCCTCATCTCCGACCGGAGGCGGGAAAAACCAATCGGGTTCTTCCTCTCATATTCCACATCACGCTCGGTCGGAATTTGAGGTCTTTGTACCGCCACGAGAGCTCTATCACGATTCGGTGATGGTGGAAAAGCGATAACCTTGTCTTCGTCTCCATATTCTTCCTCCATGCGTCTCTCCGAGCTCTCCGAAGATTTTCGGTCCGAGGTTGCGGGATCATCGTTGTATTTCATGACCGAAATGTCCGACGATTCGGTTTCTTTCTGTTCTTCCTCCTCTTCCGTAGGCTCTTCCCCTTCCTCTATAGGCTCTTCCGACGCAGTTCCCGAGGGTTCATATTCTTCATCTACCTCCTTACCCTCTTCTACTTCGCGGACACCTTCTTCGTCCGCTCTAATCCCTTTATTCGGTAACTCCCCCTCCGACACACTTCCCCTTACTACCCTCTCCGTACCCGCCCCTTCCCTCACCACCGCATCTGTTGCCTCCATCTCATTTATTTCAGCACCCGATTCCTCCCCCTCCCTCAAAACCAACTTCATTCTAGCCCTTTCCCTACCACTCGTTTCCGGTTCCACCCTATTCCCCAACACTCCTCCAGTTGCATCCCTTTCCATTTCTAAGTTATCCCCTATAGGTATATGATCCCCCATGTCGACCACCGTTGGACGTGGACGATATCGCCACCGAAAGGCAGAGCAAAGTCACTTAAATGGTCGTCAGCCGCCCTCCATTGAAAAACAAATTTTGGTTAACAAGAAAAATGCAAAAACACAGTCGACGGAGACAAAAAAACCCTAAAACATACACTTTTACTCTGGCCTTTACTCAGCTTGTCCAACTGTAAACGTACTCCACTGTTCACAGTTGGAAAATCGAACCGTTGGTCCTACAATTTAAAACGCGACATTCAAGCGACGACACAATGTCGTCAAGCGTTCGACTGTATTCTAGTTTCTCAATAATGAATGGACGAAACAACATCATCGTCCGCGAATTCAATTCGAGAATACCAACATTGGATTGTTTGAACCGATGTCGTCGGTGGTTTAGTCGAAATGACGAACCACTGTCGTACGTCATTCGCACTTTCGACCTAACGAGCTATCCTCATCCATTCAATTATTTTGTCGTACCCATCATTGAAGGGACGACATGATGTCGTAGCATACACCGAAACAAAGACACGTCATCGCTAGTACGTTGTCGCCATAAAGAAATCGTAAGACACTTGGAAAATAATACTAAAAAACAGCAAAAAACAATGCATATTAGTCGACAACATAGAAAAACACACACTAATTGGAGAGTTAGTGAGAAGTTAGTGTGTAGTTTGAGAGAGAAAGGGGACGTTCCAGAATGAAACTGTACAAATAATTTAAAAGCACAACAAAATTAAAATTTAACTACGCATTGTGAATGAGAATAATAGCACAAAAGGAAGGAGGAAACGAAATCATTTAATAAATGGGAGAACGTTTGGTTGAAATGGCTTACTTGTACCGTACACTCCGGTAAAATGCTCGGGAAACTTCCTTATGGTCCTTGGAATGAGTTTAGCTGAGTCGTTATTTTCACAGTTCTTCAACATCTTGTGTATTACTCGCATCCGAGTTGCCTTAGTCGACACGTGTTGAACTTTAGGGTGGGAGACACGTCCTCTAGTATTGGCCGAGGACGGAAAAAACCCTTCCACAATGGCCGCCGGGTCTACCGACGTTTCGATATCCGCCTCACTCTCTTCTTCGTTCGGAAATGCGTTTTCCTCATCGTTCCTCTCATTTTCCTCATCTTGTTCAACCTGAGCGTTATGGGGATTGTTGTTGTTATTGCCCGGGTTGCGCCCCAAATTCTATTAAGGGTCCACATATTGTCAAGCATTTAATATCACTTAAAAATGATCAGCTTTCGTCGCTGAATTACCTCCAATTAAAATTAACATGTATCCTAATAAGTGGTTTTTTTTCGTTTTACGTTCAATTAGAATTAATAGTGATACTAAAAAGAGGTTTGTTTGACGTTTGCTCTAAGTAAACGCATCCTTATTAGACTTATGTCCCAATATTACAATGCATTAATTGTAATAAAGCATCCCACGCGGCACCTTATTAAAGTTAAGGGTCCTTATTTAACGTCACACAACGTTCGTTCACCCCGCGAACGACAAAGAAATTAAAAACAATCACAGAGTTCAATGTACGTTATGTGAAATGAAACGTAAACATACAATACCTTCCGTTGTAGTTTGGTTGATTGTACAAACTTATTTGAACTGAATAAACATATTAATATTGTATGGTTAAGTTGCATTATAACGTAACTGCGTTTAACAACTAGATGCATGAAATCGACTGTATGACGTGACAACGTACATTTCGCCCTATGTTGTCCTCGCACCTTTTTTACTGTTATCAATTCACCGCGTGCAAATCATTCGCTTATTAGATTCATGAATGAACTGAAATGAAAGTACATAAACCCGTACGTTTCGACGGTTTTTATCTGTACCTATTTTAGTGTATAATTATGAACGGCGTAATTATTGTACATCCGCAAACCCGAAATAGAATAATGGATATTTACAATAGAAGAAATCGAATTCGTACGGATTGTCATGATTTGTACTTCCACCTATTTTAACGTATATGTAATGACGACGGACTATGTATACCTAAATCAGCGTTATGGAGAAATTACAATTAAACATTTTTTTGAAAATGGGATTGATACACAAATTAGAATCCATGACACTAATTCTTTATTCACACTAATAATTTCTATACGCTAATAACGATTCACGGTGTACTGTACACTGCTAATGGTTATTAGTGTTAATAACACTAATTTTGACGCGGCTTTTTTCGGCCCAAAATCATAAATTAGTGTTATTTACATTAAGATAGAATTAACGCTAATATGGAAAGTATTTATTTAGTGTTAACCATTTTATATTACGTTCGTTGAAATTAGTGTGATGCACGAGAAGCTCGTTTACACACATCGCGTCGTCGTGACATCTCAATTTTACAACATTAAGCGCGCTTCGCATGTAAATTAAATTTCACCAATTAGCCGCCGGAAAGAGCGGAACATTACGAAATATAAAGCATAAAATAGCGTTAGTTTTACAGTAAGTTGTTCAAATCGTGCGATTTTTTCAATTTTTACGATTGAAACGCATAATTTGTGACTTTTGAAAACATTGTAAAAAAACGCGATGTACTTTCTGTGCGATAAACTGAACGGGCAGTTTACGGGGAAAGTTCAATATTTCTCGTAAAATGTACGTTCATTTACGAAACGTACGGAATTCGAGGAAAAGATACGTCGCAGTTATTAATACTTTCTGTCCAGTGAACTGAATAGAAATATCACGGAACCTGTACGTCATTTCATCGAAAATGTACGGACATTTTCGAAAAGAGACGTCGAAATGTCACACAATTTTCGCGCATTAAGTTTGAAAAATGTACGGGCGTCTTCTTCAATTTTTTTTGAAAGAAGCCGCCATGGAATGTTGAAAACGAAACTGTAAGGAAGCCGCCTCCCTATAATCTACCATGGCTGTCAGTCAGATCAGACAGACGGACTTAGACAAAATATTTCCATGGGCAACATTCGAACCTGAAACTACAACACTTTAATATGTGCTAACTTTACTTATCCCCGCTACCAGTTGATCAAAGAGGTCGAACAGATATCCAGTGTGTGACATATAGTTAATTAATAATGACTACTTACCCCTCATTTACCAGAAACCTTACAAACTGCGCTATATGTAATTTTCTGTTTGTTTACATGTACGAAATTGTACGGATGAAAATTCATTAACGATTTTTAACGATTTATTCAAAACGTTCAATGCGTTCGTTACGTATATTTCGTCGCGATTGAATCGTTCGCACTAAACGCTATGAACAACTATGGTTTTACTCTAATTTAGTAATTTTAGTAATTTTACATCTTTCGTACGATATCCAAACCGCACAAGTACGTATTTCGGCGAAAGCTTTCAGCATAGTACACCTGAGCTTGAAATAGGATCGATGACAGCTCAGCGTACACCCTGCGAAGTAGACACACAAATTTTCGTTAAGAGCCAAATTAATGTTAATGCTTTTATTTTTTTGACACAAAATCATAAATTAGCGTTATTAACACTAAATTAGCATTTACGCTAATTTTTTCTACACTAATAACGATTAGCAGTGTACACCGCGCATCGTTATTAGTGTCAACGACACTAATTTGGGTTCTTAAAATTTTGATTTTTTTCCTCAAATAGGATACATGATTTTAATTTTTCCTTGACGTTAATTAAGGTACCGTACAAAAACATGCGACTCGACAGTAGCTAG
>JBBHKE010001425.1:15480-32056 GCA_037447655.1 Zygnema cylindricum | reverse complement strand
CAGACCGTACATAAATGTACCTTTTCAAGTGAAAATTTTACAAAAAATGAGTTAAATCAGACGCGCACGCATAGGACAGTGCGCTAAAAAAACGGGATTGTTCTGACACGTAAACTAGTCTTACATGTACGGATATTTAAATTTCACGACGGCGTACGATTTTTAATATTTTGTACGGATACATATATTAATGTATATAATCATACAACGAATATTCTATTTTTGCTGTTCCCAAATTAGCATAAACGCCGAAATTAGAATACACCTTTTTAAAAAAAATAAAAAAAATCTTAATTAGCGTCAATGACGGTATATTTACTTCCACACTATTTAAACTTTGACACTAGTAACGATGCGCGGTGTAGTGAATTTGCGAAACCTAACGCCAAGAAAGAGGTGTAGTTCGGTTTGAAACAGTTTGGGCCCAAACGAGGCCGAGTGCTATGTCGCCGTACGTTTGTGTTCGATACCGTACTCCAACTGCCCGCAAAGGCCGCGTGACCGTACAGTATTTCAAATCGGTCAAACGTGTTCACTTTTACATAATCACACGCCCGTTTCTACGGTACGGTACTCCGAGTCCCGACAACCATCTACAAATCAGACATATTGCAGATACCTTGGGTCATTGGATCCTGTTTGGTTGTTATTGGTTAGCATTGCTATTTGTTCGACCCTGTGACCGTACAGAATTGCAACAGAAAGATTGACTTTACGGCCACCTGGTGAACTCTCAATTGTATAAGGATGAGCGGTAGCAGTTTTTATCCTTGTCGTTTACCTAGGAGGCATTTTTAGTTCCAGAAGAAAACAAAATTCCGTATCTTAACTCTTGTTTATGAATAAAATGCGCGTTAATTCAATGCGGAATCCACAAACCCTGCGGAAATTTACCTGGTTGCTTTGTTGGATCCCGCACTGAATCGTTGACGGAATTTGAAATTCCACACGTGTAGTGACATTAGCAAATCCACGATGATATTCCGGGCTCAATTGCAGATACGCCCTTAATTTTCCGTACAGATTGTGAGAATCCTGTCAGTTGTCAACTGCCATTCAGAAGAAAAAAGTCTTTACACGTGGAACTCACTACCTGGAATGTCTCCTTTCGTTCTTTTCCAGAATTCCCGCCAATTTTTTGTCGTTTTTTGTCGTCTTGAACCGGCTCACATATTAATTTAGAAAGCCTCAACCTTCTGAAACCTATACGGAAAAAAAGATCACAGCATTCAACCTTCTAGCCATGGCGGAGACCCGAACCAATCAGCACCTTTGGAGACATTTAAATATTTATTCGACTATTTTGTGGCTAACAGCTGTCATTTCATCATTGGACAAAGCAGATGCACGTTTCAGCAGTCAATTTCGGACACGTGGCAACTCAGAGCAGGTGAATATATTGAAAAGAAGAAAGTTTAGTTTTCCGCCTATGTAATTTTGCCCCCTTTTTTTTTTTTTTTTTTTCTGCAACCGAATCTGGCGAATTCAAAAATCTGTGCATAGAATTTATTTTTTTTTCTCTTTGGCAGGAAAAGGGAGGTCTTCGACTCAAAGAATTTAATTCCAAATTGTTTGGACTCCGGGTCGTGGATCTTTTTCCAGGAAATGTTTCTCAAGTAAGTTTCAAGAGAACTTTTCTAAACACAAAGTTTTGTAATCATATTGATACCAAAAATCGACACGAAGTCGACAGAATTGGCACGATAAAAGAACCAAAAAAAAGAAAACTCAGGAAAACAAAAAATAACCAAAACAAGAAGAAAAGGAAAATTGAAAAAAAAAAAAGTCAATTTCGTTTCTTTCTTTGCTAGAAGTCCTATAATTAAGCCGTGCATAATTTGCCGGATAAGAGACCTACTCACCCGGCGCATGTGTACGGCAAGCCAAGGCAGCCTGCTGTCCCTGCTGCCTTCTGTTCCAGTTTCCGTTCTCAGTTCCGTTGCGCTGCATGGAACTGCGTGCAGTCGGACAGGCTGGCGCTGGCCGTGCGGTACGAGCAGCTGGCGTACCTGAAGGCCGCGATGGCGCAGGAGAGAGAGAGAGTGGCGCACGCGGAAGCCAAGCTGCGAGAGGTGGGCGGCACTGCTTGGGCTCGTCTCACTACAAATAAGGAGAGGGAGAGGGAGAGGGAGAGGGAGGAAGGAGCATTAATAGTAAACGATGTTAGCTTAGTTTCAAGAAAAAGTGTTTAATCAATTTGTGAAACGTTGTATTTGTGGAAGCAGTAGTTGTGTTGTGAGCGGAAGTGAAACTTGTGTGGTTTTTAAGTTCAAGAAAGTGTTGCCAATGTTGAATAGAAACAAAGCAAGAAGGCAAAATTGTAAACAAATGGTCGGCCTGCTATGACTTATTTGCAGATATCCGAAAGAAAACAGCAAAATGGTAATCATTATGCAGGCTGGGAAGCCAATTCAGACGAATGGTGGGTCGATTTTATCAAACGGGATCGCAATTGGACAACGACTGACAACCTCGAGGTGTGTCTTATTTCTGAAGATAAACTATAATCATTGGTAGAAAAATAATATGTCAAATACCTCTAGAATTTGTCCCCAGGAAGGAAAACTAAAAGCTGATTATTTAAGGGACCATGTACAGGGAATTCCCGGAACAACCCTCCTTTCGGACAAAACAAGCTTCTCATGCATGTTGGTGGTGAAGGACGTGTGCCATTTTTCGTACGATAGGGAAGATGGTGGTTTTGGGGGATATTGGTATTCTCCAAAGAAGTATGACCTTTCAAGGTGAGGAAAATGCTTGTTGCTCATCCAGACCTTCACTAACTGTCAATAAAAGAAATCGATTTTGAGTGTGATAGTAGCTCGCAAAACCAGTAAATAGTTTAGTAAAAGAAATAGCACATGAATCTTGTTTAGAACAAGTAAACCGCAAATCGTTGTTAGTGTTAAAGTTTCGTTTTTTTCGCCACTCAAACATCTTTTCTCTGTGCACAACTATCGGATTGTCAACCGGAGACCGCCAATAGGAAGATGAGAATCTTGCCTTCCAATAGCAACCATCGGATTGACAATCGGACAAGTGTGCATAAAGGAAAGATGGCGATTTTTTTTTTAACACTAATAACAATTAGCTGTGTAGTTGTCTTAGGAAGTGTGAATATCTTATATGAAGAAGAAAGAAAAAAAAGAGTATCTGACTTGTCGAAGGGTTTGAGTCGGGTCAGGCTTTTGCAGCTAAACGACGCGTGTGGATGGGCTCAGCGGTACAAGTAGGAACTCGATAAATCCCTCAAAATCAGTTAGGAATGGAATTGTTTTAAAATAAATCATAAATTGCTGAGTTAAAACACCCTGCTTTTAGATCAGAAGTGTGTTAAATTTGCTGAGTATGATTGGAAAAAGTAGAGCTTTTCCATGTAAATCACCATGGCATTGGATTTCCCATGCCTATGCGGCAGTTTCATGAACATCACTGCTGGTTTAAGTCAATACTTATCCAATAATCAACACCTTGAGAGATAATTATTTTTGTTTCGGAATTTATCCACTGCAGTGTGGAACCCATCCGTGAGGTCTCTAGAATGCGCTTCAAGATGGGGGAATTTCTTTCCTCGCGAGGCTTTGCAAAACTCTCTGTTCCACCAGACAATTCCTCTTTTGAGGTAGGATTAACATTCCTGCAATTAAATATTGGCTTGTTAAGGATAAATATTTACCTCCATATTCATTTTGTAGCTAAGGTGTGATTACCAGAGGACCATTATACATTGTAAAAAAAAAATGGAGTAATTGCTTTCACTTTTTCCGACACCTCAGAAGTCGTGCAAGGGGTCAATCCAATAAAATCGGAATCTGGGGCAAGGATATGTTGTGTTGATGTCGAGATGCAGAAAAACTGCCTCCAAAACCCAAAATTAGTACCCTTAAGAAAATTAAGAAGTTTTTTGTCTCCCAGGATATGGCCATCTGGCAGTACGACCAGGGCATGGCCTCACCTCACGACAGCAATCCCGGTCATTTTATTGAGCGAGTTGGGCCTCTTGCAGGTACTTTTTCCACATCATTTAACCGAATTGTTGATAATAGTTACTGTTATTTGCACATCTGGAAACTAAACTTGCAGTGTTAATACGTCTATAGTAGATTCTAACAAAAGTTTCTCACACAAAGTAGCTCACACAGATCGATTTACAAGAATCTCGTGGACGGTAGAGTCTTTACACATCCGCGAAATCGCCCTAGAAACATGCGAATGGATACAATTTCACCATGTTGTGATGCCAATCACTCGATTAGCATTAGCGTTCGTCTACCGTTTTTGACTTTGGTTGTATGCCTTAGCGTCACCATCCATATAAACCGCCAGAACCTTCTCCCTCTCCCCCTTCCCTTCCCCCTCCCCTTCCCCCTCCCCTTCCCCCCTCACCCAAAACTATCTCCAACCTTCTAGCGCCTATTGCTCCATCTTGTACTCTTATTTCACCTGAAATCAATCTCCATTGTTCTCCCCAAATGTTTTCTCTGACATCTTCCTCCCTCTTTGGGATCTCCGGATGGCACAGAATTGGCCGGGAGTTTGGCGAACGCTTTGAAACGACCTGCTAATGAGCCCATTTTTGCCAACATGACATTTGTGTTTGGCTCAAACAGTTGGAGTAAGCGAGCCCACATTCAACACACAGGGAGAGAGGGCAGTGGAGAGGGAGGAGGGAGGGAGAGGAAGGAGGGTGGGAACAGGGAGAGAGGGTGATTAGGAATGAGTATGGGTGATTTGCCAAAACAGGTTGGCTTTTAGAGTTTTAAGTAATGCAAGCTTGAAGTTAGCATCGAAAGCTAGGGGATAAGTCGGCTATAACCATGAGTGATAAGTGCATGTGACAGCTTGACAAGAGCCGGAGTCCAAATAAAGTATTTTTCAAGAATAAATACTAAAGGGTGAAATGTGGTTGCTGGGATGGATTGCAGTACGGACATTTGCCAGAGGAGTAACCAAAATTTTGTTTGGTGATATGTTAAAATACACGACAGGGAAGGTCAGTCCCTACCTATTTATTCCTACATGATCTTCATTTTTCACGATCAAGACTTTGCGGCTTGTTTGCTGTTGACTTAAGGCGAGCTATTACCTTATCTCGCTACTTTTCTCCCTTATGACGCCTCAGCAGATCGACACCAATTCAATAATCGTCTTGAATCTACAATAAAACACACGAAATTTTGATTTCAAATTTGTATTCGTATTAAAGGAGAGTCAGTGCGACTGTTTACACAATGTAGTTTATTCGGACTCCTACTTTTTGGAATCATCTACACCTTGCGACAACTCACGTATGCAAGAAATCTCAGCAATGGGCAAATCTTTATACGCATCAAAGTTACGGTTTTTGCTAAACCACATCCACAAAGTGGTTTACCAGTACCAGAATACAAAAGATTCATCTTTGTCTGAAACAAAATAAGATTTAAACACTAAGGAACCCGTTATATAACATATGAAATAGTCATTGCCTATGCGAACGACAAAGTGATGACATAGTGGCGTAGGCATATGATATGTGAGGTTTGTTGAGGCAGAAAAGGACACCAATGTCATATCTTGGGACAGAATCCTGCACGCTTTAGACCTGAAATGTGAAGCATTGAAGCAATGAGGGCATGTCTGCGACTGGGACAGCACTTTATCTATAATGTAAACCCGTAAAGTCGAATTTAAGAAATCGAGTTATGAATATCAAAAAAGTAAAACAAACCATTTTTACGATCCAGACTTGAAAAACAGAAAATCACCTTACGGGACAGAAGCAGAAAAAAAATCCTAATTAAATAGGTACATTTCCTGCTACTGTATATGACATCTCCTGATCCAGGGTTCACGTCCAACTTAACCTGGGCAGCTGAAAAATTCACATCTAACTGAGAATTTTGAGGGTGTGGAATACAGAGACGGCCAGGAAACGCACACGCCTGCTTTAAAGAGGTCATTTATCCCTTGAATAACGAGTTTGTGGGGTAAGATAATGACTTTCTTTCTTCCTAACAATTCCTCTGCCCTTTCTCTGCCTGCCTGCCTTCTGGGCTATCACATAATAATTGAGTTGCAAGATAAGGGTTGGGGATACATGTTGCAATCTAATTCTAAGTGATTAGATATCATCATATCCCTGACAGCATTGCCCACAACTTTTACATAGACGCCGATTTGTCTTTAGTACAGCATGGCACAAAAGCGATTTTCCCACTTCAGTGTGGATAAACATTTACATGAGTCACATTGCTATTTGGTAGGAGTTTTTAAGGCATTTAGGATTATTTAGAATAGAACACAGTTGGAACATTTCATCCACCACTTACTCTATGAGATTTCTTGAATGAGGACAAGGTTCAGCGAGAGTCATATCACCAAGGAAGATATTGCAAGTTGAAAATGTGTTATTCAACCGAGCAAATTTTATGTTTGGGAATTGCAGAGGTCCTAACAGCGAGCGGTTTAAGCAAAATGCCTATAAGTTGGTTTCAGGTGCCTACATGGGAGTACCTCAAGTGCCTAAGTTGGAGCCGAACTACCAGGTGAAGTATTTAAAAGGGAGCAAGTTGTATATTCACATGAACATGTTGTTTCTTGAGGGTAAACAGGAAATAATCTTCTGTCCATGATGAATGGAAGTAACAGAGCAAGTCTTTGTGAAGATCAGACCTTAACCCAAACTCGATTACCAAAATCAACTTCAAGGTCTTTTAAGCGGCCAATCTCAAGAGAAAACCTGTGTTGAGGCTTAAAAAAGAAGTTTTGTGTATAGTCATTTTGAACTCAAGGTATTGAGGTGACACTCTTTTAGCCCTACTTGTACAGTACACCGTGAATCACTATTAGCGCTAATAAACATCTCAACACAATAGCATTAATAAGACATCCTTTCTTAACACTCGTTCTGTTTGCAGTTTACACTCGCCCACCGAAAATAGAATTAGTAACACTAAAACTGACAGCCCTTACACTGACTGCTTCTTAACACTAACAGCGATTGACGGTGTAGAATTTAATTCAAGCCCATTTTATTATCTCAAAAACCTGCTTATTGCCGAATACTGTTTTGGCAAAGCATTCCCTAATCAAAGGTAAGAAATGAGTAGAAAATGATTATGATTCTTTCAATTTTTCGCCTCAATCCAGGTAACATGGTTATGGAGATCTTCAAGCCGACTTATTGTAAATGCACCCGACGTATTGAATTTGTTGGAGTCGGTATTCACTGGCATTCCTATTCAGATGCTAGAATTTGGAAACAAACAGCCACTCATTGAGGTAAGCTTTTCTTTTATTTCTATGCATCAAAGGTGTTTGACTTCACTTTGCTTCTCCATAATGTCCTTTCCACTTTATTTCCCCTCAATCCCCTTATGTTTCTCTAGTCCCTTTACTTCTCCACCTTTCCATTTTTACTTATCGGCGTTGTCAGTCCTTTGAAAGAAAACTATGACAAATACCATATGTTAAAACGTTTGAGCTATGGATGAAGCCTGTAAATGTCCAGGTAAGCACATTTTGTCTGTATATGCCAACAGGTCATCGACACGATGAGGCGGACAGCATTCACTTTTGGAATGCACGGAGCCTCTTTCTCGAACGAAATATTCCTTCCTTGTAAGCGATACAAAGACCTTATTTTTACATCTAAAGAGAATATTGTGGTTCAAAAATTAAAATAAGTCACTGAAGATTCTTACAGGTTACGGATTACAGGCGATGGATAGCTGACAAACCTCTCTGAAAAAAATCAAACCTAAGTTAATAAACATCAAATACAAAGCCATCATTTTGATCCTGTACTCACGGGCTCTCTGACTTCCTCCGTCTCCTCTGCCCTCCAGCTGGCAGCATCGCCCTGGAGCTCCTGCCCTGGAAGATGACGTACCAGTTCTACGAGAGCATCGGCACGCGGTTCGGAGTTCAGTGGCAGCAGTGGCAAAACCGACATTTTGAGAACACCTCCTTCAGCAAAGACTGTTTCCAAAGGTACGGTAAAGCCGTGTGTACCTTTTCAGGTGTACTTTTTCAGCCACCCTCAGGGATTACCGTACGCAAAGTGTAAGTTCGCGCGCTGTGTGCGTTTGCCGTATCCTATGGTGCTTTCAGTGCTTTGTGTACGGCAATCTCGGATTTTCGACCGTCCTTGTGCGTACTCTCTATCGGGGTTTGTTGGTTGTTCAGCTACATTCCGTACTGCTGTTTTAACGGTGTAGATTGGGCGGCGGCTTGCAGCGAATGGATGGCGTGGAGTGCGGGCGAGTGTCTGGCCGACCATTCGTGCTACCACTGCATAAAGAACCACTCGAACACGCGCGTCAACCTGCGCGAGCTGGAGACCAAACTGCGCGAGATCGAGCCGCGCGTGAGAAAGTGGATCGCCGATCAGCGAGCGGCCGATATCGCCACGCTATAACGACCACTAAGTGACTATCCGGCGGCATATTCGTACAATGGGATGGACATCGCCATGAACTCGTACATCCTTCAGTGCTTTTCCCGATTTCTCCTTTTTTTTTTCCCTACGGTTCCGGAGAGATATTTCACTTGCGATAGGTTTGTGCACTAAGTAGTGAAAGTAGCCCTATAATATTTTATACTTTTCTTTACTGCAAATATCTATTGTAGGTAGTTCCATCTTTTAGAAATGAGTAGGAAATGTTTGTCGTAAGATAAACACATGTAGATACATTGTTTTTGTGAACCAATACTAGAAACTGGTTATGTTTTTAGTATCTTTTGCTTTAGAATATCTGAAACCATCAATTGTAAAATACTTCCATCCATTTTTTATTTTTTTTGTTAGATCCGCGAACCACTTTTTTTTTGCCGGTGTTTTTGTCCATGAGAAATCGTGTTTGATTATTTGTATGGCATTTTTTCATGGCTTTTAGAGCAAGCGCTTGTTGTCATTTAATTCTACTAATCATTGTGGCATAATTGTTTGTAGTTTTATTTTATATTGAAAAAGTTCAAACAGATGGACATTTGCTTTCATTGTCTAGTGTTTAGATGAAGACGATACCTTCAAATGCAGACATAGAAATAATATCATTATTTATTTAGAAGAGCGTCATGAACAACAACATTTTCTCAATTTTAGAAATCTGTGAGAAAAAGTTTTGTGAAATGAGAATCGTTTCCAATTAATGTTCAAGACCGCAGAATCACAGCACAGTAACTAGAGTGACCGGACGTCTCTAACGTTATACTTAAGCAAACTCAAATCACTAAGTCAGTACCCTTATTGTTGTAGATCACAAAACCGCAAGCCTTTCAACTCTACTTCCGAGTATTTTTAAGTATTATAAAAGTTAACATAGTAGCTGTGGTTGTTAGCTTCTTGTATCCGTTGACTTTTTTTTACCATTCATTGATACACATTGAATCAAAATCTCCATAAGTCTTTCATAATTTGGGGATGCTTTGGTCACCTAGTATGGGTATGAACGCGATAAGAGGCGAACAATGTTGAAGAGCATACTTTTTTTTTTTTTCTTATTATAAATAGCAAATTTTATGAGATGCTTGAACTCAACCGATTGCATGAATCAATTTTGTGAGTTTAAACGACATAACTCTAATTAAGGTGCATGTTTCATAGGAATGGAGCCTCCATCCATCATCATCAAACAATTAAAGCTGAGAGTGGCTGTTATTTTTGAATAGATCAATGAGTTTTTATTACGAAAGCGCGATGTGAAATTATACAGTAGGACCGGGGGGCACGCATTTAAGTTGAACTTCTATGGTTTTCATCAATTTCAAGGCTCTCAAAAATACACATTATTGTTACACCAATTCGAGACACAGAACATACATAGCTCTAAATGGTAAATAAACTCGGATGCAGCGAGTTAGAGTAAATAAGCAACAATTTTCCAATTTGTGACAAACAAGGAAACTTGTCATGATAAAGCCGAATACTAATTCATGTCCCACAGATATCTTATCAAGGATGGTGGGCGGAATATTGTCAACCGCTTGAAAAGTTTTTCGTGTGATAAAAAAAAACCTCATGTATGAGAGGACTTCGTGTGATAAGAAAAACCTTCATGAATGGGAAGACCCTCACTCATGCGCATGGGTCGAATTCCCAAATCCGGCTTTTGACAAATTAAGAAATTAACCTAACAACATGTGAAAAGCAGGCATATTTTTTGAAAGAAAAGTTGATCAAATTGTATTTCACATTTGCTGGTGGATCTGCATGAAGAAATACATCCGTGGTGAAAAGTCCAGAAGAAACCTCGAAAAGGGAGCAAGGAACTCGAATTTGCGAGGATGGATCCAGTGTCAAACAAAATCTGGCAAGTTTAACGTTGACATTAACTGCTTTTCAACTCTGTATTACACGTGCTTGCAAGATTGTGTTATTTTTCTTTCATCTACAGTACTAGGAAGCCTAACAAATAATTCTCATTCAAGATGCGCCAAAAAGCTCGCCTTCACAAATTTCGGTTTAACATTTTCAAGTTCTTACTCACGAAGTTGCAAACATTGCCTAAAATTGTCCACAATGGAGCACCACCAAACACAATAAAAAAAATAAAAAATGAAATTGGATAAAAAATATTGACAAATAGAAAGGAAACTTGACAAATAGAAACAAAAAGAAACAGCATCTATACAAGCCTAAAAACCTAGCGACAATGCGCGTGTTAATCGCTTTCTCAAATATCCCTTTTTTGACTTCTTTGATAGGTTTTCTGGTACAATTTCTTCCACTGGTTCTATTAACGGCTCATTCCCTTCCCCACCTTCATATCCCACTGTTGTATCTACAGACCTGCTCTGGCCATCCCTACCTTCCCCTGGAGAATGCAAGGAATCATCCTTATTCAACAGTCTTCTATCATCTTTCAAAATTTCCCCCAGTAAATCGCCTACATGCTTTACCGCCTCCTCCATACTCTCCCTATGCAATAGAAAATATCCTTGCAAAGTTGCTGGACTCACAGTTCCTTCTGGAATCTTCTCCGCAAATCTATTCGCTTCCTCCAAAGAAGATTGAGGATAAAACCTCCGAAATAGACGCTGTGATTGGCTACGAGTAGCAAGTCCGAGAAAAAGACGAACATCCACCCGGCCAGGTCTAATTAACGCAGGATCTAACTGCTCGAGATGATTGGTAGTCATCACTAAAAGTCGACCCTCTTGTGCAGATATTCCATCTATAGCATTGAGTAATCCGGAAAAGGAAAGACCATTGTTTTTATCCTCTCCATCCAGTCGTTGAGAAAATACTGCATCGACGTCTTCCAACACTACAATGCTGTGTGGATTGCCTCGACACATGGCAGAATGTAACTGGTTCATAAAAATAGAGGAAAAGAGTTGATTAAAAAAATCGTTAAAAGGATACAATTTTTTCTCTAGCGTGCTGTAGTCGACATTTCACAACTACTGCTCCTTTGTCCCAGTACAAAGACAAAAACATGATTAAGGAGGAGAAATTACAGATTGGCAGTAGAAAGAGGAAGGGATAAGAAAAATGAATAAATACCATGTCATCGTCCATTTCTTTTGATGATAAACCAACGAGGGCCACATCATATCCAAGTTCTCCTGCTAGAACTTGAATAAGAGATGTCTTTCCACAGCCAGGGGGGCCATACAAAAGATATCCTCTCCGATGGGGAATACCTCTCTCAGTGTACCATTTTTTACTGTTTAGAAACGTACGAGCATCTCTTATGAGATTTTCAACATCCAAATCGAGAATAACGCTGCACATAACATTATGACAAACGAGTGGGTAAAAATAACAAAACAGCCTTGAAAAAAGTAACCAAAGAATAAATTAATGATGACATTTGTGGCCAAAAAATGAAGATCTGGAATTAGGGGTCCTCCGAGAGAATCTCGACTCAACACAGTAAACGAAAGACATAGGGCCAAGTCAGATTTTATCGTATGGCTTCATTTTTTTCTGAGTGAACAAGGTCCAAATAGCTACTCATGAAAAATAGGTTTCGAGACTAAACTAAGCTTTCCAGCAGCCATCAAAATAATCTACAAAAATGAGCCTCCAGGCTGTCCACAATTAAACATATTTGTGAATGTACTAACAGCAAAAGTGGTAAAAATCACAAGGCAGAGTTATTCTAATTTGTCTTTTTCTTTGTTCCACACCTCTCGATTGGCCGAGCAAGCTTGGTCGCCAACAAATTCCAGTATTCATGATGGCCATTCCACCTTCTAATGCAGGTTTTACGATTCCCCTCCTCTGGAGAGAAATGAAGTTCCATGGCTTCGCGGACAATGGCCTCCAGAACTTCACGATTTGGCCCCTCCATTACCAACTGCTCCTTTCCTCCTGCTGACGAAAGAAGAGAAGCCAAATCTGACCCGTCAGACTTTCCAGCATTTTCTGGACCAGCTTTACGCTTTAATTGAAAAGTTACCTGCAGTCAAATTCAGTGAACAGTCTCCAAAGAAGTGTAAATACATTTGCCACACCTAAAGTATTGATGTTGAGAGGAGAGACTACATTAATCCCGAGAACTGTTAAAGTTACATGAAGAAGTTCCCAGGCAGCCAGGATAGGAATGCTTCCAAAAAAAAAAACTACCGAATGCACTAACTTCAAAGCAGAAAATTAATTAATTCACCTCGAAGGGGGAAAAAACAAAAAAGGAAAGGGAGGGCCAAGATTGTTTTCAAAAGCGTGCAGCTTTGAGTACGAAAAAGAAAAAAACTTGATAATAACTGTTACAGAAACCAATAAACATGGAAATCCTCGGATGTGAATTCAAAATGAAGAACCACACACGGATTTAGTCAGACAAACATAACAGTTATGTTAATATAGAACTCGCATACCTTCTGGCCTTGGAAACTGATGGTTTGTGCTTCCAGAAGGAGAGGAATAAAGAACAGTCGAGGCCGGGTCTCGGGGTCTCGTGTGCTAGAGTACTCGTCCTCCGGTCCTGTTTCCCATTTGGTTTGCAAATTGACCTGCAAACTGTCTTTGTTGACCTGCCTACTCAGCCATTCTTCCAGCCATTCGAAAGCCTCTTCCTCTGGCTTCACATGAACCACGTGGCCAGTCTTTTTTTGATGGAACAAGGACAAGAATGTAAAAAAATGAGCATGAAACAAGTTCACAAAAAAGCCTATTATCATGAGACTTAGCCCTCCTGCAAAATAATCATTTTGCAAATACTGTCTTCTCAGAGAACTCAGCAGCGCTGACTGAGCACTTGACAACCAATCCATGGCTGCCATCTCCGTTATATTTGATAAATTAGTTTGTGCCATTTGAAAAACAAATATATCGATTGAATCTCGCTTAATCAGTGTGAGGCACAAATTCCACAACAGCTTCAAAATTATTGCCTTTCGCCATTTGAAAAACAGAAGAAGTGACTTCTATCTTTCATGACTTTCGCCTGTGAGCAGTTACACACTTTAATGAACACCCTAAAGGTCCAGCTACTGTAGTTGGTGGTACTACTGTACTGTACTTGACAGCAGAAAGCAAATGTAACTACAGTACAGTACAGTACAGTACAGTACCGTACCGTACCGTACGGCCGTGAGATGACATGGGGCTAGTTTTGACAGTTATTTTTTACGGTGAAGTTCCTGAATAGTGTGTACTATACAGTACATTAAAATCAATACGGTAATCCAAGCTTCCCCTACTTTCTTGGAGGGTTTGAAGCTGATTACTTCTCCCCTATGACCTGTATACTCTATCTCCTATCCTCTTCAAATGCATGAATGCGACTGAAAAACACAGAAACGAGCTATGATTAAGCATCGGATTCTCTGTCCTGGAGTCAGCATTTGTTTTGAATGTCTTTTAGTAATTGCTGCTTTTTTGCAGTGCCACGTGGAGGCCAAATCAAGTAGAATGCTGTTGCAAAAAGGGGGAGATATTAAGGTAAGTGTTTTTTGGAAGTCTAATGGAAAACGTTTCAATTTCTCTGTGTGAATGCGGGAGTGATATTTTGAGAAACTCATTTATAACCTCTGCGCAAACTAGAAGATTGGAAGTTTTGTGATTCTGCCTCTTCCGCTGTTAGTGGGTATAAGAACAGCAAAAAAAAGTTTTTCTATGAATTGTTACCGTTTGTGCCATGTTTTTGCTGTTTCTAAATTCAAGAAAGAAAGCAACTTACAAACATGAGATTCTTCCAGCTGGTGATTGCATATATGATTAGGAATATTTACTTCAGCAAATTCTGTTATGACAATGCAAGGAAAGTTTTCCTTTTAAGAACATTTTCCAATGCACTTTCAGGCTGGAGACATAAATTCTACGAAAGAACCTGCCTTGATATTATTTTTGATGCAGAAAATCTACAGAATTCTGCCTAATATGCGAAGAAAGTGATGAATGGAAGATCATTGATACATTTTTTTTCTGCTGAAGCTTAGTACGCTGTCCATCACCAATTTTAGTGTGGCCCTTGAATTTGTGTTGCCATGAGAAATCACTCTCGACCACAATACATCAGCTAGATGCACAATCGTAGCTCTTCTTGAGCCAAAGTATTTTGTTTTTTTAAGTAATCTGGGTGAGGTAATAAGCCTAGCCATATAGTGGAAATCCCCCTCCCCCACCCCCCCCTGAAATGCTTTCTACGGCTTCTGGTTTCTGGTACTTCATGGTTTGGTCTGACATATGCTGAATCGAAGTAAATGCTTGCAGCATTTGCTGACATCCAGAGGATATAATGATTGGTTTACTGAAGTATTTGCTGTTTGAATTGCTTTTATATCTTACTTGCAAGCTCGTTATTATCTGATTTCAGTTCATGTTCATTGTTTCAGGTGGATTGTGATACGCATGAAGGGTGTCTCAACAGCGGAGATTTAAAAGAACTTAGTGCGAAAGTGGTCGACCTATTTCCTGAAAGTTTGGAACACGTATGTGTCTCATGAAACTTATTATTGCTCCTTCACGGATAACAAAATCTCATCCTCACCTTTATTGAGTACAGTAAATGATGGATCTCTGTTGATGTTTTGCAGGTTTGCAATTTTGTGATCATCTTGAGCAGAAGTTTAGTGACTGGGGCTAATCACAAGTATGCATTTTGAAGTATGTAATTTTCTTTTTTAATCTTCAAAATCAAGGAAGTTCATGAAATCTTTCTCTTGTCCCATTGGACTTTGGCAATTGACACTCCGCCCTTGCAATCAAATGAAAAGCCATATATAAATTCGCTTGCCTACAATGCTGTTCTTTGAGCAATTAATATTGTTGAAGGCGATTTTCTGTATGGAGTTTGATAAGGAAAGCTGTCTTCTGTGTTTGGTCTCATTTCCAGTTTTTTATGGAGGTGGACGCAGTCGGATCGTTCTGGTCTACAGTCTCAATATGAACATGTGATATTCCTTATAAACAAATTAGAAATGGAGAGGAAAAGAGTGGCCAGGGCGGAGTCAAAGGTGATGAAGGTGAGGTCATGGCTGTTTCAGTCAAGTTAGAACTTTCTGTTCAATTTGGTGTGGAATATATACTGCTTTTATGATTGAATTATGATTGAGATTGAATTGCAGTACAAATTGTATTCCATTTTAAAGTAAGGACTAGAGGTATGCGACATTGAAGGTTTTTTTTTTTTTTATGTCCTTGATATTATGTTTGGCAGGTTCTTGGGAAAGGAAGTGGATAAAACAGATTTTATAAGGGATGGGAGGCGACGTCTGATGAGTGGTGGGTCGATGTTTTGAGGCGGGATTCAAATTGGATTTCAAGCGAAAACCTCGGGGTAATTTAAGTTTTAATATATACCAATGGGTATATCAAGACTACTGGAGTCTGTAGTCCTGGCAGGCCATATGAATTCTTTCAAAATGAAAAAATAAATGACTTTGACTGTTTTTCGAGTCAACAAAATTGTATTTTCGGCTTTTTTTTTTTAATAATGAAAGGCAGATTGAAGTTTTGGTATTGGTGAGGGTATTGGGATTCTGCTGCAGTCGCCTGAAGTCGCCTGAAGTTCCTGAAGTACAAAAATTGTCATTTATGTTTTATGTTTTTAAAGTTCAATGTTTCCTAGGGAACAAAATGCCTGTTCCATGCATAGCAAGTTTTTATTTAGATTATACTTTGGCCTTCAGTGGCGAATATGCAAAACCAACAGGGATCGGTGTTCATAAAAAATGGATATTTTCAGACGAAGAATACTATCAACAAGAAATTGTTGACGATGTTTTTTTGTTGTATATAAACCTGCATAGTTTCTTTTAGGCTGGATTAGTGCATTCCTGGTTTAATTTAAAAATCTCTGGAATGTCCTTACGTGATTAGGTCGGATTTTCTTTGATACGTCCAAATATATGTTGTTTTTTTGTAGCAGTTGTTAAAGAACAACTATCATAAGAAGCAGACTTTTATAGGTAAAAAATACTTGTGGCTAGGGACAACCAAAACGTATAAGCGGTGACTTCCGGTTTCATATTAGATTTATTTTTGAACGATACGTACCTTGTCCGTAAAACAAGGGATCCTTTGTAACTTGAAATTTTTGTATTTTGTATTTACTGTTAAAAACATGAAGTCCTTGAAGTCCGCTGAAGTCCGCTGACGTCGTCTTAGGGTTATGGGAGTGGTTATGGTTTTGAAGTTAGA
>JBBHKE010001424.1:99651-180520 GCA_037447655.1 Zygnema cylindricum | reverse complement strand
CTCTCTCTCTCTCTCTCTCTCTCTTCCCCCCCCCCTCTGTCTCTCTCCTATCCTCTCCCTTTCCGTCTTTCTCTCTCGTTTTCTACATCTATCCCTTTGTCTCTCTCTCTCTATGTCTCGCTCTCTGCTTCTCGCTGCCTCTCTTTGTCCCTCTATCTTTGACTCTCTCTCTGTACATCTGCTCTGTCTTTGTGCTCGCTCTGTCTCTGTCTATTTCCTCCTTCTCACCTTCCCTCTCCCTCTCCCTCCCTCTCCCCCTCTCATCTCCCTCTCCCTCTCTCCTTCTCTTTCCACCTTTCTCGCTCTCTCTCTCTCTCTCTCTCTCTCTCTCTCTCTCTCTCTCTCTCTCTCTCTCTCTCTCTCGTCTGGAAAAGCTACATGGTACGATAAAGTTGCGGGTTTCTCTCAAAGGGCGCATCAGATAGCTACCAAATTGTTCATAAAACCCTGAAAAGACCCTCAAAAACAGTCCATGCGCAGGAAATTGAGGAAAACTAAAATTCATTCTCAAGATGCGCTGAAAATCTTAACGAATTCGCGTTCTCAATTTTTTGTTTTAATGAATTTGCGTACACTAAATTATTTTCTGATTTTTTAACAGGCACTTCAAAGTCAGCTGGAGAAAACAAAGACGGAATTGACAAAGGAAAAAGCAGCCGTCCGAGATGTGGGGGATAAGGTACAAAAAAGACTCACAGTAAACTTCTGTATGTGACTTACAGTAAAGTTCTGCATTACACTTTCAGTAAACTTCTGTATAAGAGTTACAGTAAACTTTTGTGTGGGACTTACAGTACTCTTGTGTATAAAACTGACAGTAATCTTTCAAAAAACTTCTTTGTGGGTCTTACAGTAAACTTTTGTATATAAGTTACATTAAACTTCTGCAGAAGACTTAACAGTAAACTTTTGTGTAAAACTTTAAAGTAAACTTCTGTATAAAACTTACAGTTAACGTCTGTATAAGACTTATAGTAAACTTTGAACGTAGAAAACTTATGTATAAAAATTACAGTAATCTTCTGTATTTTTTTCCCGTTACCTGTGTTTCAATCAGACCGCCTGACCACAATTTGTTCTACATTGTAGTAATTACATTTGTATTAAGATATCCTTTTCCCTCATCTTCTTGTTGCCTCAAATTCCGGTCGACCACAAAAAATGTCCATTTTTGCCTCATAAAGTAAAGCAAATATTTGGTAATAAAAATAATTGGTTCCAGAAAATGTATGAGTCCATCAATGGCTGGATGAGAGGGATAGATTCTCTCTCTGTCATTTTTTAGTGCAATTTTATTACAAATACATCCTCCTTTTAGCATTGACCCCAATCTCCTTGGTTTCCCTAGTTGTTTCACTCAAGGCTAACCCTACTGACCGATAGTATAATATGTTCAGTCAGACTAGTCCTTCCTGTATTTTTCAGTCAAGGCTAATCCTTACTGTATTTTCATTCAGTATCCTACATTCAATATCCTGCTTTCAGGATGTTGTATCGTATTTCTCCTTAAGACATCCAAATTACTAAATGTACCACATTGGCAAATCCTATTAACTAAATATACCACAGTGGCAAATCCTACTGACTAAATATATCCATTGGCTTACTATATCTACCACACTGGCAAATGCCACTTACTAAAGATACCACATTGGCGAACTAAATGCACTACATTGGGACAGCTTTTGCGCCTCTCCTCGTCGGAGCACCAGGCACTTGAGGCCCTGAGGGAGGAGAAGGAGAGGCGCGAGCAGGCGGAAGCCGCCGTACAGCTGCTCGACCACTGGCTCAGAGAATGCTTCTCACACTGTCGGAACCTGAAAGAATCTGCCTGCTTCAAACAGCAACAGGTTCAGCTCTCTCTCTCTCTCACTCTCTCTCTCTCTCTCTCTCTCTCTCTCTCTCTCTCTCTCTCTCTCTTGCCCTCTCTGTCTCTCTGGCTCCCTCTTTCTCCCTCTCTCTCTCTCTGTCCCTCTCTCTCTCTCTCCTCTCTTTCTTTGCAAACATGATGAGAAAGACACTTTGCTTACTACAGAACTTGAAACTTGTCTTGGGTGACATTAAAAACATGAAGTAGATTCTGCATTAACCTATGGTCAACAGTTAGTAAAGTCAATTTTGAGAGTAAAATTCACCTCATACACAACAGGGTTATTTTGTTTATTAGTTTTTCAGTACTGAAACATATGTATACTTGCACTATTCCTTTGCCAGAAAACTAATTATCTTGTTAAAAATCTGTTAACAAATGGTATGCAGACAAATTATAAAGATACATTGTAACTTATAGAGCTGTTACTTCCTGGTTGAGTATACATACTGTAGTAATGGAGATGGCGTCAGTGGAAACCTTGAAAGCAAATCCATCCAGTGTGACAACATAACAAAAGAGAAAGTAAAATTAAAAAAGGGGGCGGCTGTGCCTGATAGCTGAAACCTGAAAACTGCTTTTGGTATGGGTATCTTTGTGATGAAAACCGTCACGATAACTTAGAGATTGGATTTGTCTTATATAGTGAGTCCATTAGAAAGGTATTAATATAATTATTTTTATAATGAGGGTGAGTTTTGACAAGTATTAATCACATTCCTGATGTGTTTTGTTTTTATGTGTGTCAATCACATACATTCCTGATGTGCTATTTTTTTTTAGAGTTCCTCATATTCCTGATGAATTTATTGTGGTTTTTTGTCCCCTCCAGATAAGTGCCTTATTAGCTGAACGGAAGCAGTGGTGGGGTTTGGACAACTCCGAAACAAACATGGACGTTTTTTCACCAAACAGTTCGCCAAATCTTCCAGGTAACACAATTGTTTTATTTCCATACTTGAAGTAGAGCTCTCTCTTCCTCTCTTTTCTCTCTCTGCCTCTGTCCCCCTCTCTTCCTGCCCCTCTCTCTCTATTTCTCTCTCTGCCCTCTCTCTCTCTCTCTCTCTCTCTCTCTCTCTCTCTCTCTCTCTCTCTCTCTCTCTCTCTCTCTTTCTTCCTCTCTCTCCTTTACAGTCAATGCCAATGGCAAGAAGCCATGAGGATCACAGCCAGTAAGCTGGTTCCTTGTTCTATTTTTTATGTCTCTATCACTTCTATTTTTTTATTTTTATATCTGCGTAAACAGGTGAACCTAGAATGTTCAGGATCAGTTGTAAAAAAAGTACAAAATTACAATTTCTCGAAATAGGGAGAGCTTTCTGAGAATTGGGAATAACAGGGCAAGAATTAGTACCAATATTGTGCCACTTATTATTTATTGCTCTTACTTCTTTAGCTGTTCATGTTTTTAAATGGTGTTTTACCAAAGTATCAACCCTTGTTTCATCAAAGTTTTGTGCTTGTAGTATTTTAGACATGCTTTAAGGCCAACTTATGCCATGGGATTTCAAATCGATGGACATTCTGGTAATTCATTTGAGTATTAAACAAATAGACATTATGTTTAATAATCTAAACGTAATGTTCTTTGTACTCAACCTCTTTCAGCTCTCATTTCTGAACAAGAAATCTTAGGCAACAAGTGACCAGACAGTTAAATTGTTTGCATTTGTTTTTCTTCGAAAAGAACGCACTAACAATGTTGTTATGATCTCTTTTTTTTTTTACTTTCGTTACCTGAATGAACAGTGAAACTCCGGAAACTCGTCGAATCTGCGCATGATTGTGGAATTCCCCTCCAAATCGACTTCTCACTCACACCAAGCCCCATAAAAAAATATCAAAATTCCTCGTCGACTCCAAAAAGACTATGTGACTTTGCAAGCTCCTCCTCCACCTCATCCGTACCTCTCTTTTCGCCTCCATTATCTGGTCAATGGAATACAAGAGTCCCACAAAATACTCCCTTGGATTGGAAGGAAAACCCACATTCAACGGCAAATTGGCGAGAATTAGTTGAACACGTTACTCAGTACCAATGGGAAAATAATTGCAATACACCTGAGTTGCAAATGAAATCAAAACCTGTTGTTAGCGGTAAAGCAAATGGAATAGAGCTGGAAAATGGGTGGAAAACTGGGAAACTGGAAATTAATGTTGATCAACAAGATGATATTCCAGAAGAATGGCTTATTTTTCAAGGGAAGGAGAATGTATCAAATCGAAGTTCGTTTGGGAAGTCGCTACTATCACATTTTGGAAACTCTCCTCTCAATAAGAATGTCAAAAGTCGTCGATTACAAAATTCTCCAGCAGGTTCTGTTTCCTTAAAAGGTGTACAAGATGTCTCCTTTGTTTTAAACACAGGTGAAAAGCGAAAAATTTCCAGGTTTGGGTCACCATTCAGTGGACAAAAGTCTGTCCAAAGCCTCAAACTTCCTTTATGTAACCCAAGATATATTGATACTGAAAATTTAACACCAGGATTTGGGTTCCCTCCTCGAGAAATTTCGAGTCCTCTTGCAACTCTTATCCCAAACACAGCACCTACCCGATTTGGACCAGTTTTAAATACTACTACGGGCATTGCTTCACAAGAAAGTACGACAAAAAGTACAACAAAAAGTATGAAACATTTCTATCCAATTCAGATCACTTCGGCTGTCTATTGTAATAGTCCAACTGGTCTAAGAGCTCCTGGAGTGGAAAATGAGGAACCTTCTGTAGTTCGGAGAATGCGGTTTTCTTTTGATGACTGAAACCTTTTTTTTTTGTATTTTTGTAATTTTCTTGAAGACAAACAGTTTTCACCAAATGAGTTGTAGGGCCGTTCCAAGAAAAATCAAACGTGTCTTGTTTGGGATAAAGGTCTTGTAGACGGAATTCAAAAAAAAAAAAAAAAAAAAGAAGAGAAGGATTGGAAAAAAAAAGCATCCTTCAAACGACAGAAACCGGATTATGTAGTATCTCATCATTGCAGTCAGTCTTAAGGTTTTGGTACAAAGTATAGTGTGGAATGTTTGAGAAGGTGAAAATTAGACGTAAGTAACTAAGAAACAAATTTCCATGGAAAAGTTTTGAGCTAAAAGAGCTTTTTAAGTTATGAGTCAACCGAGAGTTTTCAGTTGAGATTTCTTGTCACAATCTTAGCGGCAAGATCGATGTATTTAGGAGAGGGAGAGGGGAGAGGGAGGGAGAACCTCTCATTTTTGAGAGCTATTTTTGTGTCCTTTTTTTTAGTAAGGGAAAAGGTTAGCAGTAGGAGGGAGGAAAATGGACTAAGGAAGCTGAAGGTGTACTAGAACAGAATAGGCGGGGATAGGGAAAGACGGTTAGGGGGAGGGAGAGGGAGGGAGAGGGGGACGGAGAGGGAGAGGGGGAGGGAGAGGAAAAAGGGAGAGGAAGAGGGAAAGGGAGAGGATGAGGGAGAGGGGTGAAGGAGAGAGAGGGGAAGAGAGAGAGGAGAGGGAGAGGGAGAGGAGAGGGAGCGAGGGAAAAAGAGAAACGGAGAGCGAGAGAGAGAGAGGCAGAGAAAGAGGGAAGGGGGGGGGAGGTACAGAGGGAGAGGGGGAGAGAGAGGGTGAAGGAGAGAGAGAGGTCGTGGGAGGGTAAAAGAAAGGGGGAGGATGGGCGGGAGGGAAAAATAGAGAGGGGGGGGAGAGGGAAAGATGGAGAGGGAGGGCGAGAGAGGGAGGGGGTGAATGAGAGAGAGGGAGAGGGAGAGCGGGAGAGGGATAGGGAAAGGGAGAGAGGAAAGGGGGAAAAAGTGAGAGAGGGAGAGCGGGAGAGAGAGAAAAAGAGAGGGAGCGGGAGAGAGAGAGGGAGAGGGGAAGAGGGAGAGGGGGGGGGAGAAGGAGAGCGAGAGGCAAAAGGAGAGGAAGATCGGGAGAGAGGGATAGGGAAAGGGAGAGAGAGGACGCGAGAGAAAAAGAGAGAGAGCGGGAGAGAAAAAGAGAGGGAGCGGGAGAGAGAGAGGGAGAGGGGAAGAAGGAGAGGGAGAGGGAGAGGGAGAGGGAAAGGGAGAGGGAGAGAAAGAAGGTGAAGGAGAGCGAGAGGCAAAAGTAGAGGAAGAGCGGGAGAGAGGGATAGGGAAAGGGAGAGAGAGGAGGGAAAAAAGAGGGACAGGAAGAGGGGGAGAGAAAAGGAGAGGGAGAGGGGGATGGAGAGGGGGAGAGAGGGAGAGAGAGAGAGGGAGAGGGAGAGGGAGAGGGAGAGGGGGAGAGGGAGGGAACAAGGGAGGGAGAAGGAGAGCGGGAGGGAGAAATAGAGAGGGATAGGGAGCGAGAGAGGGAGAAGGGGAAGGAGAGAGAGAGGGAGAGGGGGACGGAGAAGGGGAGGGAGAGAGGGAGGAAAAAAGAGGGGGGAGGGAGAGGGAGAGGGAGAGTGAGAGGGAGAGGGTGGAGAGAGAGGGTGAAGGAGAGGGAGAGGGAGAGGGAGAGAGAGAGATGGAGCGGGAGAGTAAGAGGGAGAGGGTAAAAGAGGGATAGAGGGAGAGGGGAAGAGGGAGAGGGTGAAGGAGAGAGCTGGAGAGGGAGAGGGATAGAGAGAAGAGAGGGAGAGACGGAGGGAAAAAGAGGAGAGAGAGAGGAGAAGGAGAGAAGGGAAGGTGGAGGAGTGGGGAATAGGGAGAGAGGAAGGGAGAGGTAGAGGGAAAGGGAGAGGAAGAGGGGGAGGGAGGGAGGGAGAGGGAGAGAGAGAGGGAGAGAGAGGGAGAAAGAGAGGAAGAGGGAGACCGAGTGGCGGAGAGAGAGAGGGAGGGAAAAAAGAGAGGGAGAGGGAGAGGGAGAGAGAGAGAGCGAGAGCTGGAGAGGGAAAGAGAGAGGGAAAGGCAGTGGAAGGGAGAGGGAGAGGAGGGAAGGTGGAGAAGAGGGGAGAGGGAGAGAGGAAGGGAGAGGGAGAGGAAGAGGGGGAGGGAGAGGAAGAGGGGGAGGGAGGGAGAGAGAAAGAGAGGGAGAGAGAGGAGGGGAAAAAGAGAGGGAGTGAGAGAGGGATGGAGGGAGGGGGGGAGGGGGAAAGGGAGGGGGAAAGGGGGGGGGGAAGGGGGGGGGGGGGGATGAGGGAAGAGGTAGGAGAGGGGAATAGGGAGAAGGGGGAGGGAGCGGGAGAGGGGGGAGGAAAAGAAAGAGGGGGACGGAGGGAGGGCGATGGAAGGGGAGAGGGAGAAAGGGAAGGGAGATAATTAGAGAGAGGGATAGAGGGAGGGAGAAAGAGAGGGCAATAGGGAGAGAGGAAGGAAGAGGGAGAGGGGTAGGGAGAGGAAGAGGTGGAGGGAGGGATGGAAAGGGAGAGGGAGAGGAAGAGGGAGAAAGAGAGGGAGAGGGAGACGGAGCGGGAAAGTGAGAGAGGGAGGGAAAAAAGAGAGGGAGAGGGAGAGGGAGAGGGAGAGGGAGAGTGGAAGGGGTAATGAAAGAAGGAAAGAGAGAGTGGAAGGGAGAGGGAGTGGATGGAAGGGAGGTGGAGAGGGGAATAGGGAGAGGGGGAAGGAGAGAAAGAGGGGGAGGGAGAGGGAAGGGGAAAGAGAGGGAGAGGGAGAGAGAGAGGGAGAGGGGGAGGGGAAAAGAGAGTGGGAGGGGGAAAGAGAGGGAGAGAGGGAGAGAGGGAGCGATCAAGTGAGCGGTATAGGTAGACAGGAAGGGAAACAGAGAGCGTGACAGGGAGAGAGGGAGGGAAAAAGAGGGAGAGGGAGAGCGGGAGGGAAAAACATGGAAGGCGAGTGGGAAAATAGGGAGAGGGGGAGTGGGAGAGAGAGGGAGGGTGATGGAGAGAGGGAGGGAGGACAGTAGAGGGAGAGGAAGAGAGAGAGAGGGAGGGAAAAAGATAGGGAGATGGAGAGAGAGAGAGGGAGAGGGAGAAAATTAAGATACATTGTTGAAGGTAGTTGATGAATTTGTATATTATAAATGAATGGAGATGAGGTCTTTTCCTTGTTGAGAGGTAAGTGTGAAAAAAAGCGATAATGTTTTTCTAGGGATTTTGATGTTCAGTTTTGGAACTCTGTATTTTACACTCGTTTGGGGGTTTCTTACTAGTACTACCAAGCTGGTTTGATAGTTTCACTTAGTTTTTCTGGTTTGAATGTCACATAGTCCTTGTTTGTTAGTGTCTCAAAGTTTTAGGTCATTAGTTTCTAATAGGTTTTGTCCCATAACTTCGAATGTCAATCTCACTAGGTTGTTAAATTGGCCTCGTTTAGTTTGTTCATGTCACATACTTTTCTGTCTTGTTTTTTTTTGTTTTTTGTTTTTTGTTTGTTTGTTTGTTAGTTTGTGTCACATATTTTTTTTTTAAGCTTTTACGGATAGTTTTCAGTTTGATAGAGTGAGATAATAGTTTGTTTTTAGTTTCACTTACTTTAATATTTTTGGATATCACAAACCTTTTTTGTTTGTCAGGGTAAAAGGAAAATGTAGTTTGTTTCTGTCACAACATTTTTGGTGTCTTTTTTGTTACATTTTTTTTGTTTTTTTTTTTTTTGTCAAGTAATTTTTAAATCATTACCTCAAATTTGTTCATCTCTTTGAGTTTTCATCATTGGATGAACACTTTCCAGTTTCTTGTTGAAATGGCTTCAAATTTCTCATATTTTTCTTTATATTTCTCAAATTTTGCTTTAAATTTCATACATTTTGCTTTCTATTTCTCATATTTTTCTTTATATTTCTCATTTTTTGTTTTAAATTTCCTGTATTTTGCTTTAACTTTCTCATTTTTTTTGAATTTCCTTTGTAATCTCTTGTATTTCGCACCCCTTGTGTTTTTTGGTAGTGTAAGTTTTGCTTATGTGTGAGTTTAGATTTCCCTTTCGTTTGTTTCCATGTACTCAAATGGTTCACCGTTGTCCGTATTTAGAGCTTGTTTTTATTGTTATTGGATGAAAACTCGGTATTAATTACAGAAAACTTAAGTTGTTTTATACAAATGACCCGATTTTTAATGAAAACATTTTCTAAAGTTGACTTAATTCAATACCAAAACTTGAGGCAATTTTGTAGAGATGTTTAATATCTAGGTGTTAAAGGATGATTATCGTAAAAAAGAAAGAAAAAACGATCAAATGTATTGTATATATGGCTTTGACTAAAAAAACCATCGTATTATCGATTCCCAATGGATAATTTTTTTCATCGAGAGAACTTTCGAACTGATATGTTTTATTTTATACCACTTCATCAATTGTTTTATAATTAACTCAAAACGTAAACCAACAATACGATTATAAACGTCACAGGATAAATTAAAAGAACGATGGTAAACCATCAGAGTCTAGGGGTACAAAAGCAGTGGAACGGCCAAAACTGAAAAACTACAAGCAGGGCAATAAAAAACTAAGAAAGCAACGTGAACACATAAAAATGGCAAGTAGAACAAAAGCACCCAAACTCAAAATGAAAAGAACGGCAACTCACTAAACCAAAACTACACCCCCAACCCCAACTCAATTAAATATCGACAAAAAACCAACCACGTTAGTCCCCCCAGCCCTGGAGAGCACATCGAGGGAGCTCCAAATCATATCGAGGATCCATAAGCGCAATAGTCAATCGAAGGAGAATAGAAGCGTGCACTCGCTGTAAAGCCACAGATAACCGCTGGCGATAAAAAGAAGTAAGGACCGAAGGAGGAGGGTTCCCAGGTCCTTGTCATGTATCTCTGAGACCTCCATAGGTCCTCAGAGTAGGCAGCTCACACGAAGCCTTTAGGATAACCCTGACCCCTTTGTGTTTCAGCAAGAATAACTGCCACCTTGAGAGACAAAAACTCTGACCACCTTCACCCCTATGAAGGGAAGACTCCCTTGAGTCTATAGCAAAAAGAATCTCTGAATTTGCTCCCTTGAGCAGTGAGTTATGGAGGGTCAAAGTTGACATTTTGAACAGAAGCTCTCTGGGAGAGAGGGTCCAATCTATCAAATTTTTCTAAGTCCTTTCTCTCTCTAAAACTCTATCTACTGAAGTACGGCACCAATCATAATACTGTGTCGTACAAAAAGGTATTGGTGCCGATGTACTTTTTGTACAGCCATTGTACGACATGGCCAACAAGTCGACACATGCCATTTTTGGATTCGTTCCTGTAATTCCCGGAGATGCCGTAATCCAATATGGTTGTGCCTCGTGTCAATCGATGTGACGTCGACCGCAAACTGCCGAAAACCTATTCCGCGATCTCAGCATGCTTCGCGGCCGTTTGATTAAAACGGATTTCAATCTTAGTCGTCATAAATACTTGAGCGATATTTGTTTCGCCTTTCGAAACAAAGTGCCCGGTATCTGTTTCGGATGTTCCGTACCCCGTACAACAAAAACCGTATCTATGTCCAAATATCTCGTTAAATGAAATAGCCTACGTGTGAGTGTTAATATAATTATCAAACCCTATATGGTACAACCTTGACTCATACTTATTGGCTAAGGCTACGGCTACCGACGGCTTTGACGGAAAGCAGGTACCACGTTCAAATCCCGGCTCCGTCAATTACTATTTTGGTAAATCTACCAATCTAATGTCGGTCCTTGTCTAGATAGCATAGGCGGCAATGGCTCTATCTCCCTCTCCAACTTTCAGTGATTGCGACAAGTGAGTTAGCTGGAGAGAGGAGTTAGAGGCAGACTGCCTCTGCTTCTTTTCTGCATTTTATAAAACCTAGAAATTACTAAAATAACCTTTCATTTCTACACTCCCTTTATTTTCTAGTCACTCTTTATTTTAAAACCACACTTCTCCCTAGAAATTAGTTTAGGGGAAGGCACAGGCTTGGTCATCATATCTGCTACCATTTCACTATCTGGTTTATACTCCAAACTGATTATCTTGTTTTCTACTTTCTCCCTAACAAAGCTAAGTCTGATGTCCATGTGTTTGGCTTTAAAGTGATGTTTAGGATTGGCAGAAATGGCAATGGCTGCCTAATTATCACAATAAACTTTTTGGATGCCACTCTTAAGATGACCAAGCTCACCAAGCAAAGACTTGACCTATATTAATTCTTTTACAACAGAGCAAGGAGCCATGTTCTCAACCTCCATGGTGGACAGAGGAATGACCTTTTGCTGCTTGCTGCTCCATCAGCAAACCCCATCACCCGCATACAATACATATCCAGACTTGCATCTCCTTATAGGAGCATCCCCATAGCTGCCATCACTCCAAGTGGTGATGTCTGTATTGTTCCCACCCAAATGTAACCATGGATCCCTAGTCCCTATGAGATATCTAAAGACTCTCTTAGCTGCCTCCCAATCTTTCTTAGTGATTCAGACTCCTACGTAGTACTCCTACAGGTGCGGCTATGTCCGGACGGGTACAATTCATGAAATATATTAGGCTGCCCACTACTTGTCTATAACGGATGGTGTGCATAAATCTTTTCATCTAAGATTATAACTCCCTCTTCCACACTCCTTTCACTTCCCTTCTTTAATTCCATAGGAGTGGTACAACTATTAGCCTTGTCCATTTGGAATTTTTCTAACATGTTTCCAATGGCCTCTTTTTGAGTTAATCTTATTATCTTTTCTATCTTTGTCTCTCTCTACCTGAATTCCCGAAATATACCTTGCTTCTCCCATATCTTTTATCTCAAATCTTCTTTTTAGATCATTTTTCAACTTATTTATTTTATCCATAGATTTACTTAAAACAAGCAAATCATCAACATAAATTGCACTAAAAATAATTCCTTCCTCATCTTCAAACAAATAAATGGAGTGATCTGAGCTGATCAAGATATATCCCAAACCTGTAAGAAACTCATCGAGCTTCTTGTTCCATTGTGTGACGCCTGTTTCAGCCCATACAAAGATTTGATTAATCGGCATACCTTGCTTTCCTCCCTTTGCTCCAAAAATCCTTTGGGCTGTCGCATAAAAATTTTCTCTTCCAACTCTCCATGTAGGAAGGTCGTCTTGATGTCTATCTGATGCACTTCCATGTCGTCTGTTGTCGCCATTCTGAGAAGTATCCAAATCGAAGGAAACTTGATGACCGGAGCAAAAGTCTCCTCGTAGTCAATTCCCTCTTTCTGGGTAAATCCCTTCGCCACTAACCGAGCCTTGTAGTGCTCAATGGTGTTATCCGGGTTGAGTTTCAGCTTAAATACCCACTTACACCCAATTAGCTTCCTGTCACGAGGACAATCCACCAATTCCCATGTATCGGCCGCCATAATTGATGCCATCTCCTCATTTATGGTTGTTTTCCACCGGTTTCTTTCAGGACAAGTCATTGCCTCATTATAAGTTTGAGGTTCATCGGGGTGAGACAGTTTGGTTACCTTGTTGTTAACTTGTCTCTCTTGCAGTCTTTTGCTGCTTCTTCTTCCTCCCTCAATCTCGGTTGCCGAAATAGATGGTTCTCTTCGATTTTTCCGAACAGTTTCTACTTCTCCCCTATACGTTGATTCCGGGTCGATTTCCACCACGTCTTCCGCTTCGGTTGGAGTTAATACAAGGGGTTCCACATTTGGGTCCTTCTTGATCTTATCTGTACCTGCAAGATCATCATCTTCTTGAAATCCTGGATATTTAGGTAGCAAAGCTCAAAGTCATCAGAATTTTCTACCTCAAATCTGATTCGGACTGTCTTTCTATGCTTAAAGGGATCTATAGATTTCCCCTCATCCATAACCACTACATGCTTTACCAGGATAATATCCTCTCTTTTGAGATCTTAGACTCTATATGCTTTTACATCTTCATCATATCCTAGTAGATATCCTGGTTTTCCTTTTGGGTGTAACTTCTTGTTTAACCGATTTGTGTCTAAACTGAACACTTGACTACCGAAAACCTTTAAGTGTGAAACATATGGTTTTCGGCCTGTCCATCTCTCATAGGGTGTTTGTCCTTTTACTGCTGAAGTAAGAACTTTTTTCTTGAGATAATTTGCACAGTTCATTGCTTCGACCCAAAACTTCTTTCCTATCTTCTTATCTAATAGCATACTTCAACACTATCACTCACTGTTCTTTTAAATATTTAAGCTACACCATTCTGCTCAGGATTTTCAGAAACTGTGTTTTGGTGTTGCACTCCATCTTCTCTCAAAAAATCCTCAAATTGGTTAGAGGTATACTCTCCACCATTGTCACTCGTTACTCTATTGATTTAGATTTCATGGAGTTTTTCACTCCATGCTTTATATTGTTTAAAACATTCAGAAGCCTCTGACTTTTTTTTCAAAAAATACACCCTGAAATACCGAGACCAATCATCGGTGATAGTCATCATAAATCTCTTCCCCTTGGGTGATGGCACTCTGGCTGGCCCCAAAATATGTGTGTTTACTAAATCTAGAATCTTTTCTCCATTATAGGTGGCAGTTTTTGGGAAGGGTAACCTGTGTGCTTTACCTTGAGCATATCCACTGTAATTCTGTGACCTCTATTGGTACACATAATATCCAGCTTATGTGAAGCCTCTAGGATAGTATATGCACTTTTGACTTTGACAATGAATAAGTCCCACCTTGGGACGTAAAAACTTTGACTGACTACAACCCTGTGTAGCTTGGACTCTCGTGAGTGCGCTGCAAAAAGAATAACTGAAATTGCTCCCCTGAGCATTAAGTTATGGCTAACCAAAGTTAGTCCATAAATATAAGTGCACTGTGGAAGAGAGGCTGAAAAAACCAAAAATATTCTAAGTCTTAAGCTACCTCTCTAAACTTATTATAATGGTACTTGACCAATCACATGAGTGTAGAGTACAAGAAGGTACAAGTACCGCTGTACTTCTTGTACGACCATAGTACGGCATGGCCGGTCCGCTGACGCGTGTCGGTTTCGGAGCCGTAGTTGCTCTTTCTGTGATATCCGCTGTCCAACCATATGTTGCCACGTGTCATCAGCCGACATTTGGTTTGCAAACTGCCAAAATGCTATTCTGGCATTTTGGCGCTACTGTGAGCCGTTTGATCAGACCCGGACATTTGATTTCGTCCGTCGAAATTAAATGTCAATTCGTGTATTTCGTGCGGTCCCGATTTCGTGCGGACCGGTATGTTTCCATGCATAAATCATCCCGTAAATACTTAAATGGAATATCCGGCGTTGTACGTCTTTAAATAAATTGACTTCTTCAAGACCGATCAAATAAGGCGAAAGGCTAGTCTGTACAGCGGTCATCCGGAGGTCACTAAATCAAGTCCCACAAGTGACAGTCTATATTTTGCAGAAAACTATATTAGTGATCTGCCTATCTCCTTGGCTAGAAGAGGCAGCCATGGCTGCCTGCAGGTCCTCAGTGACTAAAACAAGTATGAGGGCTGTAGTAATGTCACAAGAAAGACTACAAAATACCTCTCTTTTCAACACTCCCTTTATTTTCTAGTCTATCTTTTTCTTTAGTCCACACTTCTCCCTACAAAATATCAATTTAGGAGAAAGAACCGGTTTAGTCATCATATCTGCTACCATTTCACCATCTGGTCTATATTCCAAACTAATGATTTTATCCTCAACTTTCTCCCTAACAAAGCTTAAGGAATATCCATGTGTTTTTCTTTAAAATGATGCTTAGGGTTTGCTGCAATTGCAATCGCAGCTTGATTGTCACAAAATATCTTTTGTACTCCATTCTTCATGTATCCCAATTCTTGAAGCAAAGATTTCACCCACATTTATTTTTTCACATCCGAACAATGGGCCATATATTTAGCCTCCATGGTGGATTGAGCAATCACCTTTTGTTGCTTACTGCTCCAACAGCAAGCCCCATTCCCAACATACAACACATACCCAGAAGTACACCTCCTCATCGGAGCATCCCCATAACTGGCATCACTCCAAGTAGTGATGTCAGTATTATCCCCTTCCACATGCAACCACAAATCTCTCGTTCCTACCAAATACCGCATGACCCTTTTGGTCGCTTCCCAATCTTTCTTCCTAGGATCATTCACACTCCTACTTAATACTCCCACGGCTGCAGCTATATCACGACGAGTATAGTTCATAAAGTAGATCAAACTATCGACAACCTGTCTGTACGAAATAGTTTGCATGAACTTGCTTTCCTCAAGTCCTAACTTATTATCGAAGATCAAGACTCCCTCCTCTTAGGTCCCCTCATTTCCCTTCTTTAAGTCCATTGGAGTCATATAGCTATTTGTTTTTTCCATTTGAAAATTTTCAAACATATTCCCAATTGCTTCTTTTTGAGTTACTCTAATTGTTTTCTTTTCTCTATCCCTCTCCATTTGAATTAATCTTTCATTTCAAATCTACTCTTTAGATCCTTTTTCAATCTATTAATTTTCACCATTGATTTACTAAAAAAAAAACAAATCATCAACATATATGGCAATGAAAATTATACCTTTCTCATCCTCAAATAAGTAGATAGAATGATCTGAACTGATTCGGATATATCCCAAACTCGTCAAAAACTTGTCCAGCTTTTTGTTCCATTGGCGTGGAGCTTGCTTTAGTCCATAAAGGGACTTTATCAATTTGCACACTTTGCTTTCTTCTCCTTTCTCCACAAATCCTTCCGGTTGTTGCATGAAGATCTCTTCTTCCAATTCTCCGTGTAAGAAAGCGGTTTTGATGTCCATCTGGTGCACTTCCATGTCTTCCGCTGCCAGAAGACTAAGTAGAATCTGGACGGAGGGGAATCTAACAACTGGAGCAAAAGTCTCCTCATAATCGATTCCCTCCTTCTGTGTTAACCCCTTTGCCACTAATCTGGCTTTGTATCGCTCGATAGTGTTATCTGGATTGAGCTTCAACTTAAATACCCACTTGCATCCTATTGCTCTTCTATCCGGAGGACAATCCACGAACTCCTAAGTGTTTGCTTCCATAATGGAAGCCATCTCATTATTAATAGCTGTCACCCATCTACCACCTTCCGGACTATTAACTGCTTTCGAGTAAGTCTGGGGTTCGCTCAAATGTGACAGCTTAGTTACATTGTTGTTCACTTGTCTTTCTTAAAGTCTCTTGTTGCTTCTCCTTCCTCCTTCAAATTCTGACGCTGGGATGGAGTGTAATCTCGTGTTTCTCCGAACAACTTCACCTTCTCCCCTATCCGTGGAGTCCATCTCCGGTCGTTCATCGTCCATTTTTGGTATTTCCTTGTTTTCTTCCTCGATTTGAATCGGAAGTTTTGACTCCAAGAGAGGGTCACTCTCGGTCAGATTTTCCTTTCCTCAGCACTGTCAGGCTGAACCGGAGTTCGGTTAGTAGAATCTACATCTAACTCACTTTCGGATTCAATTCTAATTGTGACCGGTTTAGTGTATTTAAAGGGATCTATGGATTTTCCTTTATCCATAACTACCAAGTGTTTTACTAGAATTATGTCTTCTTTTCCAAGATCATAAGCTCTATACCCTTTTACGTTCTCATCATAACCAAATAAGTATCCCGACTTTCCTCTAGCATCTAACTTCCAATCAGATTTTTATGTGTTTAAACTAAACACTTGACTTCCAAACATCTTTAAGTGTGATATGTTAGGTTTTCTTCCGGTCCATCTTTCATAAGGTGTTTGACCTTTTACAGATGAGGTAAGGACTCTATTTCTGAGATAGTTAGCACAATTCATAGCTTCTGCCCAAAAACTTTTATTTATCTTTTTATCCGTCAATATACTACGGGCACTATCTCTTAATGTCCGATTTAGTCTCTCGGCTACACCATTTTGTTCTGGGATCTTTGGGACAATCTTTTGGTGTTGAACCCCTTCCTCTTTCAAGTAATCCTCAAACTCTTTAGAAGTGAATTCCCCCCCATTATCACTTCTCACTCTCTTTATAGGTGTCTCATGAAGCTTTTTGAAACTCTGAGACCTCCATTGGCCCTCAGAGTATGCAGATCCGAAAGAACGCTAATCTAGATAGTGCCGACTCCAAGTTGATATAAACCCAAATGACTGACCCCTTTACAGTCAGAACCCCAATATAGATTCACCCCTGTGAAATAACATGGCCGGTCCTCATATGTTAGTGTGAACGAAATCTAAAACCTTTTCACCCTTATATGTTGCGGCTTTTGCAAAAGGCAATCTGTGGGCTTTTCCTTGAGCACACCCACTAAAATCATCCAAAGTCTCATTATCTCCAAAATGTATGCCCTCAACTACACCCATTTTCTTCATTTCCTTCAATCTATCTAGATGCACATGTCCCAAACTTTTATGCCACATCATCAAATCATTTACACCAACATAGTAATCCCGTCTTTCCATTACTCAAATTCAGCCTTAACATTACTTGGCTACCCTTTTCAGCTATGAAGTACACTTAATTCTCGTAGCTAGCAACAAAGACTCCTTTCTTAGTACTAGTCTCAAAGCCTTTATCATCTAAGAACGACGTAGAAATTAGATTCTTGTTCAACTCCGGAATAAAAAAAACATCAAAGAAAGTGAATATAGATGTCTTTCTATCAACTAAGACTCTCACATCCACTGATCCCACTGAATTGGTGGTCATTATTCTCCCATCCCCATACTCTATCTCTACAGTAGGGATCTTTCTCATTTTGGTATACTATGGTTTTTCTCTACACATATGCATAGAGGCTCCTGAATCAATGATCGATCATTCTTCAAGAGCTTCTTTCACTCCACCGAAAGCACACTTTTGCCTCCTTGGAATCTCCAGCTCACCTTTCACCTCCAACTCCTCGTTGAGGAGTTCTCCATCATCATCATCGGCATCCTCTCCCACGACTTGTGTTGCCACAAACGCCTTCGTTTTCCTTGCGGCCGGTTTTCCAATCGATTCCTTCTTCAATCTCAACTTCATCAACTTAATGCACTCCGCCATGTAGTGTCTGGCTTCTTACAAAAATGGCAAAGCCCCTTTGAAGCCCTCGGTCCAGATCCGTCATGGTTTCCTCTTCCTCCTCCACCAAAATTCCCATAAGGTTTCTTGAAATCCTTATCCCCCCAGTTAGTACCAGTTGCCAATGCTTGAACACTCTTTCCTCCCCTACAAATCTCAATTGTGCTTTCCCGAACCAAAATCATCCCCACAATGGAGTTCCAGATCCAAAGATGATCTGACAAATCCTGAACCCTGTTAACAATGTTCTCATAATCATCAGGGAGTTTCAATAACAAAGTGTTCACCGTCTCTTTTTTGGTCTCCCTTTTTCTAACTTTGCACTTTGTTGGGGAACTGAGCATACAGATTATCTTCTTTCACAAGGGTGAACCTTGGGGAACTGAGCAGAGAGATTGTCTTCCTTTACAAGGGTGAAGCTCTATTGGGGTTTTGACTTTCAAGGTGTTAATCATTTGGGTTTTGTATCAACTTGGTGTAATTCTTTCTCCTCTATTTGACTGCAGAATCTAGGAAGCCTCTAGGTAGTTTTTAACTAACCCACTTTCATCCACAATAACTGCAGCCCTAGCAGACAAATTGAAAATCTGATTAAACCCCTGTGTAGTCTAGAATCCTTTGAGTCATTAGCAAAAAGAATCACTAAAAATGACCAACTAGCCGATTAGTTATGGGGCGGCAAAAATGCCAATTTATACAAACTCTCAATGAGAGAGGTGACTCTCTACAAAAAGTTTTTAAGTCTCAAAAATTCTCTCACAACCCTTGTCTACCATAGTACGATCCAATCAAATCAGTGTATAGTAGAGAAAAATTACTACGGCTGATGTACTTTCTGTACGGCCTGTGTACGACAAGGCCATTGAGTGGACAGGTGTCAACTTTTAACTTCTCCTTATGTTGTTTAGAATTCTCGCGATCGAATGTTATCTCTCCACGTGTTGCCAGGTCACGCCACATCCAAAAACCGCCAAAGTGACAATTTCGGGATTTTGGCAGTGATATGTGCCATTGGAACCTAAACCGACATTTAATATTAGTCGTCGAAACAAATGTCCGATTCATTTGTTTCGTGCGGATCATGTTCGCACTATATATTAGTTAGTACTATGTTCTCTCATTCGTCATTCCGCTAATCAGATTCAAAATCATAACACAATTTAAATATTTATCTCACCCTATGTATTTTAACGAACTCCTACGACAAACCAGTTAGAGATGACACGTACGCCTCGCTCTGCCCGTCACAGGTTCGAGTCCTGCTTGAATCAACCTTTTGTTGAGAGTGATTTATGTCACTCTTGAGTCTTACGTATGGAGCTGAGGCAGCCATGGCTTCACCACTCTCTCTCTCCTTCAGTGACTACAACAAGTATGGGGGATAGAGGAAAGAGGTGGAGGCAGGCTGCCTGCACTTTTTTTGTTGTTTTCCGCTAATCTATTTAGACCCAAAAAATACCCCATAAATTTTGTAATTTCAACACTCCCTTTATTTTCTAGTCTAGCTTTAACTCTAGTTTTAGTCCACACTTTTTTGTGCAATATTTTAACTTGGTAGAAGGCACTAGTTTTGTCATCATATCAACCACCATTTTCTCATCTGATTTATATACAAGATTCACAATCTTATCTCAACTTTTTCTCTCACAAAACTCAATCTTATGTCCATATGCTTAGCCTTGAAATAATGTTTTGGATTAGCTGCAATTGCAATGGCAACTTGATTATCACAGAACACTTCATGCATTCCGTTCTTCATTCACCCCAATTCTTGCAACAAGGACTTGACCCACATAACTTTTCATTGTAGAACAAGAGGCCATATACTCAGCCTTTATAGTAGACTGAGCAACCACCTTTTGTTGCTTACTGCTCTAACAGCACACACCTTCCCCCACGTATTACACATAACCATAAGTGCATCTTCTCATAGGTGCATCCCTATAACTGGCATCACTCCAAGTAGTGATATTAGTGTGCTCCCCTCCCAAATCAACCATAACTCTCTGGTTCCTACCTGATATCTCATTAATCTCTTGGCTGCCTCCTAATCTTTCTTTCTACGATCGTTAAGACTCCTACTGAGGACTCCTTCTGATGGCGCTATATCGTGCCTTGTATAGTTCATAAAGTTGATCAGACTTCCTACAACCTGTCTATAAGGAATAGACTTCATAAACTCTCTCTCCTCTGGACTCATCTGATCATCTTAGATTATCACTCCTTGTTCTACACTCCCATCTCTTACTTTTTGTAAGTCCATGGGAGTGGTACAAATGTTAGCCTTTTCCATCTGGAATTTCTCAAGCATGTTACCTATTGCTTTTTTCTGAGTAAGTCTGATAATCATTTTCCCCCTATCTCTCTCCATTTGGATTCCCAAAATATATCTTGCCTCCCCTAAATCCTTCATGTCAAATCTTCTTCTGAGATCATTCTTTAACTTATTGATCATTTCTAAAGACTTACTTAACACAAACATAGAATCCATATAAATTCCCATAAAAATGACACCATTTTCTTCTTCAAACATATAGATAGAATGGTTAGTGCTAATCCGAATATATCCCTGACCGGTGAGAAACTCATCTAGTTTCTTATTCCACTGTCGAAAACCTGCTTCAGTCTATATAAAGACTTATGAGCCTGCAAACTTTGCTCTTTTCTCCTTCCTCCACACACCCGTCTAGTTGCTGCATGAAAATTTCTTCCTCTAACTCACCATTGAAAAAGGCAGTCTTAATATCCATCTGGTGTATTTTCATGTCTTCCGCTGCCGCTAGATTGAGGAGAATCTTTTTGAATGGGAACCGAACAACTGGAGCAAAAGTCTCCTCATAATTAATCCCCTCCCTTTGGGTGAACCCCTTTGCTACCAATCTATCCCTGTATCTCTTAATGGTATTGTTTGGGTTAAGTTTTAGTTTAAACACCCATTTACAGCCAATCAGTTTTTTTCTGTGTGGAAGACAGACCGCTATTCCCAAGTATTGGCTTCCATGATGGAGGTCATCTCATCATTTATGGCTCTAATCCATCTGTCTTTCTTTGGACTGTTTACTGCCTCCAAGTATGATTGAGACTCATCTGGGTGAGATAGCTTAGCTACCTTGTGAGCGGCCCCTGTTTCTTGTATCCTTTTGCTGCTTCTTCTCCCTCGCTCAAACTCCGAAGCTGGGATGGAGGTGTTGTTTATAGCCATTTTCAGCCATGAATGTACCCTGGGAAGCACCACAGACTACCCCAAAACAACCTTTTTTGATTCCACTCAGAATTATACAGAATAACCAAACCTAGCTGAAACTACTCAACCAGATATATCCTAGGCCACTAAGTATTCCCACCAATTTTCATATAACAATACCTAACCGAATATTCACAACACCCAGTCAAAGTTGCAAAAAAACAGCCTGCCAGAACTTTGATAAATATGACCAACTTCACAATGAAGCCCCAAGCAAATCAGACATACAATAGGTCTGCAAATTTGCCACAATATTTCGAATACAAGGAGGAACACACATGCAGAATTTCAGATATTTCTGCCAATACAACTGAGAGAAATTCTCAGATGAAATTTCCAAAAAGGAGCAAAAACAGTTTCTGTCCAAAAGGTTCCCAAACCTGAAAAATGTAGAGCTTACTACTGTTTGTACGGAGGCATACCAGCTGTACGTTATCAATCAACTACTTGTATTAATGTGAGAATATCCGAATACTTCGAGATATGTCAGACTGAATAAATCTACACTAATAATTAATGTAAGTAGGACAAAAACATTGTTGTAACTATTTACAAACCTTACGAATTTTGTCAAATGAATCTGGACCGTCAATGATCAATAACATGTGATGGACGCGATTTCGCGTCCCTCACCAAATTGACCAAACAAATGGCGCTGCTGTCCGTAGCTCCGGTAGAGTCCAATGCATCACATGTTGACCCCCACATTATGTTTCGTACGACCGACATACAATGACAGCACTGTCGATAATTTTCTTCCAAAAATAACGGCGGACTTTGTCTTCCTTCCATGTAATCTTTCATCACCGAAGATGAACCTCCATGTGTAAATCCGGTCCCCAAAATGAAACTGTACTTTTCCATCGGGATTAACCAATCTTGACTTCGTCAAGGAGTGACACGTGTATCTGAAGTGTACCGCCGTCCATTTCCCTTTACGCAAACTGTACTTTTCGTCTTTGTTTCTTCTTGTCACTTGAAGTCCAATTTCGTACGTTCTAATACACTTAGTACCTAGTAGACAAGCTGCTATGACTGCCATGTGACCAGCGCAACATGGCAGCAGAATATCTTTTTCATACACGCTGCTATGGCTGCGGTGTGACCAACGCAGCATGACAGCATAGCAATGTGATATAGAGAGGACTAAAGGTTTCCAAAAACCAACACTCCCCCAAACCTTTAGACTCTCTCAACCACTGAGTCCACATTCCTCCCTTCTTCCCTTTTATTCAAGCGTTACTGAAATAATTCTGTACATCCCAACACAGTTAGTATCATTACTCCCCAAATTCGCGTATCCTTTCAAACCTCCACTGTAAATCCAGATTGCATACAAAATATAAACCGCGTAGTGTACTCACGGAACATTGTGTACGCACGAAACGTCGCGTACGCACGAAACTCATTTTCCAAAATCAACACTCCTCCGAAAATTTAGTTTCGTGCACCTGAATAAAATAAGAGTATAGTGGCTGCTATAATTGCGATGTCAGATAAGGGCAGTATAGCAGCATAGCAATGCCGGATAGCAATATAGCAGCATAGCATTGCCGCATAGCAACACAGCAGCATGGGAACGCCGCATAGCAACATAGCAGCGCAGCAAGATGTGTTCAACGTCTCCACTGCTCCAGCTCCCTACGGCCATCTCTTCCAAAATTCGTCCTTCCTAGACACACCATTGCTTCGGCTGCCTCTTTCTAGGTCTTTAAAATAAAACTCTATTTTTTGATCAATTTTAGAACAAACAAAAACCAAAATTCAAAATTCCACAAATATTACTGAATGTTAATGGTAGTCACTTCCGTAAAGTTACTTTTCACCCCGTCTTCTTTTGATCACTTTCGGAATACGTTTTCTTCTACGATTCATTAGTTGAATTTTACTTCCTTACTTCGTTTTCTTACTGAATTTTGATGTTTTTCCCATTTTCGCTATTATATTTTCTTCTTCCGTGTTATAAACTCCTTCACGTAGTCCAATTTTATGAACACTTTTCCTCTCCCCTTCTTCTTCCGTATTAATCTCCTCCTGCAAATTATTTTCAGTTTCAACTTCCAAATCCCTTTCGCTTCCTCCTAATATTCTTCCTTGAATAACCTCTTCCTCTTGCACCTCTTCATCACTCTCCAATTTGTCGCTTGTAAAAGTGACAAAAATAGACTCTTTTTCTGTCACCTCTTTCTCCACTCCTTTTCCGGTAACAACAAGGTTTTCTTTTCCTTCCTCATGTTCCATATCTCGAAGAGCAACAATCGGTAAGTATACAAATTCTTCGACGGGAAGTATAACCCTTTGTTTAGGGGGTCGGACTCGATTGTCATCCCATCCATTCCTGAAAGTTCCTGCAACACATGCACTTTTACATAGCGGACATACCGTGAAAGTATGCCCTACATTATTACAATAAAAACAGTTTTCAAGCTTATAACTTTTCTTATTTCTTTGAAACTGTGATCTGACACCTTGACAATTCCCCCTATTCTTTAAATACTCGTTATTAGCATCTTCCTCTACAACACACCTGATTGCTAAAGGTAAGTTCCATTCCCTTTTATCAACTTGTCTTAATCTATCTAAAAAACACCTATGTTCTTTCGGTAATCCTTTCATTAACAGGAAAACCTTTTGAGCATTGGTAAAGTTTCCTCCTTCAATATCAATTTCTGCAAACAATATTTGTATCCCAATACAATAATTCAACATACTACCTCCATCATACTTATACTCAATTATTTTTGTAACATTACTCATCAAGTGATACACAGAAGTCTTTTGATATGCACGTTCTAAACAGTTCCATAATTCAGCTGCACTTTCTAAACTAAGGTAAGTCATTACAAGTTCCTCGTTCAAGGATAGCTTGATAGTCAGCAAACAGTCAATATTATTCTCCTCCCATCCAATCGATGATTCACCACATGTCCCATCCACCACATCCATTAGCTTCCTCGACTTGAAGTAGCTTTCCATCATACTCCTCCAATAGTAATATTTAGATCCATCAAATATGGGTAAGGTTGATTCATCCAATATCGGTGGCCATGGGCGTGGGCCCATAACCTGTTGTTCATAGCCATTTTCAGCCATGAATGAACCCTCGGAAGCACCACATACTACCCCAAAACAGCCTTCTTTAATTCCACTCAGAATTCTACAGAATAACCAAACCTAGCTGAAACTACTCCACTAGATAGTTCCTAGGCTACTAAGTATTCCCACCAATTTTCATATAACAATACCTAACCGAATATTCACAACACCCAGTCAAAGTTGGAGAAAAACAGCTTGCCAGAACTTTAATAAGTAAGACCAACTTCACAATGAAGCCCCAAGCAAATTAGACACACAATAGGTCTTCAAATTTTCCACAATATTTCGAATACAAGGAGGAACAAACATGCAGAATTTCAGATAATTCTGCCAATAAAATTGAGAACAATTCTCAGATGAAATTCCCAAAAAGGAGCAAAAACACTTTCTGTCCAAAAGGTTCCCAAACCTGAAAAATGACTAAGTCCTACAAATATACACTAGAGCTTACTACTGTATGTACGGAGGCATACCACCCGTACGTAATCAATCAACTACTTGTATTAATGTGAGTATATCCGAATACTTCGAGATATGTCAGAATGAATAAATCTACACTTATAATTAATGCAAGTAGGACAAAAATATTGTTGTAACTATTTACAAACCTTACGAATTTTGTCAAATGATTTTGGACCGTCCATGATCAATAACATGTGATGGACACAATTTCGCGTCCCTCACCAAATTGACCAAACTGACGGCGTTGCTGTCTGTAGCTCCGGTGGAGTCTAATCCATCACCCTGTAAATTTTCCCCAAAATAAAACTGTACTTTTCCATCGGGAATAACCAATCTTGACTTCCTCAAGGAGTGACACGTGTATCTGAAGTGTACCGCCGTCCATTTCCCTTTACGCAAACCGTAATTTTTGTCTTTGTTTCTTCTTGTCACTTGAAGTCCAATTCCGTACGTTCCAATACACTTAGTACCTAGTACACAAGCTGCTATGAATACGATGTGACCAGCGCAACATGGCAGCAGAATATCTTTTTCATACACGCTGCTATGGCTGCGGTGTCACCAACGCAGCATGACACCATAGCAATGTGATATAGAGAGGACTAAAGGTTTCCAAAAACCAACAAGAGGGAAGTCTTGGATTTCTCCTTACTGTCTTATCGACTCCCCTATCCATAAAAGGTGGTTCAGGTTCCTCCTCTTCTGTCTCCTGGAAGTCCATAGAAATATGTGGGGTTTCTGGTGGATCTCTTGTATCTTGGATTTCCCCTGAATCTGCATCATTGTTTCACTCATGTCCCTTTCGGGAAAGACAAATTCCTCCTCACCTTTGGACCCAAATGTGATTCTTATCTTCTTGGTATATTTGAAAGGGTCAAATAACTTCCCTTCATCCATGACAACTAGGTGTTTGACAAAAATGATATCTTTCTTTGCTAAGTCATAGACTCTATATCCTTGACATCCTCATCATATCCTACAAAGGATTAAGGTTTTCTCTTAGCATCTAGTTTCCAGTTTTCCCTATCCGTCTTAAGAGTGTTAACTTGGCTACCGAATACTTTATGGTGAGAGATATATGGTTTCCTTCCCACTCATCTCTCATAAGGTGTCATTCCTTTTACATCTGAGGTAAGGACTGTATTCTTAATGTAGTTGGCACAATTCATGGCCTCTGCCCAAAATCTCTTTTCTATTTTCTTGTCGGCCAACATACTGCATACATTATCTGATAGTGTTTAGTTCAACCTCTCAGCTACTCCATTTTGTTCAAGGTTATATCGTATGGTTTTCTGGTGCTGAACTCCCTCATCTTTCAAGTATTCCTCAAATTGGTTATAGGTATATTCCCCCCTATTATCACTCCTTATTCTCTTAATGGGGGTTCCATGCAACTTCTCACTCTAGGCTTTATATTCTTTGAAGTAGGTTGGTGTTTTAGACTTTGTTTTTAGGAAGTATATTCTAGATTATCTAGACCAGTCATTGGTTATTAATAGCATAAACCTCTTCCTACGACCAAAGGTACTTTTGAAGGTCTTTCCCCCTCTCCTAATCTCCATTGTGTTCCCTTGCACAAGTATAGTTGAAAAGAAGTAAATATTATTCACTTCTTAATTTAGACTCTAGAGTGAAGAGAGAGAGAGAGAGAGTCACCATGGCTGCCGCCATAGTCAGAAAAAAACAGGCAGACACATTGATTGATTAAGGATTTGAACCTTGGTCTACAAACGAGTATGTAGACATACGCCTTAACCATATAGGCGTTAGCTGAACGATACACGTATGTGGTTCGGTATTTAATTAAAGTGTTATGCAAAATGTCACTTTCACTGAAACATACCAAAATTGACAAAACGTCATCTATAATGAAACGACGCTCGCGGACGCGAATCTTACTGGTAAAATACATTATCAGACAGACGTTCTCGCCCCCGCCAAACTCGAATGAATCTTTGGCGACTTTTTCACATAGCTGTTGAAATTTATGTATATTTCTAGGTCTGTATTAGAAAAATAAATAGAGTGTTGGAAAAAGGTAATTAATAGTTCACTTCTATGTTTTAGTTAGAATGTAAAGAGAGAGAAAGAGAGGACCAAAGGCAGGCCTTGGCTGCTGCATCATTTAGAAGGAGGCAAAATGAATTAGAAGGTATTTTACTAGTTTTAGCAAAATAGTGCTCCTTGCCAGATTTGAACGGGGGTCTGCAGATTACTATATAGACCTACGCCTTATCCATTAACGCACTAACGAAACGATACACATGATATGTTTCACGCATATATATATATACTATTGATCTAAATGACTAATTCGCAGGAGACTAACGAAAATGCGCATTAATCAATTCATGCATGAAAGTGCATCGAAGCCGTATAAATACAACTGATCGGACGGCCACCATTACAGCCGCCACCCACAATAAGCTTTTGGCGGCTTTTGGGGATAACCTCACGCAGTGCCACGTGGCGCCACATTATTTGATATCGTAGAAGATGGGAGGAGGAACCAAATGTCACCTTGTAGACCATGTCGTACAATGGTCGTACAATAAGTACATCGCCCATCGTACCTTCTTATACTATATAGTGTTCCTATTAGACTAGGGTTTAGTAGTTGGTAGTCGTGAGTAGGCAGACCAAGACTTAGTGGTATTTACGTACATGTCACTAAGAGAGCTTCTAACTATAAAGGTCATCCTTGACCAGCCATAACTTAATGCTCGGGTGAGCGAAATTAGTGATTCTTTTTGATGCACACTCAGGGGAGTCCAAGCTAATACAAGGGTGTAGTTGGTAAGAGTCTTTGCGTGCCACGGAGGCACTTATTCAGTGGGAAAGTCAAAGTGGGGAATATTGTCCAAAACACACATTCAAGCTTTGCATTCTGCGGTGGAACTGAGCACACAAAAGGTCTTCTCGTCACAGGGGTGAAGGTGTATTAGGGTTTTTATATTCAAGGGATAATGCATTTGGGTTTATATCAACTTGGAGTTGGCACTATCTAGATTAGCTTCTTTTAGATCTGCGAATTTTGTGAGCAATGAAGCCTATACAATTTCAATAGCGGTGCGCTGTTCCACGTGGCGCCACATCATTGGACACCGGAAAGGATGGGAGGAGGAACGATGGCTCTCAAATTGACAAGTGTCAACTAGAAGGCCATGTTGTACAAACGCCGTACAAGAAGTACAATCGGCAACTGTACGTTTTTGTACTATACACTCTTTTGACTTGTCTAGGGTAGAGTAGTAGGTAGTTGTGATTAGGAAATAAGGGACTTAGCGTGTTTGAGGCTCCTCTCTCCAAATGACCTTATGTATTTATAGGTCATCCTTGGCCAACCATAACTTAATGCTCAGGGGAGAATATTCAGTGATTCTTTTTGCGTTTGACTCAAGGGAGTCTTGTCCTCACAAGGGTGAGGGTGCTCAGAGTTTTTGTGTGCTTGAGCCGCACCAATTCAGTGAGAAAGTGGAAAGGGCAAATATTATCCTAGAGGCTTTGCAAAGGCTGCTCATTGTGTGGGACAATGGAGATCACAACATTTCATTTTATGGGCCCACCCTCTAGAGTGCCCATATTTAATGGATGAAACTTTCTTTATTGGGAAATGATGATGGAAGAAGATCTTTTTGAGAAGCACCTATGGGGCATAGTGTCCGGGAAAATTCGTTGCCCACCTCCACTTGGGTTAGGAGGAACACTTTTTCCTGGCACCTCCGTCACAACTGCTGTTAAAACATCAACCACCATCATGAAAGATGACGAGGAAAAGGAGGAAATTATCATGGAAGGAGAAAAGGGAGGAGTTGTTCTCGAGGGACTTCATTGTCAAGAACGATACCGGCAGCAGCATCACCAGCAATGGTGACAGGGAGTCAGACCAATCGGTCAGAATATGAAAATTGGAACTATAAGGACCAGGTGGCTAAGCTCTTAATTCTCAAAAGTGTAGTGAAGGGTATTGCTATTCCTTTTATGCATGTTAGATCTTCCTCTCAGATTTGGGTATCTTTAGTAAACAAATATAAGAGTGGGTCATTGCAGCAGCAATAGCTCGCAGAAAAATCAGATTTCAGCTTATACTTACAAGGGAGGAAGTATGAATAATTATTGCAATGACTTAAGAGCATTATTTGGAGAACTAGAGAGCGTAGGTATCTCATGGTATGAGAGACAAAGAGTTAATACACTGATAATGAAACTACCTGAAGAGTATGAGAATATTTTTAATCGGTTGCAGGATCTAGGTGATAGCAATTGGAAATCGGATGATACAGTGGGGATGATTTTAGTGAAAGAGAGTACCATAGGAGTTAGGAGAGGAAGTCTGAGTGTTCAAGCATTGGCTACAAGATCTGATTGGCGGAAGAGTGATGAGGAAAAGGGAAAGGATCCCTATCAAAACTTTGGAGGAAAAAGACAAGGAGGTGGCAGATTTGATCGACAGGGCGAGGAGCTCCTCGAGGTGGATTATGTCACTTCAGCAAGAAACCAGGACATTATATGGCAGATTGTGTCAAGCTTGCGAATCTCCGACTGAAAGATGGACAACGTTCCTCAAAATATGGAGGAAAGAAAAAGGATTTTCTGACTCAAGTTCATGACGAGGAAGAAGATGACGTAACAGTACCGGAAGAGGAGCTTGAGGAGCTTCTTGTTAAACCAAAAACCACTGAGAAGCATGCAGACAGTCTACGGAGACAAAAGTGTGCCTTCGGAGGTAAGAGGGATCCACCTGAGGATTGGTGGATCATAGACTCAGGGGCCTCAATGCATATGTGCAAAGATAAGAGGTGGTTTACTAAATTAAGAAAAAATCCAACAGTTGAGATAGAGTATAGTGATGGTAGAGTAGAAACCACAAACCTTGTTGGATCAGTTGAATTAAAAGTTCTAGTTGATGGAAAGGCTTCAATTGTAACACTCTCATATGTTCTTTACATTAAACAGCTTAACAAGAATCTAGTCTCTACAGTTGTTCTAGATGAAAAAGAGTTCCAAACCGGAACTAAAAAAGGAATCTTCCCAGTTAACTTCGATAATGAGGTTTATTTCATATCTGAAAAGGGTTGTCAAGGAATGTTTAGAATTGTACTTTGCAATGAAAAAGGTGTTCTCTACTCGTGTGGAAGTGATATGATCCTTTGGCACAAGAGTTTAGGGCATGTGAATCTAGATAGATTAAAGAAAATGAAGAAGACGGGAATAGTGGATGGAATTTAGTTTGGAGATGATGAGAACATAGATGATTGTAGTGGATGTGCCAAAGGGAGGATTCATAAACTTCCATTTCCAAAGGCATCCACATTTAAAAGAGAGAAAGTATTAGATCTACTTCACACTGATGTTAGGGGACCAGCTAGGTATGTTTCACATGGGGGGAAAGGATGGATGCTAACCATTACAGATGATTGGTCTAGATACACTAAGGTATATTTTCTTAGACATAAGTCAGAGGTACTAAGATGTTTCAAAGAATACAAAGAATGGAGTGAAAAATTACATAAAACCTCAATAAAAGAGATAAGAAGTGATAATGGGAAAAAATACACCTCAAAGGAATTTGAAGAATTTCTTAAAGAAGAAGGAATCCATCATGAGAAAACAGTTCCCTATAATCCAGAACAATATGGAGTAGCATAATGAGTGAATACAACTTTAAGAGATATGTCCAAAAGTATGCTAACTGATAAAAGAATAAGATTGCAGTTTTGGGCTGAGTTTATGAACTATGCTAACTTTATCAAAAATAGAGTGCTAACTTCGGCAAATAAGGAGGAAACTGTGTAGGAAAGGTGGACGGGAAGAAAACCAGATTTGTCTAGTTTGAGATTGTTCGGAAGTCAAGTCTATAGTTTGGATTCCGATAAGACTAAATGGAAGTTAGAGGGATCAGGGAAACCATGATATCTTGTAGGATATGATGAGAGCACAAAAAAATATCGAGTATATGACTTGAAAAAGAGAGATATCATTTTGATAAAACATATAGTGGTGATGAATGAAGTAAAGTCTATTGATCCATTTAAATATAACAAATAAGTCAAAATCAGATTTGAATCGGGTCAGTATTCTGACTTTCACTTGGGAAATGAAGAGAAGGAAGACGGGGAGAAGGAAAAATCTGCAGATGTGCCAAAGGAGAAGGACGAAAAGACAACATCCGAGGTAACACCACAATACGAAATGGAAACCGACGAGGAACTTGATCAAACACCATAATTGGAAGATAGGGGAGATGAAAATCTTCCTAAACGAAACCCGAGGATGCCTTCCATACTGGCGTTAGATTTTGAAGGAGGAAAAAGAAGTAGTGAACGGCTTCAAGAAAGACATGTAAATAATAAACTCACAAAGATGTCTCACCTAGAAGAACCTCAGACATACTTAGAGGCCATAAATACCCCAGAAAGCAGTCGGTGGATCACTACCATCAATGAAGAAATGGCCTCTATCAAGGAAGCCAATACATGGGAGTTGGTAGATTGTCCATCGGACAAAAAACCGATTGGATGTAAGTGGGTTTTTTAGCTTAAACTAAACCCAAATAATACCATTGAAAGATGTAAGGCTAGGTTGGTTGCTAAAGGTTATACTCAGAAAGAAGGAATAGACAATGAAGAAACCTTTGCACCCGTAGTCAGGTTCCCTTCTGTCAGAATCCTCTTAAGTTTAGCCGTAGCTGAGGATATGGAAATACACCAAATGGATAATAAGACCGCCTTCTTACACGGAGAGTTGGAAGAAGAAATCTACATGAGGCAACCGGAAGGATTCGTGTAAAGTGGAGAAGAAAGCAAGGTGTGCAAAGGGATAAAATCACTTTATGGCCTTAAGCAAGCCCCGCGGCAATGGAAAATAAAATTGGACAAATTTTTGACAGGTTTGGGATACATTAGAATAAGTTCAGATCACTCTATATATATATTTGAGGATGAAATGGAGTGATATTTATTGTTATTTAGATGGATGATTTGTTAGTCTTAAGCAAGTCCTTTGATAAAATTAACAAACTCAAACAGGATCTGACAAGTCGGTTTGACATGAAAGATCTTGGCGAAGCAAAATACATTTTGGGGATTCAAATGGAGAGGGATAGAGGGAATAGAATTATAAGACTCACTGAGAAGGAAGCTATCGGTAATATGCTAGAAAAGTCTCAGATGGAGAAAGCAAATGGGTGTACCACTCCCATGGATCTAAAAAAAGTATCGAATGGGAGTGAAGAGGGAGGGATATTGATTTTGAATGATGAGATAGATGAGGAAGAAAAGAGGTTTATGGAAGGAATTCCTTATCGGCAAATTGTAGGCAGTTTAATTTACTTTATGAATTGTACACGTTCGGACATAGCTGCGGCAGTAGGTGTTCTTAGTAGTAGACTAAATGGACCTAGGAAAAGAGAATGGGAAGCAGCCAAAAGAGTGATGAGATATTTGGTTTGAACAAGGGAATTATGGTTCCATTTAGGAGGGGAGCACAGTGACATCACCACTTAAAGTGATGCCAGTTATGGGGATGTGCCTTTCAGACGATATACAACTAGATATGTGTTGCAAATTGAATCTGGTCCATGCAGTTGGAGTAGCAAACAACAAAAAGTAGTTGCTCAGTCCACTATGGAGGCTAAATACATGGCTTCATGTGTTGCCACTAAAGAATTAATGTGGGTGAAATCTCTAATTGAAGAACTTGGGTTCATGAAAATTGGGACTCAGAATGTCTTCTGTGATAATCTAGTTGTTATCTCTTTCGCAGCTAATCCAAAACACCATTTCAAAGCTAAACATATGGATATAAGACTAAGCTTTGTCAAAGAGAAGGTTGAGAATGAAATAATTAAACTGGTTCATAAAAGTCATGATGACAAAACTAGTGCCTTCTCCTAAATTAAAATTTTGCTGAGAAAATTGTGGACTTCAATTAAAAGTTGACTAAGAATTAAGGGGAGTGTTGAAAAGAAGTAATTATTATTCACTTCTTAATTTAGACTCCAGAGTGAAGAGAGAGAGAGAGTCACCATGGCTGCCGCCATAGTCAGAAAGAAACAGGCAGACGGATTGATAGATTAAGGATTTGAACCTTGGTCTGCAGAAGACTATGTAGACATACACCTTAACCATATAGGCGTTAGCTGAACGATACACGTATGTGGTTCGGTATTTAATTAAAGTGTTACGCAAAACGTCACTTTCACTAAAACATACCAAAATTGATGAAACGTCATCTATAATCAAACGACGCTCGCGGACGTGAATCTAGCCGTGTAAAATATATTATCGGACGAATGTTGTCGCCCCCGCCAAACCCGAATGAATCTTTGGCGGCTTTTCTACATAGCGGCGCGCTGTTCCACGTGGTGCCACATCATTGGACGCCGGAAAGGATGGGAGGAGGAACGATGGCTCCTAAGTTGACAAGTGTGAACTATAAGGTCATGTTGTACAAAAGTCATACAAGAAGTACAATCGACCACTGTACCTTCTTTTACTATACACTGTTTTGATTGGTCTAGGGTAAAGTAATAGGTAGTTGTGAGTAGGAAATAAGGGACTCAGCGTGTTTGAGGCTCCTCTCTCCAGATGACCTTTTCTATTTATAGGCCATCTTTGGCCAACCATAACTTACTGCTCATGGGAGCATATTCAGTGATTCTTTTTGCGTTTGACTCAAGGGAGTCTTCTCCTCACAAAGGTGAGGGTGGTAAAAGTTTTTGTGTGCCTGGGCGGCACCTATTGAGTGAGAAAGTGGAAGGGGCAAATATTATCCTAGAGACTTTGCATAGGGTACTCATGCTATGGGACAATGGAGAACATAAAATTTCAAGTATCATCCGGACCAATGTGTTACACTTCCATGAACTGTCTGAAACTCTGAGACCTCCATAAGTCCTCAGAGTGGACAGCTTCCAAGAAGCCTCTAGGATAACCCTGACCACTTTGTGTTTCAGCAAAAACAACTGCCACCCTGGCAGACAAAAACTCTGACCACCTTCACCCCTATGAAGCCAAGAATCCCCTAAGTCGATAGCAAAAAGAATCTCTGAATTTGCTCCCTTGAGCAGTAAGTTATGGAGGGTCAAAGTTGACCTTTTGTATTGAAGCTCTCTATGAGAGAGGATCCTATCTCCTAATTTTTCTAAGTCCTATCTCTCTCACAGACTCTATCTACTGATGAACGTAACCAATCAGATTTCTCCACCGTACATAAAAGTACAGTCGCCCGTGTACTTTATGTACGAAAATTGTACAACACGGCCTTAATGTTGACACATGTCATATCTGGATTCAGTGCCGTAATCTCCGGAGATACCACGATCCAATGTAATCTCGCCACGTGTCATCCGATGTGGCGATGCCCACAAACCGCCGAATTCTTCTTACGAGATCTTGGCGCGAATTCCGGCCGTCCGATTAAATTCACATTTGATTGTAGCCGTGATAAATACATGCGCGGTATTTGTTTTGCTTACGAAATCAATGCGCGGTATTGATTTCTTATCCGTACCGCAATTCGTACTTTTACACTACCAGATCTATGTATCCCGTTAACAATTATAGTTAAATGATATATCCTACGAATTAATGTTTAAATAATTATCGTACTATATAATACGTAAGACTACATCTAGACTTAACGGATAAGGCTACCGGCTATTTACTGTTTGTCGGCCGGCAGGTACTAGGATCAAATCTTATGGCCGGCATATACCTTTTAGTAAATAATCCCCTAACTAATATAAGTTTCGCGTAAACCTCAGGATAGCGTAGGTAGCCATGGCTCTAGCTTCCTCTCCAATTTCTCAGTGACTGCGACAAGTTTGAGAGTTTGGAGAGAGAAGTTAGAGGTAGACTGCCTCGGTTTTCTTTATTTCTATTCAAACCTAGAAAATACTTTAAAACCATTAATTTCTACACTCCCCTTATTTTCTAGTCAATCTTTAATTTCAGACCACAATTCTCCCTGCAGAAATTAGCTTAGGGGACGGCACACGTTTGGTCATCATATCTGCTACCATCTCACTATCTGGTCAGTACTCTAAACTGATTATTTTATTTTCTACTTTCTCTCTAACAAAGCTGAGTCTAATTTCCATGTGTTTGGCTTTAAAATGATGTTTAGGATTGGCAGAAATAGCAATTGCTGCCTGATTATCACAAAATATTTTATGCACACCACTCTTAAGATGACGAAGCTCACCAAGCAAAGACTTGACCCACATCAAGTCTTTTACAGCAGAGCAAGAGGCCATATACTCAACCTCCATGGTGGATTGAGTAATAACCTTTTGCTGTTTGCTACTCCAACAGCAAGCCCCATCACCCACATATAATACATATCCTGAAGTGCATCTCCTCATCGGAGCATCACCATAACTAGAATCACTCCTAGTAGTGATGTCAGTATTCTCCCCACCCATATACAACCATAGATCCCTAGTTCCTATCAAGTATCTAAGGACTCTCTTAGCTGCCTCCTAATCCCTCTTAGTGGGAGCATTTAGACTTCTACTTAGCACTCCTAGAACTGCAGCTAAATCCGGTCGGGTACAATTTATAAAATAGATTAGACTTCCCACTACTTGCCTGTAACGAATAGTCTCTATGAACTTCTGTTCTTCACGAGATAATTCCTCCTCTAAGAGTATGACTCCTTCTTCCTCACTCCCCTCACTTCCCTTTTTCAACTCCATTGGAGTTGTACAACTATTAGGTTTATCTATTTGAAATTTTTTAAGCATGTTCCCTATTGCTTCCTTTTGAGTCAATCTTATAATTTTCTATTTCGGTCTCTCTCTGCTTGAATTTCCAAAATATATTTTGCTTCCCCCATATCCTTCATTTCAAATCTCTCCTTAAGATCGGTTTTCAGTTTATTAATTTTTTCCATTGATTTACTTAAAACAAGCAAATCATCAACATAAATTGCAATAAATATAAAACCTTCCTCATCTTCGAAAACATAGATTGAGTGATCTGAGCTGATCCGAATATATCCTAGACCGGTAAGAAACTCATCAAGCTTCTTATTCCACTGTCGAGGCGCCTGTTTCAAACCATAAAGAGATTTAATCAGCCGGCATACCTTACTCTCCTCTCCTTCTTCCACAAACCCTTCGGGTTGTCGCATGAAGATCTCCTCTTCCAATTCTCCATGCAAAAAGGCTGTTTTGATGTCCATCTGGTGCACTTCCATGTCTTCCGCTGCTGCCAGGCTGAGAAGTATGCGGACGGAGGGAAATCTGACCACCGGGGCAAAGGTTTCCTCGTAGTCAATTCCCTCCTTTTGTGTAAATCCCTTTGCCACTAGTCGGGCCTTGTAGCGCTCGATTGTGTTATCTGGGTTCAGTTTTAATTTGAAAACCCACTTACAACCGATTGGTTTTCGGTTAGGTGGACAATCCACCAGCTCCCAAGTATCGGCTGCCATAATTGAGGCCATCTCCTCATTGATGGCTGTCTTCCACCGATTTCTTTCTGGACAAGTCATCGCCTCTCCATAAGTTTGAGGTTCATCTTGATGAGATAGTTTAGTTACCTTGTTATTAACCTGTTTTTCTTGCAGTCTTTTGCTACTTCTCCTTCCCCCCTCAAAATCTGAGGCCGGAATAGATGGTTCTCGTGGATTCTTTCGAACAAACTCGGCTTCTCCCCTATCCCTTGATTCCGAATCAATTTCCACCACGTCTTCCGCTTCGGGTAGAGTTGTCACTGGAGTTTCCACAGCCGAGTCCTTTTCGGTCTGATTTGTATGTGTAAGAATGTCATCTTCTCAAAAACCTACATAGTTAGGGAGCTCAAAGTCATCGGAATTTTCTGACTCAAATCTGATTTTTACTGACTTTGTATATTTGAAGGGATCCACAGACTTTCATTCATCCATAACTACTAGATGTTTTACTAAGATTATATCTTCTCTTTTTAGATCATAAACTCTATATCCTTTAACATCCTCATCATATCCTAATAAGTATCCCGGTTTTCCTTTAGGATCTAACTTCCAATTAGACCGATCTGTATCTAGACTGAATACTTGACTGCCCAAAACGTTTAAGTGAGATAAGACTAGTTTCCGGCCTGTCCATCTTTCATGAGGTGTTTGATCTTTTATAGTTGAAGTAAGAACTCTATTTTTGAGGTAATTAGCACAGTTCATTGCTTCTGCCCAAAACCTTTTTCGTATCTTCCTATCCGACAACATACTTCTAGCACTATCACTTAGTGTTCTATTTAACCTTTCAGCTACCCCAATCTGTTCCGGATTTTCTGGAACTCTCTTTTGGTGTTGGACCCTATCTTCCCTCAAAAAATCCTCAAACTGGTTAGAAGTATACTCTCCACCATTGTCATTCCTTACTCTGTTGATTCGAGTTTCATGGTGTTTTTCGCTCTATGCTTTATATTGTCTAAAACAATTCTGAGCTTCGGACTTGTTTTTCAAAAAATACACCCGAGAATACGGAGACCAATCATCAGTTATAGTCATCATAAATCTCTTCCCCCCCGGTGAGGGCACTCTAGCCGGTCCCCAAATATCTGTGTGTACTAGATCTAGAATTTTTTCTCCCTTATAGGTGGCTGTTTAAGGAAAGGTTAATATGTGTGCTTTACCTTGAGCACATCCACTACAATGATTTATACATCACTCTCACTGAACTGAATCCCTTCCACCACTCCCATCTTTTTCATCTCTCTTAACTTATCTCAATTCACATGCCCAAGCCTCTTATGCCACATCATAATATCATGAACACCTGCATAATAAAGTTTCTTCGTTTCATTACTTAAGATCAGCCTAAACATCCCATGGCTACCTTTCTGAGCAATGAAATAGACATCCTCCTCAAAACTAGCAATAAAGACTCCTTCCCTAGTGCTAGTGAAAAAACCCTTATCATCTAATATAGATGTAGAGATAAGGTTTTTGTTCAGCTCCGGGATAAAAAATACAACGGAGATTGTTAATATGGATGTCCGTCTCTCTACTAACACTTTCAGATCTACCGATCCTACAAGAGTAGTGGTGACTATCCTCCCATCCCCGTACTCTATCTCTATGGTGGGAATCTTTCTTATCTTAGTGAACAGGTGCCTATCCTTACACATGTGCATGGAGGCACCTGAATCTACAAAATAGCCGGCTACACCTTTGAATCCACCGTAAGCACATTTCTGCCTTCGTGGAATTTCAACCTCATTTTTCGCCTCCAACTCCTCATCCAAAAGGAGCTCCTTGTCCTCGTCCGCGGATTTCGCCTCAAGTACCTGTGTGACAAGGGCCTTTTTCTTTCCTCTCGGGGTACCACCGGTCTGCCCCTCCTTTAACCGAAGCTTGGATAGCTTAGTGCACTCTGCCATATAGTGCCCCGGTTTTCTTACAAAAATGGCATAAACCTTTGGGAGCCCTTGGTTCGAACTCGTCAGCCTGTTTTTTCTGCTCCCTACCCCCATATTTTCGGACTGGTTTCCGGAAATCCTTGTTCCTCTAATCGGTCGCTGTTGCCAAGGCTTGGCCACTCTTTCCTCCCCTTCGGATCTCAATCGTATTCTCCCGAACGAGAATTATCCCTACCATTGAGTTCCATATCCACCTTGAGTCCGGCAAGTCCTGCACACGGTTGACTATGTTGTTGAACTCATCAGGTAACTTCATCAGTAAACATTTAACCTTTTATTTTACCAAAAATCTTTTCCCGCACTCTCTAGCTCCATGAAGAGTGTAGCAAGCTCATTGCAAAAATCCAACATATTTCCCCCTTTGTATACATACTCCTTAACTTTCTGATCAGCCAACTGTTGTTGCTGAATCGTACCACTTCGGTACATCTCTATGAGAGCCATCCAAAGATCGGATGCCCTTTCTACCTGCAAATGAGGACATGCAAGTCCTTGAGTGAGATGGCGTAGGATGAAGTGCTTTGCCGCCATATTGTTGAAGTCCCAGGTTTCAGTATCATTCTCCTCGTTCCTCGGAATAGGTGACATGAATGTCGAACCAGTTGCTATTGGTGTGGTCGTCTCCTTCTCCTTTCCTTTGTCCACCACCTCTCCTTCTTTTGTTTCCTCCGTTGAAGGTGGATCCTCTTTCCTGGTGAATCTGCTTCCTCTAAACCCTGGAGGAATTCCAAGACTTGATGGACGCCCCAATCGTCCACTCACTATCCCCCAAAACCTTTTTTCGCATAGAGCTCCTATCATCATACTTTCCCAGTATATGAAGCCAGTTCCATTAAAGATTGGTACCCTAGAGGGTGGGCCCATAACCTGAAACTCTGAGACCTCCATAAGTCCTCAGAGTAGACAGCTTCCAAGAAGCCTCTAGGATAATCCTGACCCCTTTGTGTTTCAGCAAAAATAACTGCCACCCTGGCAGACAAAAACCCTGACCAACTGCACCCCTGTGAAGGCAAGACTCCCCTGAGTCGATAGCAAAAAGAATCTCTGAATTTGCTCCCCTGAGCAGTAAGTTATGGAGGGTCAAAGTTGACCTTTTGTACAGAAGCTCTCTGGGAGAGAGGGTCCTATCTTCTAATTTTTCTAAGTCCTATCTCTCTCACAGACTCTATCTACTGATGTACGGAACCAATCAGATTTCTCCTATGTACATAAAAGTACAGTCGCCAGTGTTCTTTATGTACGAAAATTGTACAACATGGCCTTAATGTCGACACCTGTCATATCCGAATTCGGTGCCGTAATCTTCGGAGATACCACGATCCAATGTAATCTCGCCACGTGTCATCCGATGTGGCGATGCCCACAAACCGCCAAATTCTTCTTCCAAGATCTCGGCGCGAATTCCGGCTGTCCGATTAAATTCACATTTGATCGTAGCCGTGATAAATACATGCGCGGTATTTGTTTTGCTTTCGAAATCAATGCGCGGTATTGATTTTTTATCCGTACCGCAATTCGTACTTTTACACTTCCAGATCTATGTATCCCGTTAACAATTATAGTTAAATGATATATCCTACGAATACATGTTTAATTAATTATCGTACTATATAATACGTAAAACTACATCTAGACTTAACGGCTAAGGCTACCGGCTATTTATTATTTGTCGGCCGGCAGGTTCTAGGATCAAATCCTATGGCCGGCATATACCTTTTAGTAAATAATCCCCTAACTAATATAAGTTTACCGTAAACCTCAGGATAGCGTAGGTAGCCATGGCTCTAGCTTCCTCTCCAATTTCTCAGTGACTGCGACAAGTTTGAGAGTTTGGAGAGAGAAGTTAGAGGTAGACTGCCTCGGCTTTCTTTATTTCTATTCAGACCTAGAAAATACTTTAAAACCATTAATTTCTACACTGTCATCCATTTCATGTACTCGGTACACTATGTTTTCATACTTGTCAGGTAACTTCATGATGAGAGTGTTTACTCTCATCTTCATTGTACCTGTCCACCCGGCACTCTCCATCTCCATATACAAACAAGAGAGATCATTACACTAGTCTAACATCTTCACCCCTTTGTAAGTATAATTCCCTAACTTTTGTTCGGCCAACAAGAGCTCTTAAATAGTACCAGCTCTATAGATTTCCACCAAACTCACCCACAACTCCTCGGCCTTGTAAATGTGAAGGTGGGGGGTTGCCAAAGCCTGAGTGAGGTGTCTTAAAATGAAGTTTTTGGCAGCCATGTCGATGTCTTCCCACGTTTGTGTATCGTTCTCCGCGGTCATCACGATTCCCGCTTCGGGTGACGTGGTAATAAGAGCAAGAGGTGTCTCTTTCTCTTTCCCCTTTTTGGACACACTGTTGTCCCCATCATCTGCCTCTTTTGCAGCAGCAGATGCTACTGTAGAAAACCTTATTCCACCAAATCCTGGTGGAGTTCCATGAGGTGGACGTTTCACTTGTCCACTGACAATACCCCAGTATCGTTTATTCGCACAAAGCCCTTGTCATCATGGCTTCCCAATAGATGAACCCAGATCCATTGAAGATGGGTACCCTAGTGGGTGGGCCCATAACCTGCAATTTTGTGTCCTCCATTGGACTACATAATTCAGGTAGCCTATATGTAGTTTTTAACTAACCCACTTTAAGCCACAACCTCTGCTGCCCTAGCAGACAAATTGACAATATGACTGCACCTTTGTGTAGTCTAGACTCCCTTGAGTCTGTAGCAAAAAGAATCACTGAAAACGGCCAGCTACCCGATTAGTTATAGGGTGGCAAAAATGCCAATTTATAAAAACTCTCAATGAGAGAGGTGACTCTCTACAAAAAGTTTTTAAGTCCCAAAACCTCTCTCACAACCCTTATCTACCATAGTTATATCAAATCAAATCATTGTACAGTACTGAAAAAGTACTATGGCCGATGTACTTTTTGTAAGGCCATTGTACGACAAGGCCATTGAGTGGACTTGTGTCCACTTTTAACTCGTCCTTATGTTCTCCACAATTCTCGCGACCGAATGTTATCTCTCGTCGTGTCGCCAGCTCACGCCACGTGCGAAAACCGCGAATGTGCCCTTTTTGGGATTTCGGCTGCGATATGTGCCGTCGGATCCTAAACCGACATTTAATATTAGTTGTCGAAACAAATGTCCGATTGATTTATTTCGTGCAAGATCATGTTTGCACTATATATTAGTTAGTTCTATGTTCTTTCATTGGTCATTCCGTTTATTGGATTCAGGATTATAACATAATTTAAATATTTACCACACCATATGTATTTTAATGAAATCCTACGACAGATCGGTTAGAGCTGACGGCTATGCCTCGCTCTGCCGGTCGGAGGTTCGTTCGTGTGTTGCCTCACTCAACCTTTTGTTGAGAGTGACTTGTGTCACTCTTCAGTTATGCGTATGGAGTTGAGGGATTCATGGCTCCACCACTCTCTCTTTCCTTCAATGACTACAACCAGTATGGGGGCCAGAGAGAAGATGTGGAGGCAGGCTGCTTGCACTTTTCTTGTCGTTTTCCGCTAATCTATTTAGACCTAGAAAATACCCTATAAATTTAGTAATTTCAACACTTGGAGTTGGCATCATCTAGATAAGCTTCTTTGGATATGGGAATTCTCTTGGGGAATGGAGCTCACAAAATTTCACGTTGTTCCAATTGCAATGTAACACGTAAGCAATAGGTGCCTTGTTGGCAATAAATGAGTGGTTGAAGTGCGTAGGTTAATTGAGTGGTTATAGTGAGTGTGTCGAAGTTAGTTTTTGAAAAATTGTATTTGGCATTTGTGGGTGGGATTGAGTAACTAAGGTAACGTGCCTTTCAGTATTTTATTTCAGCAAGGGTCTTCGAATGGGTAGTTGGGTGCGAGGGGTTTCGATTGTGTGGCTCGAAGTGAAAGGCTCGAGAGAGTGGCTTCAAGTGAGTGGCTTATGTGAGTCGTGTGAGTGGTTTCGGGGATAAGTGATACAAACATTACTGCCAATAAACTTATCCGTAAACATATCCGTAAACGTATCTGTAAACATATCCGTACGATTACTGGAAACGCTTGATGGACGAGGACTCTTATTAGAGAAATAATATTTTCGTACAATGATTTGTCTTTAATGCGTAATATTGTATGCTGGTTTTGTTAGGTAAGTCGTTCATTGGGAATATCTTTGTACGAAGAATTTGTCTTGATTGCGTCTTTTGGTGAACCTCCATCATCTGAAAAGTGAGGTTGTTTACCAGAAGCAAACAAAAAAAAAGGTAGGGGTGGGGGGAGTTTTTGAGGTTGTTTCCGTAGTGGTGGTTTTTTTCGTTTTTGTAAATAATCCTTTCGTAATTTTTCAATTTTTTGTATATAACATGTTTACTAGAGATTTGTCAAGCTTCTACAAGCTTTTGTGACAACTTTGACCGTCCGATTTTTTGCTTTTTAGCATCTTCGACGCAATCGCTCATTCTATCCATTTAGAATCTTGGGAAATCAATAGTACACATGTTTGATATAAAATAAATACAATACGGATTGGTACGAAAAAAATAAGGCTTACAATATACAACCTCACTTTTCGTGTGAGGGAGGTTCACTTCACCCTCACCGTTGATTGTTTCGACTTTCGAGTACTGGAGAAAAGAAAATGATAAATGCCTCCAAATAGGAATGGGCGTCTACATCTACAGTACAGGTGACGCAACAGCGCCTCTCATGCCATTTGTACGGAAGAATCTGCTTACCGACCAGGAATCTAAAAGCCCCGAAAAATAGTTCCGGTATCACTCTAATGCCGGACTTCCATTAGCGAAAAAGTGGGGATGTTTACTAACTAAGCACATAATAGCATCGTGGATATATTTTATCCTTTCCACGCGGCCCAATTTTACACGTTCGTTTCACTGTCTGCAAAGTATCATTCGCCACACATTCCGATAGGTTAACGACGTGGCGTCTCGAATAAAAAAGTACAATACATCCGACGGTCAATGTTTACGCCTAAAACCTTGGAGATTCTTCCGCAAAGATGTTATTCTTGCAGAAATTATAAAATATATCCACGATGCTATTATGTGCTTAGCATGTGCCATGATGCGAATCCGCCGAAATTATCCCGTTCACGCTCCCACCATCAAAGTTGCCGTTTCCTTTTTGTCGTTTTTTTTTGTAATTTTAGATACTGCATTACGAGTCATTAATTACCTCCAACAGTACACCGGTGTCGTACATTAATTACCTTCGCTGGTACACCGCGAATCGTAATTAGAGTAAATTACTCTAATTCGGTCGCTCGAATTTTCGACTCTATCACATCAAATAGAGTAAGTGATTCTAATTTTTTCATTATGCTATTTAAGGTAAGGTTTAATTAGCGTTTTTAATTCTAATATATGTTCGCTTTAAATAGTGTGGAGTACGGACGACGTCCGACCGTGCAAAATTGTACTTTTGTAAGTAAAAAAGTACAAATAATGATTTAATACAGGCCATTATCATGTAACTGCGTTTTAACAAACCGCGTAATGCAAACGTCATAGTGACGATAAACTGTACGTTTTGTCAAATTCTGTACAAATACCTTATTTACAGTAGATGATATTAGCTTGCCAAATTAGAGTACACCGCATAAATTAGAGTAAATTCCTTTCTGAAACAGTTCTATCACATAAATTAGCGTAAATTACTCTAATTAATTTTTTCTCTTTTTTTACTCTAATTTTTTCACTACTCTAATTACGATGCGCGGTGTACAGTACAGATATTGCGTTCACAGTTTGTCTTCGAAGATTCTTTCAAGATTTTAAGCATCGAATATTATCCTACGTGGTACCAACCAGAATGAGCCACGCAAATAAAAAGTGGTTAACGACGTGACCTAATGGAAGACACGGCAATAAGCCAATAAGTAAACTTATCCGTACATTTAGTCCGGCCATATTGCGCATAACCAATACTACAGTACACCGTGCATCGCTATTAGTGTTAATAAAATTTTCGCCACATAAAAACATCATTTCTACTTACACATATGTCCTATTTTCAATCTGAGACCGACAATTGTAATCTGAGAATGTTACATTTCAATCGCAACCGTCAGATTCACAATCTGACATGTGTGTACGGAGAAAATATATTTTAAGAGACTAAAAAAACATTAACTCTAATAGCGATACACGGTGTACTGTACAGTCCATTACAGTACAATCCAATACTGGCCTGTAAGCTTTGACCCAAACGTTAAGCATGCCTCAAAAGAGTCAAAAGTCTAAAGTGTAGTGTTGTGTATCGGTAAAAAACTTATCGCGATGACACCGATACCGATAGTTATCGGTTATCGAAGGGTCAGAGATTCCGATATATCGGTCTGGGACCAACAAGTTCCATATCGGCGATAACTTAAAAAATATATAGTATGCATACAATAGCACTTTATAACATACTGTATTATTTTATTGATTTTATATAGCGTGGCATGCCACGTATAAAAATATGTGCCGTTACCGTTTAGCTGCAATTTATTACGGGCAGCGCAGCATATAAACGTTGGCCGGTTAACTGAACAAAAATTTTACGGCGATGTACGTAATTTTACCAAAAACTGGTGAACATGGAACTGTAAAAGGACGGCGCACACAAAAGTACAACGGACGCAAAATAACATTCTGCGTGCCGCCGAAATCGAACGGACGACTTGGAATGAGAAAACAAGAGCGGACGGCCAGCGTGAGCGCCAGCATCCGGAATGGCTCTTTTGGCAGCTTATGCCAAAAAAGCTGACAGGTTGACACGTGGCAGTCCCCAGTGGATCTCAAGGAATAAAGGGACAAAGCCATGGCGTCGGATGTGAAAGGTACATCGTATTTACTGGATCCGTACGTCCGGAGAATAAGACGTACAGTTGAGTGTATATGCCGTACATTTATCTGTACGGTCCGTACAATTATCGTCGATAACTATCGTTATCGGCATTATCGCCGATAAGTACCCGATATTATCGGCTACTTATCGGCGATATGACCGATATCGATATATCGTACCAATATATCGATTATCGGATACCCGAAAAAAGGCCCATATCGGTTATCGGCAAATCCTTACCGATACACAACACTACTAAAGTGAATGGTCCTTGTCCTATTGCCACAAAGATTTTTGTTGACAATTATTCTATCTACCACTTACAATAATTCGATGGCGGCCATAGTATTTATTCACGAAACTCGAACATGACATAGTTTTTCGATCTTCAACTTCCATACAAGCGAATAAAAACACAAATCTCAAAGAAGAAACTAACAACATTTAATTTCTAGAACCAAACCGTCCTCCTAGCCAAAATGCCGGTTTCCGTACTCCCCTTGGTTTGTATGTTATTGGGCGCTTGGCTGTCCTTGGTCGTCCGTACGGCTGCGGCTCCCGTCGGCCGCATGCACATCGTGGTGGTGGCGGGGCCCGCGATGCCCGTCATAAAGCGCCTGGAGGCGGCGGTCCGCCAATCAGCCGCCAAGGAAAAGGCGGTAAAGGCGAGAATGATTTCAAGCCAAAACGAACTCTTGAAGCGAGTGGACGTCGAGTGAGGACCGAGACTCGCGCCTCTCTCTCCTTTTTTTTTCCTTGTGCTGTCTCCTTTCTCTCCTCTCTTTTCCTTCTCTCGCCTCTCCCCTCTCTCACTTCTCTCTATCTCTCTCTCTCTCTCTCTCTCTCTCGCTTATTCCCTCCCCCTCTCTATTCTCTCCTCTCGTCTCCTCCCTCTTCCCCTCTCTTTCTTAAATATATTGTTTCAACGAGATGTAATATTATTATATGCTTTAGAAATGTCATTTTTTTGCCAAAAGTTTGTCCTTGGGATTTTATTTCTTTATTTATTCATAATTATTATTGTTGTTTTTTTTCCATGCGTTGATACGGCTGGACTTTTCGACAATTTAAACTGATTTTCAATTTGTCATTTTTTGTTTTTTTGCTTTTAAAAAAACCAAATGTTGACTTTTGCTTATCTGCAGCTTTTTCGTCCATGAAAAGATATTTGAAAAAAATGGTTGTTTCTGTATTGCACTCTAAAGAATAAATTTTGGAAATGTGAGCTTAGCGAATAAAAGTCATAATTTGAGTCTTTTCCCAACGAAAAAATTGTGATCTAAGGAATGTTACAAACATAAAAGTCCTTTTTGTTGATGTATCCACCAACGCTCTAAATATTACTTCGAGAAAAAAATGCTTTAATCGTTTGGATTGCTTGCAATAAATGTGTTCGCATTAAATGTGGTTTATGTTTGGTCAATTGTGCCATAACATAGCGCAAAATATGAGTTGTGTGGAATTCATGTAACGACGGGGAAATGATTCAACGTTAATTCAGGTTTCTAGTGCTAATTTCAATATATATGTTGACTCAAACTACAAGGGTTGTAAATGTTGTATACGAACTTTCCGATTAAAAATTATAAGTATGTAGTGGAGTCTAATTCGTTCGACATTAGCACAATGGAATGAACATTAGCCATAGAATACTCAGCACAAGACTGTTCCAAAATTAGTTTATTGATTTGCGACAGTTTTGACCATAAACATGAAATTTAGATTGATAATTTGGCCTTAGGAGCAAAGTTTCATTCTTAGTCCTTATATTCATCATTTTATTTCGTGTTAAATTACGCGGTTACATCATATTCCTTTATTGTTTATCTTATAAACTTTTACAAGTTCATTTCACATCCTAAAGTTGGCTCTCCTGTGGTCTACTTCTAAACTTGTGTCTTTGGGGTGCATATTTATAAATTGTATTTTTTAAATTATCTTTTCTGAATTGAAAATTGAATAGTTAACTATTCCAATGCAATGGTAAACTATTTGCAGGCCAACCTCAGTCGTATACAACTACGTGAATGTGCTCAATGGAGTTGCGGTCGTACTTTCCCAGCGACAAGTACAAGCACTCGAGGGTTTGTATGGAAATTCCTATTGAAGCCTTTGTCTAAATTGACATCTATTTTTTTTTAGTCTGAAACGCTAAGTTCTAAGTCTAGTACTTCATTTGGTGTTTTGTTCTTTTGTGTACATACCTTTTGTAGGTAGAAGACTCCCCTCAAGAACGAAAAGAATCTTTTCTTTGGTACCTTTAACCTAGGTTAGTTCTACTTACATTAGTAACACTTAGAATTAGTTACCTGAAAACCGTGGATGCGGTTTCTCAATTCTCTTCTTGATAGGATTTTATGTCAAAGGCATAGTGTGTATGTCAAAGTTGATGCGATAATAACTCACAATAAACATTCCACAATTGTATCACCATCGCAGAAGACTTAGCAAATATGTTATATTAAGCTAAAGTTTTCATCACTTACAAGCACTCACAAAAAGCTCTACTCACTGCTTAGTCTCATCTAACCGTACAGTACAGGAATAGAACCAAATTGAAAAACAAGGACCAATTGCATGGTATATGTACTTCGTACAAAACAAATAATACCAACATACAGAATCGACACAAATATTTGGACACGAACAATCGGCTGATACACCGATTGACACAATGTCCTAACATTCCCCCTTTCATTGTGGGAATCCTTACGACAAGCCTAACTTGGCCATCCCCTAACAAAGCTATCCTTCGTAGTTGACTTAGTAAGCATATTAGCAACCTCCTCAATTGTAAGCACAATTTTTTTTAACTCCTTATCTCTCGCAAGATCCCTCACAAAATGTCACTACATCCTAATGTATTTTGTCCTTTTGTGGAACAAGGGATTCAAAATCATAGCCATGGAACTCTTGTTATCCGAAACCACCGAGAACATTTACCCAACTCATAATAGATTTTTTCGAAGGCAAAATCTCCCAATCACAATAGCCATAACACTCTAATTCGTCCTTCAATTGGAAAACCAAACCAATGCTGAATGTACTAATCAAGTACTCGAAGATGTTTTTCATTTCCTCCCAATGAATCTACTTTGGTGCTTGACAGTACCTGCTAACAATTGAAACTTCAGCAGAAAATGTCCACCCTTGCCCCAAGACTTATTGCCCCCCAACACTTAGGTAGGCCATTGCCTCTTTGTATACGACATCAACGGTCTCAAGATTCTCCAACTTGCTATATTGAACGTTTAGATCTATAGGAGGTGAAAGTGGTTAGCATCATACATTCAGAATTGTGCCAATACCTCTTTAGTGTATTATTCCTGACTCAAATTATGCTTCTCGAAAGATGACAAATAACCACAATACCTAAAATATTTTTCAACTCCAACATCCGTAATCTTAAATTTTTGACCTAAGTGTTTTTCAATTCAATTAATTTGATCCAAACTATTAGATGTCAATATAAAATCATCCACGCAAAGATGAATAGACCCTTACTTACACCTTTCATGTCAAAACCAAAATTTATCAATACCTTATGTAGGCGCAAATACCAACCCTCAGCTCTTGCTTCAGACCATACAACAATTTCTGTAACCGCCATAAGATTCTGGGTTTCGCGGTCACCCCCTCTGAAACTTTCATTTATACTTCCTCTAGTTCACCGCTAAGAAAAGTTGTCTCGACATCCATTTGATGCATCCGTTTCTAAGGCTATAATCATTCACAGTGAATCAATTTTCGCCATGGGAGCATAGCTTTCTGTATAGTCCACTCCCCCTTGCTGAAAGCCCTTGCATACCATTCCGGCTTTGTACTTGATCACTTTATTGGGCGAACCTGTTATGGTCTAAAATACCCACGTTGCATGGGATGCTTTTTTCCCACCTTGAAACCCCACCTCCGCGAATGTCCGATTATCCACCACCAGTTTGTCTTCTTTCCCCCGCACAAATTTGCACTTACTACCCAATCACCAAATTTTCTCACCTCGGTGTAAGATTACAGATCCTCACACATAGCTTTAGAAATAAACTACACCGCCAATCGCTATTAGCGTTGTGTACGCTAATCCCGTCCCGCTTTTTTTGTTTTTATTCTCAAATAGAATTATCCACACTATTTAAAAAAAACCCTAATTCCTAATTAGAGTAATCGATTTCTTCCAAAATTTCCAAATTCCCAATTAGCGTACACCACGCTAAATAATAGTATACGCTAATCAAACCTACACGCTAATAGCGATTGGCGGTGTAGTGAGACTTAAAGGTGTCTTCACCTTTTCGATCATATGATAATGTGTCATGTTTCTGCCACCTTGTCTCTCGAGTACTCCTGAAAACTATGTTCACATCCTTTTCCTCGTCACTCTGCTCACACATGGATGGTAAGCATGGATGATAAGCGTGACTTTCACTTTTAACTCGTCTGAGTTTTTTCCGAAGTCCAAGAACTCCATGTGCTTGAAAACCGTTGTACTCGTGAGAGTACCGGGGGTTTGAATCCCTCACCCTCCACTAGCTAATGGGTATCACTTCGGACATCACTATTTGTTTCCACATTTTAGAAATCTGATTTGCCCACAATTATACTACCCTCAGCCTGTGGGATCTCCTATTCTTCTGATCCAGATTACTCCTGTTTCAATAGCTCCTCCTGAGCATGTTTCTCCTCAAAATCCATGTCCAATTCTTTTTTTCTGCAAATTCTATTGCGGATCCTCATGAAAATACACGTTTTGCGGCTTTTGCAACCAGATTCCTCTTCGAATCAGACACTCAATATAAGCTGCACTTCATATTGTACCCCAAAAAAATCCCTTTCCAACTTCTCGGTGCAAATTTTCCTTTCCACTGAGTCCCGTGCCACACACACGATTGCTTGATAACCCTAAATCCTTAAGTGTCAAGCCGACGGCAATCAAACACTCCATAACTCCTCGGGTATCTTATCATCGAACACCGATGGTAGTCACCGGTTATAAACATACTTTGCCTTCCAAATTGCGTCTCCCCAAAGAAAAGTGTTATGCTTGGTATTGTGAATCATATACTTAACCATCTCCCGAAGGGTCCAATATTCCCGCCTTGCAATTCCGTTCAACTTGGGTGAATAAGTGGCAATAAATAGTTGTCTTATCCCCCTTCTTTGACAATCATCATTGAATGAAACAAACTCTCCTCCACCGTCGGACCTCGCAACTTTCAACTTCCGTTCCGATTATCTTTCCGCCATCACAACCCACTCTTTAAGCTTTGCCAATGTTTCGATTTCTTTCTCAATAAGTGAACCCACAATTTCTCCGAGTAATTATCCAGAATCACAAAATATATTGGTTACCCCTCAAACTCTTCAGCTTTACATACGATCTTCAAACGATTTTGAGGTCGTTATTTGACGTCTTTCACCGGATGAGATTTCCGGATTTGGCGCCCCTTACTGCCACCACCACATCCATTCACTTTTTTGCGGACTGCAAGTTTCATTCCACGAACCATAGATTTCTTAACGATCCCCTCAAAAGAATGGCGCATCCAATAGTGCCACAAGCTGAGGTCACCCTTCTCCACTGAAACATGGTTCACCCGGAGCAAGGATTGACCCTTGCTCTTGGATCTCCTCTAAACCAGCCAGCTATGCATACATTCACTAAAAAATCCTTCGGCTAAACAACAATGCTTAGGTCCTCTTTAGTAATACTGCCGCCAACTTTTTGAATCCGTGGGACGTTTACAGGTTCAACCTCCACCTTACAGTGCCCAATGTGTCAATCAAACCACATGGCCACTGGCCACAATGATCCCCTTAGAAACCGTCAAAGTCCTTATATCCTCAAATGCAATCTTGTTTACACACATAGTGAGTCGCTCCTCTGTGGATATAACTATTCAGTGTAAATTCCTTGAAAGCCTCCGCGATAAGGTCCGCAACCTCAGCTTTTTCCACAACCAAGGCCTCAGTCACCTCTGTCACGAAATCTTTCTGAACATCCTTCACCAGGGTCGAAGTACAGAGTGCTAACTTGCCCAGCGCCCTCAAGTATAACATTGTTTGTCCTTGTCCAGACAGTTTGTCGCAAGGAGCCCATGTCTCTGGTACTTGTATCATATCACGGCCAAAAGCACTAGCGTCCGTTTGACCTCTAGCCTTACGTGCGTGATCCTTACCTCTACCACCTTGATCTCTAGGTGTCCCGCTAGCACCCTTTCTCCCTCGGGGTCAGTTAAGCTCTGGGGTCTCATGTGTGCTTACATTGAGATTTCCTGTACTATTGGATCCTCTACTTTTACTCTCTATAGAATTCTCAATCGCTTTCAAATAGTTAATCGCCTACTCAAAGGTCACCTTCCTCTTTGATTGGATGATCTCAATGGAATGCATAGAAGACCGTTCAAAATCACCTGCGATTTGTGATCTTCCTTCAGCATTTTGCCAAGATTAGTCAGTTGTTCGGCAAGAATGTTGAACTTCTTAACAACATCATCACTCGACTCGTTACTCTTGAATTCGAACTGAATAAAATCCTTAAACACGTATTGACCTTTGGGCTTAACCCCCTTCTCGAGCTGATGCTCCAAACTCGTGCCAACTTTATGGGCAGTACTGTGAGTTGAAAAATGGTCATGTACCAACCGTTGCAAGTTTGCATCAAACTTGTGGTAGGTGGAATGTCCTTCAGCTGTCATAGTGTTCTTGCCTTAAGGTCCTTCGGCTTCTTCCCTTTATCACTAGCCAAACCACCTTCCACAAGTTCAAAAGAAACTTTCCTTTCATGTCATTCTTGCAGATTGCGTAGTTGTGCCGTTAACAAAAACTGGTTTTTCCTACCATCTGGAAATTGTCATCGTTCTTATTCTTACTATCAAAGTCCAGCTTTTCTTCCTCCACTTCCTCCTTGCCTTTTCTCCTTTTTCGCTTTCTCATCCTCACAGTCGGATTTCTCACTGTCACTAGAACTAGAGCTCGGTTCCTCATTCACGAATTTGTTTTCTTCTTATTTTCATTCCATTCTTTCTCCGCAACAAATATCAACCACTCGTCAAAGATATCTCTAAGTTGGTTGTCAAAGCCGGAAGTATTGCCACCAAACCTATCTTGTCCAAAGGGATCGGTAGGAAGTGATTCCTCGGACTTAGGGACAAATCTATTACCTCCAAAACTGCACTCACTTTCACTGGGCTCACGGGACGACAGCTGGGGAGAAGGTGGATCCGATTCATGACGATTTTACTCACTTACTATACTAGTCCAAAGATAGAGTAAATCCTCCTCCAATCAAATGATAGGATCCTATGCTAAACACCGAGTACGCAGTACACACGCGGAAGCAGTAACAACTCACAATAAACATTTCAAATTCACATCACCAGAGGAAAAGGCTCAGCAAAATACGCATATACTAAGCTGACGTTTTTCTCACTCACAAGCTCTCACAAACAACTCTACTCACTACTTAGTCTTACACTCTAACTGTACACCGACACAACCAAAGCAAAAACAAGGACTAACTGCACGGTGCCATGTACCTCAGACGAAGCCAATAATGACCAAAATACGGAACCGACTAAAATATACAGATGTGAACAATCAGGCGGTACACCGATTCACACAATGTCATAACACTTCTTACTGGTTTTCCTAATAAATCCTTTGTCTCAATGTAAAAAGCATTCTCCACTTAGACAAGAAATTTACGATAAACCTCTCACTTTGATTTCTTGTTTGTCTTCTCTACTTGTCTTTTCCTTTCTTTGGCCTTTTCTATATTATTTGGTTTTTTCATAACCTTGTTTTTCCCTCATTCCGGCCGTTTACAGCTTTTTCTTTATAAGAGAACTCAATTTTTTGTTGTTATTTGTTTGTAGAAGTTATTCAACTCCATTTGCATTTTTCTTTACAACCTTTAATTGGTTAATAGATAATCGCCATATCGTTGGAGAACAATACTTGCATTTTCGCATTCTGTTTTCACATGCCAATTTAACAACAGCAAAGTTGTTCAAAATATCAAATACTTTAGAAACAGCTGTAGTTTGTTTATTTGTATCGTATCTAATAATAGACAAATGAATTTACTCAATGTCAATCTATCAACTTTTTTTTAATTTTGACTTTTACTTCTTTCATTCATTTGTTTAACTTTTTTTTTTTTTTCTTTTGCGCCAGGTATGAAAGAAGTCCTTCTTGTGAGGCCATCTAGAATATTTCACCCTGTGACCACAAATTCTCCTGGTTTTTTGGGCCTCAATAATCGAAATACTTCAATCCCCGGGCTTTACAAAAAGACAAATGGATCCGGATTGGTTATTGGAATTGTCGATACCGGTAAGTTGATAAAACACCGAATATTGTGGTGTCCTAAAAATTTAAATAATGTAGGTTTTTGTGGAGTAGGCTGTGTTATTTTGGTTAATTTTGCAGTGCTTTTTTAGGGTTTAGTCAATTTATTTTGTTGGGATTTAGGTTTTTTGGCGTTTGTAAATTTATTGCAGTCATCTTTGGCGTGATTGCGTAATCTATTTCTATTCCTCCATTCAAATTTACAAAAGGAAGAAATTGGGTTATGCTAGTATTTTCTTACGTGAAATGTGATATTAGTGAGGGGGGGAAATACTATTTGTTGATTTCAAAAGGAACGTTTTTGTTAGGTTGGTGTACATTATCTTTTTTTTATTATATATGTTTCTTAAAGCTTTTAACTTTTTTTTGTTTTTTTTTTAATTTTGAGTTTACAAAAGTCATGTCAATGCCGTAACATAGTCTGAATGTGTTTAAAAGAAGCTTCCAATCAGACGATGATGCATTTTTATTTCTTTACTTATTTTTGTCGAATTAGGGATTTGGCCGGAGCACCCGAGCTTTAGTGATGTTGGAATGCCTCTTCCCCCAAAAAAATTCAAAGGTGTTTGTCAAAGTGGAGATTCTTGGTCAAACACTACTTGCAACAGGCAAGTAAAACTGCAATTAAATCTCGTTTAAAAATAACAGAAAAATAAATAAGAGAATTCTCAAAGTTTTTTCTTTTCATCTACATTACATTGCAGATTTAGTGGTGTGTTTCTGGAACTAGGACTGGTTATGTCTTTTCGTAAAGTTGGCTGACTAGCACTTGTGTTAATATCAACAAGATGTGCCGTTCAATACTGGTGTGTGGTTTCGCCCACACTCGATATATAAGAATGACTGGTTCTTGATAGGCCGGTAACATATACAAAAAATTCAGAGTGCATAGCAGCTCATAAGCTCACAAGAGGAAGCACACAAAAGATTCACATCAACGTTAAGTCGAACTTTTCTCCTCACTCTCACTCTTATAAAGCTCTTTACTCACAAAACTTCTTTCTGGTAAGAACAACAATAACACATTAACGTACCGTACAAGGCATAACTACCAAACTGGACATTCTCCACAAACACAAGGGATAGATTTCCACCGAACACAGACTATAGGATAAACAATGCCACCTCTAGGAAGACCCTTCAAACCAAAATTGGGCGTGCATTAGATTGGAAGCATGGTCCAATGTACTATGCACGACATCATCATACATACTACACAAATGTACTTAACCAAAACATAGATACTGAAGCGAACACGTCCAATACGCCTAACATTACCCGTCCCATTGTGGGTATCCTTAACACCATGTCACAACAGTCCTAACTTTGGTCTCCCTCGGATAAGCACGTCTTGCATCTGAAACTTAGTCAACATGTTTGCTGCTTCCTCAACCGTAGGCACATAACTAAACTCTTCACTCCTTAGCACTCACTAGATACCTAACAAAATTCCACTGAATCCAGATATGTTTCATATGTTTATGAAACACTAGATTCTTAAACATCTTCATCGAACTCATACTAGAACAAATTCTCATACACACAACACTAAACTCTTAAACTCTTTAGCACTCACTAGGTCCTTAACAAAATGCCACTATATCCGGATATGTTCCGTACATTTATGAAACACTAGATTCTTAATCATCGTCATAGAACTCATACTAGAACAAATTCTCATACATCCAAAAGTCCACGTAGAGAGAGAAGATCATTTGATCTTCCCCTTCACCTTTCAAATACACGCCCATATTTGAATTTTTTCCTACGGAATCACAACTCTTTCAAAATTTTATGTAAGCGCAAGTAATAGGTCCTTGGTGCCTGCTTCAATCTGTACAACGGCTTTTGTAGCCGCCACACGATGTCAGGTTTCATAGTCACACTCTCTATAAATTTCATATATACCTCATATTCGGGGTCACCATTCACAAATGCTCTCTACATCCATGTGATAGATGTGCTTCTTTCCGGCCGCTACCAAGGCTACTATCATCCTTAAAGCCCTTACACACACTTCTTGCCTTATATTTAGTCACTTCTCTCGACGAACTTGTCTTCGTCTCTTGACGTTCCTAACCTTCTTTCAAGGACGTAACTCTACCTCATCGAATACCTGATTGTTAACCCATGACTTGTACTCCTTTTCCCATGCTATTTTCCAATTTTTGTCCATATCACATGACTGCCTTGCTTTGGTATAAGATTGCAGGTCCCATGACATACTGTCACGCATTATTTGCTATAACAAAAAAAAAAATTTCTTAGCCCTTGAAATGTTATAGTCGAATTTATAGATGTCTATACTTTTTTAGTTTTACGACAGTCTATTAGGTTTCTTCACCTTAGTCTCGTGGATTCTCTTTTGAACAACTGCTACATCCTTTTCTTCATGATCCTGTGATGGTAAGGTCGACTTAGATTTCTGGCTACTTTGAGATCTCTACAAAGATCGGGAACTCAGGGTACCATTATTCTGCAACTGCATTCAACTCGAGTGAATAAGGTGCAGGTGCTACCTTATTCCCCACTTCTGCCAATGAGTAGCTGCTGCCTTATTCCCCTCTTCTGATAAAAATCCGTAAATGCCACAAGCTCTCCACCGTTGTCAGGCTTCACAACTTTCAATTTTCTCTTATATTGTCTCAGAAACGACTCACTGCTTAAATTTCTTCAATGTGTCGGATTTTGAAATTTAATATTTTCGGATTTTTTTGTCATCACCTTGTATAGTCATCAACTGTGAAAGATATGTTGATGACCTCCCAAACTTTTTAGCTTCACATGTCTATAAAGATCGACCTGTTCTTGCTCCAAAGGATTATAAGCTCGGCACTTGACATCCTTCATCGGATGCCGTTTTTGGATTTGGCGCCTCTTACTGCAGCCTCCACAGCCTTGACCTTTCCACCGGACACTAGCTTTATACCCCAAACACACGACTTTTGAATCATCCGTTTCAGATTTCCCTCGGAAGTGTGGAAGTTCCGATGGTGCCAGGGTGAGGTCACCTTTTTTCACCGAAACATGGTTCCCGTAGGCCACAAATTTGCCCCTACCTTTAGGTGTGCTCCATGTCAACTTCCAATGCATGCTATCCCTCAATAGTTCTTCACCAATCAATTTTCCCTCAAACTTCTCGGTCACTATACTTAGGTCCTCCATCGTCGTAACTCTGCCTCCAATCTTCTAAATTTGCGGAATGTTGACTATGTTCACGGCGGCGTTGGGAATATACCCTAAAAAGCCCTAAAAAACCCTAATATACAAGACGTTATGAAACCTTGTCTCTGTAGCTATGTCATTTCCATACTCGTTCCTTAATGGCAGATCGAGCCTCACAGTCCCCACGGTGTCAACTGAAATGACGTGGCCACTAGCCATCATATTCTGCTTGTGCACTGTCAGAGTTCTCATATACTTGAGCAACGTTTCGTCCGAACAAACGTGATGCGTCGTGCCCGAACTAATGCTCCACTCCTTAGATCTCCTTTAAGCCATTATCAAAGGAATAAGTTAGCCATTACTCTCCTCTCCCTTACCCTTTGGTATTTTTCCTCCGACATCTCTTTCTTTTGCACCATGGCGTAACCTCCTACAACTTGCTATCAACTCGTTTAAGTTAACAACAGCTATTTACATATTTTCTGGTCAATATTGTATTTTTTAACCAGTGTCAATAACATTAGACCCATCACCGAATGTTCATAGATGGCGCATTTGGCTGTTTGGGGTATTCAACCTGAAAAATTGGTTTTTTTTATCAAAATAATATAAACATCAAAGAGAACAGAATAAAATTCAATAACGACACAGAAAACTGTTCATTTTTCACCCACCAAATTTGGTTCAAAGTAGACTCAAATTTGGCTTTTGTAGAAATACAAGAACTCCTGAGAAAATGGGTCTAAGAAAACCACTTTGGCTAACTGTTTTTAAAATCAAATATAGTAGCATTAATAAAAACAAGACCTTAAGCCAATTTGGTAGGTGCCGCTGTTGACTGCCAAAACAAAACTACATTGGAAAAAGATCCAAATCTCAAAACTAATATCATTAAACTGACGCAAATGCTAAATGAAAGTGTAAAAAAGTTGAAAATTTCTTAAACACGATAACCTTCCATTCATTAAATCACGGACTAAATGTGCCGAATGTTCGGATTTCGCAAAATATCACATTTTCACCAACTTGGACTTCAATTACACAAGTTTTTCATACGCTGACCAGCATATCTCTATCAATTTTTTATTTTTTTGTAGAAAACATTTTTTTTCAATACAACAAAAGTTACAGGTCTTTGATTATTGTGGGCGTTCTTATATAAAAAACAAGCATCGATGCCATCAATGATGATGGATCCAGAAAACGCCTGTTTTTTGATTTTGGGGGTCCCGCCGTTATTGGACATAACTCCGTCCGAAAAAATACGTCTGGCACGAATTTTTTTTATGTTCGCTTTCGTTTTGGTCTTAGCTACAGCCATGACGAAGGCCTCATTTCTGCGATTTTTTTTACAATTGGAAATGTCATCAACGAGCGACTACTATGACGGTTGAGAAATCCACTGCTAACAACATATTACTACTTTGAATCAATAAAAGTAGTTCTTAATGGGTGTTATCAACAATCTCTACTGGTTTTGTGTCAAGAAAGAGCCTGAGTGGTTTTTTTTTTCTTCTAACATTAAAAGCATTGGGTTATAAGCCTAGAAAATGGTCACCCATAGATGAACTCATTTACGAAAATTATGCTTATCATGTTCCGATGTTTATAGCAAAAAATAAATAAAATAAAAAGGTTTTCTATTGTTTGCGTGATTAGAAAACTCAAAGGTCAACCATGATCACAGACTTGAATTTTAACAAAATTTCCAAATGTATTCTTTAGCATGGACTTATTACCATCAATTGTTACCTTAGTAATAAGTATGTACATTGAAGCGACTCCCTTCTCAAGGAACCTATGTACGAACATCAAAATAAAATGCAAAATTGAGTTTTTTAATATTTCTTTCCAGATTCACGTTTCTTTATTTGCAGAAAAATTGTCGGTGCCCGTTATTTTTATTCGGGTACCTCTCCTCCTTCCACAGAGTACCGTTCCCCCCGAGATAATCACGGCCATGGAACCCACGTGGCCTCCACCGCGGCCGGAGGATTTGTGAATAATGTTTCTATAGATGGAGTTTTTTTTGGACAAGCTCATGGAATTGCCTATGGAGCACATATATCCGTTTACAAGGTACTCAGGATGAGAAAAATTGTGAGAAAAAATATAAGGAAGAAAAAGACTGAACTACTGGTTGTTTATTTCTTTGGTGTTTGGTTTAGGTGCTCCTAGTCTGTTGTTATGTAATCGTTAAAGTTATCATTTATGTTCTTCTTATGTTCATTAAACACTTTCTTTATTTATAGGTTTCTAAACTATCTTAACCTATTTCCGTAAGATTGTACGCAGGCTTGTTTTGGCGAAGATTGTCTTGAAGAGGATATGTATAAAGCACTGGATACGGCAATTGCAGATGGAGTCGATGTTATATCTATGTCAATAGGACCAGACTCTGCCCCAAATCCTCCTTTTGATGAAATTTCGGAAATCGCGACATTTCATGTCGCCGTGGCTGGAATTCCTTTATCTTTAGCAGCCGGAAATAGTGGACCAAGTTTGGCAACAGTTCGTAATGCTGCACCATGGTATCTGTCGGTCGGATCGAATACTATGCCGCGAAAATTTTCAAACAAAGTCTTCTTAGGCAATGGGTTTATGTTCCAGGTTAGTTTTCCGACCGTTTTCCACTTTTTTTTCTTTCCAAGCTTTGTCTGGAGGAATTTTTCTTTTTAAGAACAAGATGAGATTGATTTTGCTGAAGGTGATTGTGAGTGACACTCGAAATAATAAATTTTTTACCAAAAGCACAATGTGGCCATGTATCAATATTATTCTTAAGCTGAATGTTTTTTAGTACCCAAGGAAGGTGGCTTTTGAGAGGATAGTCATTACTTTCATCATTATCTCACACTTTTCATCCTGATTGGTGTGGATTGTGCTAGCTTGGCGTAATTGATCTTAAAAATTCAATGTGGTCAGCGGGTAGATGAGATTCATTCTATTCCATGTTATACTATATTTGAATTTGCCTTAAATGCTTATGGGTTTAGTCATGTCACGTTTTACGAAGTTTAAAAAGAATTTATAAAATTCTTTCCGCACTGATGTTTTGTCCTAGCATTATTGATCTTAAATATTGCAGGTCAGATCGCGTAACATTATATAAAGTTTTTGCGTGTTAAATCCACAAAATAGTTAACATTATATAAAATTTCTGCGTATTGAATCCACGAAATTGATAGGATCGGTACAAGAATCACAAAAACAAAAGCGTTTCTTAGCTGAAGCATACACATGGCAAAAGATAAGAATTCCGACCAAGGTGGCATTTTTAGGGTTTTTATGATTTTTTAGGGTTTTTTAGCGCTAGAGATTTGTTAGTGTTAATGCGAAACTAGAATCAATAATACTAATTTAGTACAAGGAGACGTGGCAGATTGTAGTCCACGTCCTTAAATAATGTTGTTAACTCTATTTTGTGATTTTTGGTTAAAAGAGTCGTGACCGAATTAGTGTTATTAACACTAATAGCGATGAGCGGTGTAGTTCGGATACACATTCCCATACAGTAGCTGCTATAGCCTTTGTTCACATAGTCGACGTTTCAACATGTGAGAACAGTTCGCGTGATTTCCCCCCTCTTCTTTTTAAGTAGGAATCAAATGTGAGGGAGGTTCGCCACCAGCTTTCCCATCTCAACGCTGTTATTTCAGACTTTTTTTGTACGTTTGTACAAAAAAAAAAAAAGTATGTATTGGCACATTTTGTACACTAATTTATATAAAAACCGCCCAAAGTAGAGTGATTGACTCTAATTAATCCGTACCTATACTAGTAATATTAATTGTATTTTAAGTTCCAGGGTCAAAATTTAGGGGCGCAGATACAGTGTTATTAACACTAAAAGCTATTCACGGTGTAACTTAGCCTTCTCTGTAAACTCTTATATGAGCCGATACAATGTAAGTCGTGCACACGAAACAAACAAGTACTGTACACATGAACATAAAAAGTACACCGTGCATCGCTATTAGTGTTATTGTTTTTTCGCCACTTAAAAACATCTTTTCTCCGTACACACATGTCGAACTGTTGATCCGACGGTTGCGATTGAAAGGTTAGATTCTCAGCTTCCCATTGGCGGTCTCAAATTAAAAATAGGACAATTGTGTACGGAAAAAAGATGTTTTAAGAGACGAAAAAAACATTAACGCTAATAGCGATTCACGGTGTACTGCAACGTCAACGTGAATCGCAGAATCCATACTCGAAATCGAATCGGGCCACTCGAATCCGCGGACGGCCAATTCTCTACCGGGAACCCAACAAAAATCACGTCATTTCTCTTACTCAATCAACTCTTATAGATTTCTTCTCTGGATTCCTTTGATTTAAACCTTTAAATTCTTTAAAGTCTCCTTTGTTAGCCGTTTTTGTTAATAATTATCATTTTTTTTGATACAAAAAATCAAATTCTAGAAGGCTTGGTTTTTTACCTTTAGTAATTTCAAAAAGAATTAACTCTACCAACCTGGCAATTTTGATTGCCATCCAGAGTTGTTCTCATTTCACAACTGTCAAATAAATCACTACATTCTACAATTCAAGGGGAAGTATTTTAGCGTCCATTTTTCAATTTAAAAGCCGCAACTATTAAACAATATAGACTCTGATTTTGGTATTGACACTTTTAAAACCAAGTCAGTATCAATGTATTGTAAATCTAAAGTCATCCTGAAACCACCTTTATGCACATTTCTTCTAGAAAGAATATTGAACCAAAACTGAAGCTCTAGGAATATGATTCAAAGTAATGTTAAAACGTTAATTTGCTTGTTTGAACCAAAACTGGGGTACATTGGGTGAATTTTAGGGCCTTGGAACTACCAATGGGACGGTGCCAGCTGGTGCCTCTAAACCTCTCATTTCTCTTATTTACGCCGGAAATGCGGCTAGTGGCAACAAGAACGAAGCTCAGTAAGTAACTTTAACAACCTAAAACAAGGTATATTTTTTTTAATAAGTTTGGTCCATATTGTATCTGAATTAAAATTCTCTTGTTTCATCGTGATTTGGCTGAATTCATTCATTACGAAGTAAAGGTTTTTCAAGAATTTTATGAACATTGTTGCAACGAGGCATTTGCAATCACATCTAACCCTAAGAACAACACCTTTTTGTAGCCTAGCATTTATTTGATTTTGTTGAGTCAATAAACAATCAAAATGAGAAATATTATCTGATTCGGATCAGCAATTGATCTACAAACAAAAGACCTAAAGAGTCATTCAAACAGTAAAATCCTTCGTAAACAACGTAAAGTTTTTTGTTTCAAATTCAGAGTTCCACGGTGCGTGTGCGACAAAAACCCTAGAAAAATCCTAAAAAACCCACAACCAAACCAAAATGCACATCAAATATATCAGATTAAAATTGAACATGTGAGGTGTCGTTCCATGATGCATCAATCAGCCCCTTACTTCAACAACACTAAGTCCAATTTTGTTGGGATACATTGTGCGAATAGGCATAACGGCCGGGTTCGGGCAGTATGTATCCTTTAATCTGCATGTTTGTTAATGTCTTCTAGTCTTTTTCACATTTTGTTTCGGTGAAGTGGTGTCTTGGTATACAGAGCTTGTTTATCCCATAGTTTGTGGTCGGTGGAAGTCTGTCCTTGTCCCTTTTGTTAGTGGAGAACCTCTGAGTTTAGTGGTGATGTAATTTTGTACAATACGTTAAGGATTAGTCTAATTGTGAGAAGTAAGGAGGACGTTGAGTAAAGAGACTTTTATAAGAGTGGGAGTAAAGAGACAAGCTTCGACTTAATGTATGCGTATTTTGATGAGCCCTTGGTGTTAATGTGAATGCTTGTGTGTGAGCTTTATTTGCTTCCGCTTGTAAGCTGTTTGTGTGTTGTGTTTTGTAAGCGATCCTATCATGTGGTAACAGAGAAAGGTTTTGCTCAAATTAGTGAGTAAAGTAACTATGAAACAAAAGAAGAAAAGTACGCCTTTGCCATCGGCTGGTCTAAAGACCACACTGGAGACCACACTGGAGACCACACTGGAGCCTTCAGATCCACCTTCTCAGGGGTTAACATGAAGCTCAGTATGTGTGGCGGCTTTGTATGGATTAGAGCAGACACCGAGGATGTGGTACTTGTGGCTACAAAAAAACAATGGCTCATTCTAAAAAATACATGAACTATGAAGGACAAGATCATATGATTTTATTTGTCTATGTGGATGATTCCATCATGGTGTTTGAAGTTTGGACGAAACCATTGAGTTGAAAAAGTACTTGAGGAAACACATTTAGGTGACGGATATGGGCCAAATAAAGTACATTTAGATTGAGGTGATCGGTGATCGTTTGCGGAATACCATGTTAAGTTAGGAGCAGTAGCATAAAAAGGTGTTGGCGAGATTTTCTCTAACGGACGCAAAACCGCTTTCGACGCCTTTGGACCCAAGAGTGCAGTACAACTAAGTGGCAATCACCTACATCATGTACCTCAGTGTCACACCAGGTCGGACAACTCTGCTGCATTTTTTGTCAAAACCAAATACCGTCAAGCCCCAAAAAACATTAATTGCGAGGCCGTTAAGCAAATCTTTTGATACTTGATTGGTACACTTGGTATAAGGCTAGTGATTCAAGTGGAACGCTACAGTGTTATGGATATTGTGACACGCACTTGGGTGGAGACTTAGATTCCGGATTGTCTATGTCCGATTATGTTTTTTTTTTCTGTGGGGCATTAAGCCATTGTATTTCTCGACTCTAGTCAAAAATAGCGTTGAGTTATATGGAAGTCAAGTACATGGCCGCGTGCCATGTTGCGAAGGCATCAATTTAAGTGAACAAAATTGGAAGGAGCACTAGGAATTACAGTTAAGTGTAAGCAGATTTTCTTAGGTAGCACGAGTTTTATGGCATTGGTCAAAAACCTCGTGTTTTATAAGCATATGAAACATATCCGGATTCACTGACATTTCGTAGCGACTACGTGAGTGTTGAGGAGTTAGAACTCAGTTTTGTGCCTAGAGTGGCGAAAGTTGCTGTTAGAATTCCGCGGGAGTTAGAATTCAGTTTTGTGCCTAAAGTTGAGGAAGCGAGTGTTAGAATTCCGCAGAATGTAGAATTCGGCATGTCCCACGCTTGGGAAAATTGAGCCAGCTAGAGCTCGAACCTAAAACCTTTAACTTAAGCTCTGAATGCGCTAACCACTACGCCACCAACCCGATACTGGGTCTGGCAAGTCCATACTCATTTATTTTGAGTGCGTTTTGAGTGTGGACTGACCACATTCTACCCTTATATTGAACAGCAACCTCGTGCTAATCCAATAGTGGTAGAAATGTTGACTTTGCCGGTGATGCATGATGTGTTTGTCAAGGGGAGGCCTAAGTTAGGTTTGTTGTGGCAAGATATATGGATTCCCGAAACAAGAGGGGGAATGGTAGGACACATTGTGTGAATCGAAATATCGGTTCGTTTCGTGCTAGTATGATTGTTTTGGTTATGTATGTTTGGTTTCGTTTGTATGTTTGTCGTGTGTGAGTTACATGGTAGCGTGTCTTTTGGTCTCGTTTTGTTTCGATGAAGTGGTGTCTTGGTAGTGAAGTGTGTTTTTCTCGTAGTTTGTGCTTTGTGGACGTACATCCCTCACGTTTTCGGAGAACATTTTAGCTTGCTAGTGATGTAATTCCTTTGTTTAGTTAAGCATTAGTCGGATTGTGAGTAATGAAGAGAATCCTGAGTAAGGAGACTTTTGTAAGAGTGAGAGTAGGAAGAAAAGCCTCGGCTTAATATATGGGTATATTGCCGAGCCCTTAGTGTAATAGTGCTTATTTATGTGTGAGTTTTAATTGTCTTTGCTAGTGTGAGTTGTTGGGCGTTGTGTGTGTTTGTTATGTTTTGTAAGCGATCCTATCAAAATCAACCACACTAAATTTTATACTAAATGCAATGAATCCGTACTAAAATACTAATAGTATCAACACCAACGCTCTTTGTCGGCTGATCAGACTATGCAAAGCAGACAGTTTAAATCCTGCTAAGGTCAAAGGGAAAATAGTACTTTGTGATCGCGGTACGATCAACCGCATTGACAAAGGAATAAATGTATTGATGGCCGGAGGAGCCGGAATGATTTTGCGAGATATCTCTCCGTTACAGGCGCCGGTGTCGGAACCCCACTGGTTGCCGGCCGCCCACGTGGATTACATCGACGGTCAAAAAATCTTGGCATACGCGTTAAACAAAACGTAAGTATTGTATCCTATGGCGAGTCCTTCTTGTCGTTTTTAAAAATAGGTCAACACGGGATTTCGCAATAAGTCAAGCCGTACTGATTTCTTAACAAGAATACATGAATGTTCATAATCGTTTATTAAAATATATTAATTAAGAGTAGCATAGAGTACACAGTTAATTGTCATTAGTTAGAGAAAAAGATAGTGTTATTAATGTTATTTTGGGTTTAGTGACCTAAAGCCAACGAGCCATTAAATCTAACTAACATACATAAGAGTAATTTATCTACATTATTCCCATATTACAACCTTTACAGTCTGTCTTCACATAGTCCACGTTTCAACATGAGCCAACAGGTTTGGCTTAATTCTTCTATTCTTTATTACTATGAATCAACTTGTCGATTTCCTCACCAAGCCTCTTCCTCGACCATTGTTTCAAAAACATAATATTAAATTTGGTCTTTGTAACTTGTCATGCTTCAAACGAGGGATGTATTGAAACTACTATTGAAGCTTATGTCTACATTGATATCTATCTTTTTGTTAAAGTCCTGAATGCTAAAATTCCAAGTCTAGCACTTTACATTAGCGTTATATACTCTCTTCGCCTGTGTTCATACTTTTCATAGTGTAGAAGATTCTTCTAGGAATCTTTTCCTTCTCGATTCCTTGTACCGAATTTGGTTCTATCTACATCAATTACGTGTAAAATTAGTTATACCGCGGAACCGCATTTCCGGCTCCTTGATTCTTTCTTTGCGTGTATTTACCTATAAAGACTCTTTGTCTCAACGGTAAAATGTAAGATAAAACTTCACAACAATCCTTGGTTTCTTTAATTGTCTCTTCTTCACTTATCTTTTGTTCTTTTTGGCCTTATCTCCATTTTTTACCTTTTAATTCATTGTTTTTTCCTTATTTCAGCCTGCCTCTCTTTCTATATTTATGTACACATGTTCTTATTCCTGTAAATATGTACTATCATACATTCACAGGTTTACAAATAACTTTAGTTAGAGGATGGTTTTAAATTTCCATGTTTTGAAAAAAAATTAAACTGCAATTAAACTACATTTAAATTTGACAAAAAACGTTTGCTCACAACACCGTTGGTGGATCCAAAAGGCGCCTGCATTTGCAATTTTGGGGTTTTGCTGTCGGACAAACAGTTAACTCTTCTGTCGAGAAAAAAACCACATTTGCGCAAAAGGAAAATTCGTCGCATACGTCTACCGCAACGTCTAGCCCCCATGAACTTTAACCAAGTCGAAATTGCCTAATTGTTTAATAATATATGTAACTAGCACTTTCAAACTTTAAAAATTACGCCATGAATTGTGCAAATTTACAAATTCGATTGTCGCTAGCACTTTCATTTTTTGAAAGGCGCGCACAAAATTGTAAAAATCACCAACAAATTTTGTGCCGATGTCAGCCTTCGAGCGCAAGTCTCGAATAGAACAAACCCAATCACCTCTACCATAGTTCAAAATATAAAAGGTTTTTTAGGATACTGTTCAAATCCCAAATATGACAGCTAAAGAAAGCTCAATTTCTAAAACTCAACAAAACAAGGAACTGCTTTAGAGATCACCAGGGATGTTACGATAGGTGCTACAAGACAAGACAGCTGTAGGCTAGTAGCACATTGGTACTCTTAAAACTCTTAAATTTCAGTTTTGGAGCATTATTATTTCAGTGTGTCCTTCTGACGTCAGAATCGTCTGTTGGCCAATGAGAAAAACACTACAATGACGTCAATTACGCCTAATGTACACCGTGCATCACTATTAGTGTTAATAATTTTTTCGCCACTTAAAAACATCTTTTCTCTGTACACACTTCTCCGATTTTCAAATGGAAACCGCCAATTGAAATCTGAGAATCTCAACTTTCAATCGCAACCGTCAGATCCACAATCCGACATGTGTGTACGGAGAAAAGATGTTTTAGGAGTGAAAAAACATTCACACTAATAGCGATTCACGGTGTAGTTGCCATAACATTTGTCGTCATTAGACTTAAGTTTTGCGCCAAAATTGAAGTGCGTGTATTATACTCCGTATTTTACTGGTTGAAAAAAAAATCCCATTTTTACCACCTTGAAATGAAATCCGCATTTTAGAACTATGGAAAATAGTATGTAAAAGTTCATCTACTCAAAATTTATAGACTTCTAACAGAATTCTATTAGTCAACCTACCTCTCTCCATTTCCAAATTAACCAAATGGCATTACAAAAAACGTTACAAATTTTATGAAAGTGAAATCTACAAAGAAAATATTATTGGCAAAATGACTTCTGCCTTAATAAAAAATTATGTTATTTTCAGGAAACCAAAGGCAGCAATCACGGCTTCAGTTGTGAAAAAAATTAAAATTCCTTCGATTTCTAGATTTTCATCCAGGGGACCAAATCCTGTCGCGGATATAATGAAGGTGAGAGTAAGATTTCAATTGCATTTCAATTTTATTTTTTTCTTCCCACAATTTCTTTATTCTAAGATTTCGGAATTTTATCGAAATAAAGTTCCTTCTCCTATTGCCTTTTTTCACCAAATTTCTATTTTATCTCACATAACGTTGTAATTTCTTCCCCTTTGAAATTTCTTACCGTTATATTTCTCAAATTTTGCTTTTTTTCAATAAATATATAATTCTCAAAGCTTTTAAACTTCTCAAAATCTATGGTTCCTCAAAAATAAATTTAAAAACTCAAAATCAAGAAAGACGAATGGCATTGTCAGATGTGCCATAATTGAGTAATGTCTGTATACAAAGTTTCACAAGATAATTATTGGTACATATTCCTTTTGTGTTACGTTTTTTCAATTAGTATTCCTAAGATCTTTTTGTAAATCTCAATCAATTATTACTGGTTAATAGTTAGGAATCTATAACCAAGAATGTACCATCTAGAATGCTTTAATCACAATGAGGACCATTTTCAGGGTTTTTTAGGGTTTTTTAAGGTTTTTTAGGGTTTTTTAAGGTTTTTCAGGGTTTTTCAATGGACCATATGTAAGCAAAGAAGAAATATCCACGATAACGATGTTATCCACACACGATTTAATTTCTCATCAGAAGAAGCATTACAACCACTAGTCCATGACTGGAGATATAGTGTCGATTAGAGGCTCGATGTCTAGATATAGTCAAACCCAACAACGTTGACGCAAGTTTGTATCGCAGCTTTTGTCTATCACACTATACTTATCTAGCATTGAAAACAAGCTTCAACCACTTGTAACTTGTCCAAACTTCAATTTGTAGCTAGTTCCAACAACACCAACAACCATTATCTGAGTGCTAGAATATTATATGCAAAAGGTACGACACAACTTCAGGCCAAAAGTTGTATATGTTTCACCAGTGTATATGTTTCACCGAATGTAAACGAGATATTCCTTGTCAATTAATTCAAATTGTTGCATAAATGTCCTTTTTGAGATCCCATACGCATGTTGGCCAACCCTCTGATGCCACCTGTCTGGCTCGTCAGCTTGCACTCAAAATACTAATGACATACACTTCCATCTAACTTTCTTCGACTCTCTTACCTTTCCGCCCCCTCTCCTTCGCTATCCCTCTATCGCTCTCTCTTCAGTCGATAAATGTCATCAATGTCAAATAAATGAAATGTCATCAAACATGGTCAATCAATCACCTGTCATTTGGTATCCATGTTAAAAATGTCATCGTTAAATATCAAAATGTTTTAAAATGGTCACCAATCAAATCAAATAAATATCCAATCAAAGCGTCAAAATAATGTCATCTTCGTTGTCACCATCAAAATAAAAATGTCGTAAAAAAAAATTTTGTTTGGATCATGTTGTGGTCTCAGGCCGAGGATATCATTGCAGCATTTCCCAAGGACGCCGTTGGAGGATTCGGTTACCCATTGCCGGACGGCAACTATATGGCCATTTTTAGTGGAACATCGATGGCTGCGCCACACGTGGGAGGATCTTTAGTGCTTTTGAAATCTCTACAACCTGATTGGTCTGTTGGGGAGTTGTATTCCGCCTTGTCGACCACAGGTGCGATAGAGGGAAAGAAAGGAAAAGACAATATTGTAAACTTAGAAAAACAAGTTGTTAAGAAGTGGAAATGGACTAGGAAAGGGAGTTAAAATAGAGTTCGTTCATTGGAGAGTTGTAATCCTGCTTGTCCATCACAAGTTAGAGAGGCACAAAAGAGAGAAAAAAGGGAAAATGGAAAAAAAAGGAAAAATCTGGAAAATCTGGAAAATCTGGCAAGGTTTTTTTCTGGTCCCCTGGGGGGTTAAATTTCGCCCTGCCCATAACAAGTTAGGCAGGAAAATTTGCGACAATCAATTTAGAAACAAACAATTAAATAAATAAAAAAAATCAAAGATAAAATGTTTGGAAAAGAGTAGGAAAAAGCTTTGAAAACTTTGAAACTCCAAGGTCAACTTTTTGCATGACGTTGGATTCGAGATGTCCACAATAGGCGAGAGCGGAAATGTCTCTCACAGTTTTTTCTTTTTTATTACTTTTTTTTTTCTATCTCGATTTCTTTTCTCCTTCTTTCTCCTTATATTTCCTACCTTTTCTCTCCTCCTCTCTACTCTGTCCTCCTAATTCCTCGTCCGTCCTCCCTCCTTCCTCCTTCGTTCTCGCCCCTCCCTCCACGTCTAACCCACCTCCTTTCCCTCGTCCCTCCTCATCTTTCTCCCCCCTTGTCCCTCCTCCCTCCTCCCCCCCTCGTCCCTCTTGGTATTTTCTCCCTCCTCGTCCTTCCTCCCTCGTGCCTTCTCTTTCCTCGTCCCTCCTCCCTCCTCGTCCCTCCTCCCTCGTCTCTCCTCCCTCCTCGTCTTCTTCCACCTCCTCCCCTCCGTCCTCCCATTCCCCCGCCTCACTCTCCTCCCTCTTCTCCCTTCCTCCCTCTTCTCTCTCTCCTCCTTCTCCTCTTCGCTGCCTTCCTCTGTTTCTTTTTTTTGCAGCTGTCCCTTTGACTTCCGGAAATGCTCTCGATTTCGGAAGTGGTCTCATTCAGCCAAATAATGCGGCAAATCCGGGACTCATTTATAACTCCGGAATTTCTGATTATACTCGTTATCTCTGTAAATTTTACAAGCCAGAGTATGTAAAAAGTTTCACCAAACAAAATTGCCCAAAAAATGTCCAAACGTATCATTATAATACTCCCTCCCTTATGATGACCAATGTCAAGGGATCGGGTTTTACGACAACTCGTACGGTCACAAATAAGGGTCCAAAAAAATCAACATATACCTTAAAACTGAAACAACCACAAGGAGTTTTAGTGACTATTTCTCCGACTAAGTTGGTGTTTAATGCAACCGGTCAAAAAATAACATTTATGATAAAAGTTGTTGGAACGAAGATTTCTCAAAACAGCACGACCAGTAAGTTCTCTTTCTATTTTTTATTGATTGCAATTCGTAAAACACAAAAAAGACACACCGTATTTTTCCAAATAACCTATGACCAATTATATAACCTATCATTGAATAAAACTTTCTATAGATTCTCATTTCTCTCCCTCCCCCCCTCTCCCCCTCCCTTCCTCCGTTCCTCCCTCCCTCCCTCCCTCTCTCCCTCTTTTTTATGAAAGAGCACGTGATGAATATACTCAATTTTTTGCTTTTTTTTTGTGAAACTGACAACTTTTCAACTCATAAAATCCCTTTTTTTTTTCAGAAAATTATGTTTTTGGAAGTTGGAAGTGGGAATCATCCGATAAAATCTACAACGTTTCAAGCCCTATTATTGTATCGATAAAGAAACCTCTCAAATGAGATTTTTATTTTATTTTTATAAGTAGTATGAATTTTCCCCTGTAGGAAACCTCGAATTGCTTATGATTTATATTTTGACCTTGTTGGTTTTCTCATAGTTTTCCAATTTTGCTATTCTTTAAGCTAAGGCACGTATTTGTTTTGAGGATTTTATATTCCTAATTATGAGCAACAACCTTCCTTAAACCTCATTTGATTGTAAGCTCCTGATTCAAGAATCCATCCATAGTTTGTCTTTAATTTGTTGGCAATTATCACCAAATTCTCACCCTCATATTGTACAAGGTTAACTTAACCTAACAACAATATAAACAAGAATGATAACAATAGCCAACACGCAAACACAAGAACACAACAATAGCAATAATAGGTACAAAAACAAAAACACGTGTCACTAGAATAACAAACAAAACACGATAACAACGATAACAATATTAACAAGACTACTCGTAACAATACTAACAATAGTAATAATGACAATGCAATGACAACATTTGCAACTAAAATGTTTGGCAATGCATATTGAAAAGTACGTTTGCTATTTTACTTCTTTAACTAAGCCGATGGATGGCCACTAGGCCCCACGGTCTATTTATATTCCTTGCAGGAGTTATCCTATCGAAGACAATCTAAATTTCGACTTAAAAAAAGTAAACCAAAACAGAAACAACCAAGAAGGAAAAACAAAAACTAAAAATGATAATATGCAAAACACTTTTGAGGTTTGAGATAACCAAACTCAAAAGATGCGCATAAGCCAAATAAAAATAATACACAATCACAAGAAATAAAAATAACAAAATGATATTTCAACATGCAACTTCCACACTAATTAAAGTTCAGCCACAGCCGAGAAGAGAAGTTTGTGTTATGAGAACGCGATCGGAATCCACTCAAACGGACGAAAAGTGTTGAAGGGAAACTGTGTAGGTCTTGGTCGAAGCCGTATAGATTAATATGTAAGGCTTTACAATAGATTGATAATGTAATAAAAACTAGACGCTTCACGCTAAGGCAGAAAATCGCCTCTAAGCTGTCCGGACAATTTTACAAAGGAAAAGCTGATTGCAGAAAATCTTCAATAGTGAAAATAATAATTCCTGCACTTGAAAATTGTGTGCATGAAATGATCTAAAATCAACTAAGTACCAACGTCTACGCCTAGCGAAAATGAACCAATAGGATTGCAGCGTGCAATGTAAATATTGCGTCTAGTTCGGATTCAGCCAATAGGCGGCCGGAATCCCATGCCCTACGTAACAACATCTATAACCTACGGATTAAAATCCTTCCTATCTACATGTGAATGCGTGAACCTCCAAATGGTTCACGGCTTAAAATAGTCCAATCGCGTCGCATTGTCAGAAATGACAGTTGTCTGTACATCGCGTCAACGGTCCGGATGGCATATTTCGAACTGAGTATAAATCCGCGTCGACGGCGGAGATGCTCCCTCACGCGAAATGATTCAAAATTGTCGTCGGCCGGGATTTCGGGGAATGAAAGTAGGTACAGTAGGACCGAAGGTACGATCGAATTTGTAGTCGCAGGAATTTTGGACAATGTAACTTGTACGGTTGACGTTAAATGATCGAATCCATCGTCGGCGGAAATCGCGCAAAATATATGTTGTACGGTCGACATGAAATGGCAAAATCCATTGTCGACAGAAATCACGGGAGATGTATGTTGTACGGTCAAACTCGCTGTCGGCGGAAATTACAGCCAACGTAAGTATGTACGGCCCTGCGAAACCCAAATACACCCGAATGCAAATTAGTGTAGCGATTGCCCATCTTAAAACCTAAATATAAACAATTAAAATGGCCGACGAGATGCGGCATGACAACTCTCATGCATGTGTCCGATAACGTGAGATGCATGCTATATTATCACCTGTGCTCCACTTAAACCCAAATGATGAAAAGATATTGTAAATGAAATAAGACATAAAAGTAAAAATGGATAAATACAACAACAGGCAAAGTGGAAGAAAAAGAAAGGTCAACGACTTAGCTGGTTAGGGTTAGGTCGGTTTATTCCCCCCGCAGCTCTTAAGCCGGCAAAGGAGCTGGCCAACTTAATCGGAAGCTCGCGACATCCGTGGCAAAACCAGTGACCATCCGAAACTTCCAATAATGGTGGCACCAAACACTCCATGTGAAACCCCTGATTGCAATGATCACAAAGTAACATGGTAGTTTCCCCGTCCGATCGATGACAAAAGGTACATGCTGTCGCCTCCGTAATCGGCATCCGCATAGGATCCATATCCTGGGACAAATCTGGGAAATAACATGGAGCACAATTATTGGAGTGCTCCCAAAATGTCTGCGTGGCCGCTCTTTGCAATCCCAACATTCCGTTCGGATCCACCTCGATGATCTGTAAGATGTGTGCAAGAACATTAGTGTCCAAAGTGTCGAAAGATTGCCTGCGAATATAAACATAGTCTTCCACCCGATAAGGCTTCTGTTGCGGCATGTAACTGCCGCTTCGAGTGGTGGCAAACTAAAGTGTGTCCCGATGCTAGGCAATATGCAGGATATCAAAAGTCATGGGCATTTCACGAGCAAAATGCAAAGCACGACGTGTAAGTTCTTCCAAAAAAATGGTGTTAGACATCAGTGAAAGTGGAAAGCTTGTAGCTTTCTGAATATTGCGACCGAGCAACGGTTGCCGCCCAAATAAAACATAATACGGGCTGAAATTAGCGAGACTAGCTTGAATTGACATGCGATATCCCATGGTTTGTAGCCGAGGGACTCGTCCCACACCGAAATGTGTTTTCCTAAGCAATGCTTACGCAAGGCACACTTAAATGTGTGGACTGCCCGTTCAGCCAGGCCATCGACTTGAGGGTGATCGCGACTAGTACGACGATGATCGATGAGAGCCTCATCAAGCATCTCTTGAAATTCTCCCCGAAATTCCGTACCTAGATCCGTAAGGACCTCGACTGGGGCACCGTATCTCATAAGGACATGTTCCTTAAAGGCGGCGGTAGTCAACTTTGTTGTCTTGTGAGGCAGAACTATGACTTCTACCCACTTACTGAAATTCTCGATCATAATCAGTATTGTTTTCCTCTACGTGAGATGGGAAAAGGTCCGGCCAGATCGACCGACCATCGATAGAATAAACCCCTAATGGGTAGAGGTTGGAGATTAGTATGCCGGCTAGAGAAAGAAGTTCGTAGACGGTCACAGGTGGCACAGTTGTGTAGAATAGCAGCAACATCGGCTGGCATTCTTGACCACCAATACCGTGCATGAACTAGGCTTTACGTCCGCTTAACAACGTAGTGACCAAGCTCGGTGTGAATTTGCTCAATTAGAGAAAGCCGCTCCCTAGGACGAGGGACGTGTCTATGGCTTCCGTCTACCAGCAACCGAACCAGATATCCCCCGAGCCAAAGGTAATTTTTGGCTCCCTTTTTCACTCTATCTTCTTCGTTAGAGGTGGTGCTGGACCTGAAGGTCTAAGAGGATAGGAAAAGAATGAGAGGCCCATCACGCCAAGGATCTGTGGCGGGACGAGGGTTCAGAATAGAGGCCAGACAGTAAGTAAGATAATAACCCACTAACATGGCGAGAACATCGTCATCATCGATATCCTGTCGAACTCTGTTATCCATCGTTCGGGGGAAAGGATTTCGAGAAATTCCGTCCGCGTTAAGACTAAGCAGACCGGGTCGGTGGATTATTTCAACGTCATATTCTTGCAAAATGAAAGCCCATCGGGCTAGCATCCCGAAAAGCTTATTGTTAGTCATTAGCCAATGTAAGGGTTGATGGTCAATTAGAAGTGTGAAAGGCTTTCCGTACAAAAAATGGCGGAAGTGAACGACTCCCCAAACCGCAGCTAGGCATTCCCCTTCGTAACTACTATAATTCGATTCAACACGATTATTGCTTCTACTCGCGTAAGCAACTACATAATCCTCTTCGCTCAACTCTCTTTGTGTCAGAATGGCAGCGAGTCCGGGTTTTCCAAAATCTGTTTGGAGACAAAAAAGGAGTTGTTGATTAGGGGGATGGAGAATCGGAGCACTAGATAAGGCGATTTTTAATTTTTGAAATGCGGAAATCTGATCGGGACCCTATATGAAGGCAACTTCCTTCTTGAGGAGGTCGTTTAACGGAGATGCGATGGTACTGAAATTAGATACGAACCTACGATAATAATTAGCAAGTCCAAGAAAGGCTCGCAGACTTGTGAGGTCTGTTGGAGCCGGCAATTTACTGATTGCCTCTACCTTTGCTTCGAGAGGAGTGATCCCCTCAGCCAAGATAAAATGGCCAAGGAAAGGCACTCCCTCGGATCCAAAGGTGCATTTTGCGGGATGACACTTTAATCCAACCTTTATTAATTCAGTCAATACCCATTCGATGTGAGTTGCGTGCTCTTCGATAGTAGCGGAGACAATGATGAGGTCATGTAAAGCTTAGGTGCTTTTCAGGCATACCTTTATATCACCAAGGAATTCCGGGCCCTTTTTACTCTATACGGTCTTCAGAGTACGGAAGAGTGAGTGCACCAAGTCAGACGAGATCCTTGTATTTCCTACACTGAGCGGAAAACACTTTATTTGGCGCCAAACGGAGGCCGGATGACAAAGTTCTACCGTCTCAAAGATTGCGATTCCGTTACAAGGAAACATTTGCCACCAGCCCCTTTGGGGGGTACATTGTGGATTGCCACGTAACTTTTCGGATTTGCATTTATATTATGCTGGTAGCCGTCAGTAGAAATTGAGTTGAGTCTCAGCTGAATTTTCGTCCATTTATTATGTTAGGTCAAAGTCTGGCAAATTAGTGTCATTTTGAGGATTTTGTCTTATAATTGTGGACCGAATAAATACTTCCGGCCGCGGATCTAGCCGCAGTCTTGAGCACAACTGTTTGCCCCGAGTGTAGTACGGTTTAATTTGTCTTGTGTCAGTTCAATTACAGCTGCTTGCCGCTCATTGGTTAATAGCGTAGCTTTGACTTTCGGACTTGCAATATGACAAACTTTGATGTATAATGCACTTAGGGTCGAAGGAGACAGGTTGCTTTTCAGTACTGTCTCCTGTGAAAACCCTCAAAAAATCCAACAAACCTTCTTTTGGAAGAATCTTTGTTTTGTTTTGATTTATTGCCATCTTTGTTTTGGATCTGTCCATTGTGGGAATCATAGTTCGGGCTGGTAATTGGCATTATCTTCCCTTTTGGGTGATTTTTTGATTTATCGCTGCTTGAAACTGAGAAGAGTCTAGTCGGTTTCGAGCTGCGGACACCGAGGGTTGAAGGAGTATCATACCTATTTACACAGCCATTGGGAGAGAGATCGCCTTTTCTCATTGTCATCGTAAATTGCCGGGGTATGTTAAGCTTGCTCCGCCATCTTTATATCTTCCATCTTATATTTTATTTCTGTGGTCAAGGTGATATTGTTAAATCTGAAACAGTTATTCTTATTTATTCCTATATGTCCACGTGGTAGTGCATTTGTGTATTCGCTTGTAGTTTCTTTGCTTTGGCGTGAACCTCCCGGAGTAAAACTGCAACTTCCTTGTCTCGAAACAGTGGGTTTTGAGGGAAGAAATGCTATAGACTTCTTGTGGATACAGCACAGTACTGAAAAGCAACCTGTCTTCTGGGATTAGAGGGGATGGGAGCTTTCACTTTGGAAGCCCTCTTTTTGGAAGCGAGCTTTAGTTCTGTTCCCCACTCTTTCCCCCTACACCTCTGTCAGCATGGGGGGAGGAGAGACTCCGGATAACGGATCCGGAGAGCAAGGTCGACCGGAGAGTCCCATGCCGGAAAGGAAATCTTTGAGGTCCGAGGAGTCGGAGCCCATGGAGACTGTTTTTGGATCGCCAGCCAAGGAACCGTCTAGTGGTTCTCCTCCTCCTCCACCTCCCAGTCTGACTCCCAAACATTACCCTTATTTGGCAGAAGCCGCCAAGGTCCATGCTGAGGAGAGGAATAGGGAGTTTCCCAGGGCTCGGCCAAATAGGCAAGCACAGAGGGAGCCCCATGTGGGCCCTCTTCCTGAGGTCGGGCTACATACCCGATCTAAGATTCCCCGGGCCGAGATCCTGATTGACCCCGTTGTTTTGACGGACACACGTCGACGAGGGCGTAAGGAACTCCTTGTCCTTCACGACCTCCATGAGCTCAAGGTGAAGAAGGAGTTGGTATAGAGAGTGGCGCGGACAGATCGAGTCAGAGTGGTTAGACCCGTCGCAGGGGTGGTGGAGATTTTGATCAGTTTTTCGGAGAGCAGCTCTTCACAGTCGGTGCCAGACCGGTCCCAGAGAGCTCCCTATTCTCGCCCTCCCCCATCTTCCTCTTAGGACACCGGAGCCAGCCGACCTACCCGGGAAGGTACCTCTTCTCGGCCTCGTCTAGGAGAAGGGGGTATCGAGAGGGGCGCACGAAATCCAGTGAGGGGAAAGAAGTTTGACCACCGTGACATCAAGGGGAGATTTCCACCTTTCCCCAAGGAGGAGACGTCCCCGACTCCTATTCCACCCTCCACCGTGAAACCTGCTCCCAACACAACTCGTGTCCGCCCCGCCGAAGGGCTCTGGAGATCTAGACCTACCGATCTCAAGGTTCCGGGTACGGGACCCGAAGATTTGTCCGAAGGATGGTGGCGTACCATACCTAATGATCCTAAAATTCCGAGAATCGAGATAGCGGATCTTACCAAAGTAGTGGAAAATGCCAAGGAACTAGTGGAGGTTCTGAAATCCCAAGGACAGGCTGCGGCGAGGGCCGGACCCGTCACGTTAGATTGGGAGGCCTTACAGGAAGAGAGGCGAAAGGCATGGGAACAGGAATTGATGCTCATTAGGGAAGCTCGGCCTAGGACAAGTGGGATTCTTAGCGGGAAGATTCCTCCTACCTCAGCAGAGGGGACTTCTCCTCTTGCCAGTACTCAGCTTGAAATGCCTTCTTCAGAGCCAAGCCAAGAGCCTCTCTTTCCGCGGAAAGGGGGGGAAAACAGAGGACCTAATGTGGAGGGTTTGGGTGCAGATCTACCTTCTGGAAGCGCTTCGGCTCTTCGGAGAGAGACTACCTTTGTCTCGGTGGAGGTGTCTACTGCTATGGAGGCTCTAGTGGAGTTACGACCTGACAAGAGGATTCACATCCCCTTGAGGACTCCGAAACCTCCTCACATTTCTCCCAGAAAATCCCCGGAGCCCTCATCTTTTGCACCTCCACCTTATTCCTCTCACTCCCTGGAACACACCACAGAACCCCGGGACTGTCCAGATCCCTCTCCTTCGCCATCCGTTTCTCCTGCTGCAGCAGTCCGTGGGTCGCCTGGTCCGTCGGTGTTACCCTACCGACACAACGTACCCGCCTATTTCCCGCCTCACCAATGCTCCCCTTCCTCCAACTTTGGAACCTCACCTCCTGAGACCTCTTGGAGGCAAAACAGGAGACAGACACTTTTTCCTGCAAGGGCTCGGCCGTCTTTGTCTCCATCTCCTTCGCCGTCTCCGCCACCACCAATCCACCAAAAGCCTGTGAACAAGCCGCGTCTCCACATTCCATCCGTGGCACTTGTTCTCCGGGATCCACAATTTTCCGCTGGACATAGAGGAGTAGTGGGGGACATCCTACCGCCCACCATCTTTTCCGGCGCTGGTACTTCCTGAGTGGAAGGGGGATCCACGCCATAGGGAGCCGCACCATTTGGCAGAGAGGGACCTAGTTCCGATCCTGAGGAAGAGGATACTAGATTCATCTCACCCGCTCAGTTTGTATGCCCCACCGGGCCTTCCTCTTCCCATTTCACGAACTCTGCAGAGAAAGAAAAAGAGATGGGGGATATCCCGATCTTTACGGGAGCCAGCTCGGGGATCGCTTTCTCGGGTTTCGAGTTGTTGTGGAAATTGTTCACCCAATCAGAAATCAATAAATACAGGGGAGGAGCCATTCCCGATGACTTCGAAACCACTCTAATCCCATGATGGTCAACTTCCAGTCGGGAGGGGCGTTGGCGGATTACAAGGAGTGTCAACCTCTTTTGATGGCTCTTAGCATCAAGATCTCGGATCCAATCCTTAAGGCAATTGTTTTGCAAGCTGAGGCTGATTTGTCCGCGGCGGCAGTGACCCCTGTGACTCCTACATTTACACAGGACATGAAACTACAGGCGCAAGGAAGTGCCTATGTTAACCAGCTGCAGGCTATCCAGGAAGCCCGGGCAGCAACTCGCATGGTGGCCAACCCCAACCCTTGCACTACCCTTTTTATTATCTGGAGACTCCTCTACACTGAGAGGAATGAATCAGCAATCAAGGAATTCACGGAATTCTGATGTTTGAAAAACGAGACTCCCCAGACTCTCTTCAACCGTCTTTCAAGCCTTTGCCAAAAAAACAAAGCTGTCAACCATTGACCTTCCTGCAATGGCCACAAAGTATATTATAGCTGTCCGTAATTCCTTCAGACCGACAGGGCAGACTACCTTGGACAATTGGATTGCCAGACAAGCAATCTAAGACATAAACCCCTCTGCCAAAGACATCTCACTGGCGGCAATGAAGTTATACGACCACGTTGTTCACAGTGAGGCAAGGGAAAAGGCCGTCACCGGCAAGGCCAGAGCGAATTTTGCAAGATTCGCAGGGGAAACTTCCTTAAGTGGGGAAAAACAAGTGGAACTTCAAGCTTTGCGGAAGCTTAAAGGGAAGCAAGCTGCAGACAGCAGGCCCGAACCTGCAATGGGGGCAGACGATCGGGTAATTCTGTTTAATTGCCTAAATTGTCAACAACCGGGACATGGATGGAAACGCTGCAGCAGGAAACTCAAACCGAAGCTAGCCCTCAAGCTGAAGGAATAGGAAGTAGAGCGTTCAGAAAGAGGCCAGAGGCAGCAGCAAGAACGTCTTAAAGGAGCAGGGGGGGGAGAAGACACCGGTCACAAAGGAAAATTATCGCCCCACTACCCGGAGCGAAACTTCGAAAATGTCCCAGTTTCAATTGCGGCAAATCAAACTGCCAAAGTTTGACGACGCCCAGATCTCCAACGAGATCCAGAGGAAGTATACCACGAAGGGCTACAAGTGCGAGGCCTGTGGTTTTATGGGGCACAAGGAGGGGCAATGTTTCCTGAGGAACGAAATTCCAAAAGAAAAGATGTAATTCGCTCTGTTAACGGGGGGAGGAGAAACTGACGCTAACCATCTTCCCCTACAACTTCTTTACCCTTGGGGGCGCCCAGGGCTGCCTACACCTGAAACTCCGGAACACGCATCTTTTGCTCTAGCAAGACTTACACCGGAGATCATAATCCAACAGCAGAGTCAGCAAATGGCCGCCATGGCTGGGGAATTAGCTGCACTCCGTTTAGGATCGTCTTCTAAGCCTGCTCCCCTGACAACAGCGCAACGAATCTAAAGACAAAAACAGGAGTTACTACAAAAGCTAGCGGAGCTTGAACTTCAAAGCACAGCGGGTGCTAACGACGATGATTTAAGGGGCTGGGATTTAGAACCCCCAAATGCCCTCCGTGCAAGCAGCTTCCGGCACGAAGCGTGGAATGTGGGAGTGGGAGATGGTCGTAGATAACTTCGCTCCTCAACCTCGGATCTGAGGAGAGACAGGCAGAAAATGAGCCAGAAAGACCACAAGCGGAAAACCACCGGGCCTTTATCTTTCACGCCCGGGCAGTGATGCTAAAAAGTGACATTGCAATTCTGTGTCCTCCATTGGACTACAGAATACAGGAAGCATCTAGATAGTATTTAACTAACCCACTTCAAACCACAACCACTGCTACCCAAAAAGTCACACTGACAATTTGACTGCACCCTTGTGCAGCCTGGACCCCTTTGAGTCCGTAGCAAAAAGAATTACTGAAAACGGCCAACAAGCCGATAAGCTATGAGTCGGCAAAAATGCCAAGTTTATACAAACTCTCAAAAGGAGAGAGGTTCCTATCTACCAATATTATTTAAGTCCTAGATCTCTCTCACAACCCCTATCTATTGAAGTACGAACCAATCAGATCACTGTGGGGTACAGAAAAGTACTATAGCCGATGTACTTTCTGTACGGCCCATGTACTGCAACGCCATTAAGTGGACGCGTGTCCACTTTTCACTTGTCCTTATGTTCGCCAGAATTCCTGCTACCAAATGTCATCCCTCCGCGTGGCGCCACGTCACGCCACGTCCATAAACGCCAAATGTGACCATTTCGCAATCGCGACATTGATGTACGCCGTCGGATTAGATTCAATATTAAATGTCCGCCGTCAAAACAAATGTCCGATTCATTTGTTTTCGTGCGAGATAATGTTCGCACTATGTAATACTTCGTTCCATGTTCGTCCGTTTCTAATTCAGTTAATTGAAATCATACATGTAACATTGTAAAAATAATAATCAAACCTAATGTATCTCAACGGACTCCTATGAAAGACTAGTTAGAGTTAACGGCTAAGCCGTGCTCTGCCAGTCTGAGGTTCGAGTCCTGCCGGACTCAACCTTTTGTTGAGAGTGACATAAGTCACTCTTTAGCCCTGCCTGCTTAAGCTAGGACAGCCATGGCTCAGCCACCCTCTCTATCCCTCAGTGACTACGACAAGTATGGTGGGAAGAGAGAACTAATAATAAA
>JBBHKE010001424.1:48844-99641 GCA_037447655.1 Zygnema cylindricum | reverse complement strand
AAATTCGACGCGCGGTATTTGTTTCGCTATCGAAACAAATGCGCGGTATTTGTTTCGCTGTCGAAACAAATGCGCGGTATTTGTTTCGCTATCGAAACAAATGCGTGGTATCCGTTTTGCCCCCATTCCGTACTTCGTACTAAACTAAACTGTATCTATGTACTAAGTATCTATTAGCCGTTAAACGGATTAATCTACATATAACGATTTATATATTTGTCAAACCCTATATGTCGTAATATCTGTTCTAGACATAACGGCTAGAGCTAACGGCTAACGCGGATTGATGGACGGTAGGTACCAGGATCAATTCCTGGTCCGTCAACCAACTTTTGGTAAGACTACATAATTTACCCCCTGTCTTCTCTAGAGAGCCTAGGCAGCCATGGCTCTAGCTCCCTATCCAGCCTTCAGTGACTACGACAAGTATGGGGGCTTGGAAAGGGGAGTTAGAGGCAGACCGCCTCAGCTCTTTTTCTATCCTAATACAGACCTATAAAATACTCAAATATCAACATTCCTCAAACTGGTTAGAGGTATATTCCCCCCCATTATCACTCCTTATCCTCTCAATGGAGGTTTCATCCAACTTCTCACTCCAGGCTTTATATTCTTTGAAGTAAATTGATGCTTCACACTTTTTTTTCAGAAAGTAAACTCTAGAGTACCTAGACCAGTCATCGGTTATTGTCATCATAAACCTCTTTCCTCCAACCGAAGGTACTTTTGCAGGTCCCCAAATATCTGTGTGGACCAAATCTAACACTTTCTCACCTCTATATGTGGCGGCTATGGGAAATGGAAGTCTGTGAGCCTTACCTTGAGCACAACCACTACAATCATCCATCATTTCATTATCCCCAAACTGAATGCCTTCTACTACCCCAAGCATTTTCATTTCCCTCAACCTATCAAAATGCACATGCCCCAACCGCTTATGCCAAATCATAATCTTAGGAACACCAACATAGTAAGCATTCTTCTTTTAATTACTCAAGTTAAGCCTAAACATTCCTTGGCTACCCTTATCAGCCGTGAAGTAAACTTCATCCCCATACTTAGTTGTAAAGACTCCCTTTCGAGTGAAGGTATCAAATTCTTTGTCATCTAACACAGACGTAGAGACAAGATTTTTACTCAGCTGAGGAATGTAGAGTACATCTGAGAATGTAAGTATAAAAGTTTTACCCTCCACTATGACTTTCAGATCTACTGATCCCACTAGATCTGTAGTAACTACTCTCCCATCCCCATACTCTATCTCTACAGTAGGGATTTTCCTTAACTTAGTGAAGAGTTCTTTATCGCGACACATATGCATAGATGCACCTGAGTCGATAATCCATCCTTCCTGTGGAGCTTCCCGAATTGCTCTAAGGGCACACTTCTGTCTCGGAGGGATCTCCTTCCCCTCCAGACTCTCGTCAAGAAGAAGCTCCCCATCCTCCTCAGAGGACTCATCCTCGGTTTCTCCTATCACCTTTGTAACAACAAGTGCCTTTTTCTTCCCTCCGGAAGAACGCCCTCCACGGTTCTCTTGGAGCCTCAGCTCTGACAGCTTGACACAATCTGCGATGAAGTGTCCCGGCTTTTTGCAAAAATGACAAAGACACTTTGGGGGCCTCGGTCCTTTAGGATGATCTCTTTCCCCTTTGTATTGTTACTTCGGGTCCTTCCCCCATCGGTCCCGTGCTGCTGCTAGAGCTTGAATGCTTTTTTCTCCTCTCCTAATCTCCATTGTGTTTTCCTGCACAAGTATCATCCGACCACTGTATTCCATGTCCATGAACTACCAGGCATTTTCTATACTCGATACACTATGTTTTCGAACTCATCTGGTAACTTCATGATAAGAGTGTTAACTTTCATTTTCATTGTACCTGTCCATCCGGCACTTTCCATCTCCATATACAAACAAGAAAGATCATTACAGCAATCTAACATCTTTCCTCGTTTATAAGTGTAACTCACTAGCTTTTGCTCAGCCAACTGGAGCACCTCAATAGTTCCGGCTCTATAATTCTCCACCAAACTCATCCACAACTCCTCGGACTTGTAAATGTGAAGATGAGGAGTGGCCAAAGCTTGAGTGAGGTGCCTGAGAATGAAGTTCTTGGCAGCCATGTTTACATCCTCCCACATTTGAGCATCGTTCTCCGTGGTCTTCACAGTCGCCGCTCCCGGTACTATGGAAATAGGAGTGAGGGGTGTCTCCTTCCCTTTCCCGTTTTCGAACACACTGCTGTCCCCATCATCAACCTCCTCGGCTGAGGCATTCGTTCCTACAGGGAACCTTACTCCTCCGAATCCTGGTGGAGTTCGCGAAGGTGGACGTTTCACTTGTCCACTGACGATACCCCAGTATCGTTTTTCACACAAAACACCCATCATCATGGCTTCCCAATAGATGAACCCAGATCTAGTGAAGGTGGGCACCCTAGAGGGTGGGCCCATAACTTGCAATTATGTGTCCTCCATTGGACTACAGCATACAGGAAGCCTCTAGATAGTATTTAACTAACCCACTTCACGCCACAACCACTGTTGCCAAAAAGGGCAAACTGACAGTTTGACTACACCCCTGTGCAACCTGAACTCCCCTGAGTCCGCAGCAACAAGAATCACTGAAAACGGCCAACGAGCCGATTAGTTATGAGTCGGCAAAAATGCCAGGTTTATACAAACTCTCAAAGGGAGAGAGGTTCCTATATACCAAATTATCTAAGTCCTTAATCCCTCTCACAACCCCTATCTATTGAAGTACGAACCAAAGAGATCACTGTAAGGTACAGAAAAATTACTTTGGCCGATGTACTTTTTGTACGGCCCATGTACGGCAACGACATTAAGTGGACGCATGTCCACTTTTCACTTGTCATTCTGTTCGCCGGAATTCTTGGAACCAAATGTCATCCCTCCGCGTGGCGCCACGTCATGCCACGTCTATAAACGCCAAAAGTGACCATTCCGCGATCTCGACATCGATGTACGCTGTCGGATTAGATTCAATATTGAATGTCCGTCGTAAAAACAAATGTCCGATTCATTTGTTTTCGTGCGAGATAATGTTCGCACTATATAATACTTGGTTCCATGTTCTTTCGTTCGCAATTCCGTTAATCGAATTCATGGTTGTAACACTGTTTAAATAAATATCAAACCTATCATATGCTAACGCTTCTACGACAGCTTGGTTAGAGCTAACAGCTAAGCCACGCTCTACCGGTCGGAGGTTCGAGTCATGCCGGACTCAACCTTTTGTTGAGAGTGACATAAGTCACTCTTTAGCCCAACCTGCTTAAGCTAGGACAGCCATGGCTCAGCCACCCTCTCCATCCCTCAGTGACTACAATAAGTATGGTGGGTAGAGAGAGGAGGCGGAGGCAGGCTGTCCGCCTATTTCCTTTTTCTATTTGTACTAAATTCAGACCAAGAAAATACCACATAAAACTAGTAATTTCAACACTCCACTTATTTTCTAGTCTAATTTAAATTTTAGTTTTAATCCACACTTTTCCCTGCAATATTTTAACTTGGGAGAAGGCACCGGTTTTGTCATCATATCAGCTACCATTTCCTCATCAGATCTATATACAAGATTCACGATGTTATTTTCAACTTTTTCTCTTCCAAAACTTAATCTTATGTCCATATGTTTAGCTTTAAAATGATGTTTTGGATTAGCTGCAATTGCAATGGCATCTTGATTATCACAAAACACTTCATGCACTCCCTCCTTCATATACCCCAATTCTTGCATTAAGGATTTGACCCACATCAACTCTTTTATAGCAGAACAAGAGGCCATGTACTCAGCCTCCGTAGTAGACTGAGCAATCACCTTTTGTTGCTTACTGCTCCAACAGCAAGCCCTTTCCCCAACATACAACACATACCCAGAACTGCATCTTCTCATAAGTGCGTCCCCATAACTGGCATCACTCCAAGTAGTGATGTCAGTGTGCTCCCCTCCCAAATGCAACCATAACTTTCTGTTTCCTAACAGATATCTCATGACTCTCTTGGCTGCCTCCCATTCTCTCTTGCTAAGATCATTAAGACTATAACTAAGTACTCCAACCGCTGTCGCTATGTCCGGTCTGGTACAATTCATAAAATAGATTAAAATTCCTACGACCTGTCTATAAGGGATAGACTTCATAAATTCTCTTTCTTTTGGACTCATGTGATCATCTAAGATCATCACTCCTCCTACTACACTCCCATCACTTACTTTTTTTCAAGTCCATGGGAGTGGTACAACTGTTAGCATTTTCCATATGGAATTTCTCAAGCATATTACCTATTGCTTCTTTCTGAGTAAGTCTGGTAATCTTTTTCCCCCTATTTCTCTCCATCTGAATCCCCAAAATATATCTTGCCTCCCCTAAATCCTTCATATCAAATCTGCTTCCAAGATCTTTCTTTAACTTATTATTTTTTTCCAAAGATTTACTCAACACAAGCATATCATCCACATAAATTGCAATAAAAATGGCACCATTCTCATCTTCAAACATATAGATAGAATGGTCAAAGCTAATATGGATATATCCAAGACCTGTAAGAAACTCATCTAGCTTCTTATTCCACTGTCGGGGAGCCAACTTCAGTCCATATAAGGAATTTATGAGTCTGCAGACTTTGCTCTCTTCTCCTTCTTCCACGAACCCTTCGGGTTGTCTTATAAAAATTTCTTCCTCTAACTCACCATTAAGAAAAGCAGTCTTAATGTCCATCTGGTGAATTTCCATGTCTTCCGCTGCTGCCAGACTGAGGAGAATCCTTACTGAGGGGAACCGAACAACTGGAGCAAAGGTCTCCTTATAGTCAATCCACTCTTTTTGGGTGTACCCCTTCGCTACCAATCGAGCCTTATATCTCTCAATGGTATTATCTGGGTTCAGTTTTAGTTTAAATACCCATTTACACCCAACAGGTTTTCTGTCAGGAGGGCAATCCGCTAGTTTCCAAGTATTTGCTTCCATGATAGAAGCCATCTCATCATTTATGGCTCTAATCCATCTTTCTTTCTCTGGACTATTCACTGCCTCCGAGTAAAACTGGGGCTCATCTGGGTGAGACAGCTTAGTTACCTTATGAGCGGCTTGTTTTTCTTGTATCCGTTAGCTGCTCCTCCTTCCTCCCTCAAACTCCGAAGCTGGAATAGATGGAAGTCTTGGGTTTCTTCTCATTGTCTCATCGGCTCCCCTGTCCATTGAAGCCGGTTCTTGTCCCGCTTCTTATATCTCCTCGAAGTCCATAAGAGTATGTGAGGTTTCCGTTGAGTCTCTTACATCTTGGATCTCCCCTGAATCTGCAATCACGGTTTCACTCATGTCCCTTTCGAAACGACCGAGTTCTCCTCACTTTCGGACTCAAATCTGATTCTTATCTCCTTTGTATATTTGAAGGGGTCAAATGACTTCCCTTCATCCATGACAACTAAGTGTTTGACCAGATTGATATCTTTCTTTTCTAAGTCATAGACTCTATATCCCTTAACATCCTCATCGTATCCCACAAAGTATCCAGGTTTTCCCTTAGCATCTAGTTTCCAGTTATTTTTATCCGTGTCAAGACTGTAAACTTGGCTACTGAATACTTTAAGGTGTGAGATATATGGTTTCCTTCCAACCAATCTCTCATAAGGTGTTACTCCGTTTGCAGCTGATGTAAGGACTCTATTCTTAATGTAATTGGCACAATTCATTGCTTCTGCCCAAAATCTCTTTCATATTTTCTTATCGGCCAACATACTGGATACACTATCTCCTAGTGTTCAATTCAACCTCTCAGCTACCCCATTTTGTTCCGGGTTATATGTTACAGTTATCTGGTGTTGTACTCCCTCATCTCTCAGATATTCCTCAAACTGGTTAGAGGTATATTCCCCCCCATTATCACTCCTTATCCTCTCAATGGAGGTTTCATCCAACTTCTCACTCCAAGCTTTATATTCTTTGAAGTAAATTGATGCTTCAGACTTTTTTTTCAGAAAGTAAACTCTAGAGTACGTAGACCAGTCATCGGTTATTGTCATCATAAACCTCTTTCCTCCAACCGAAGGTACTTTTGCAGGTCCCCAAATATCTGTGTGGACCAAATCTAACACTTTCTCACCTCTATATGTGGCGGCTATGGGAAATGGAAGTCTGTGAGCCTTACCTTGAGCACAACCACTTCAATCATCCATCATTTTATTATCCCCAAACTGAATGCCTTCTACTACCCCAAGCCTTTTCATTTCCCTCAACCTATCAAAATGCACATGCCCCAACCGCTTATGCCAAATCATAATCTTAGGAACACCAACATAGTAAGCATTCTTCTTTTAATTTCTCAAGTTAAGCCTAAACATTCCTTGGCTACCCTTATCTGCCGTGAAGTAAACTTCATCCCCATACTTAGCTGTAAAGACTCCCTTTCGAGTGAAGGTATCAAATTCTTTGTCATCTAACACAGACGTAGAGACAAGATTTTTACTCAGCTGAGGAATGTAGAGTACATCTGAGAATGTAAGTATAAAAGTTTTACCCTCCACTATGACTTTCAGATCTACTGATCCCACTAGATCTGTAGTAACTACTCTCCCATCCCCATACTCTATCTCTACAGTAGGGATTTTCCTTAACTTAGTGAAGAGTTCTTTATCGCGACACATATGCATAGATGCACCTGAGTCGATAATCCATCCTTCCTGTGGAGCTTCCCGAATTGCTCCAAGGGCACACTTATGTCTCCGAGGGATCTCCTTCCCCTCCAGACTCTCGTCAAGAAGAAGCTCCCCATCCTCCTCAGAGGACTCATCCTCGGTTTCTCCTATCACCTTTGTAACAACAAGTGCCTTTTTCTTCCCTCCAGAAGAACCCCCTCCACGGTTCTCTTGGAGCCTCAGCTCTGACAGCTTGACACAATCTGCGATGAAGTGTCCCGGCTTTTTGCAAAAATGACAAAGACACTTTGGGGGCCTCGGTCCTTTAGGATGATCTCTTTCCCCTTTGTATTGTTACTTCGGGTCCTTCCCCCATCGGTCCCGTGCTGCTGCTAGAGCTTGAATGCTTTTTTCTCCTCTCCTAATCTCCATTGTGTTTTCCTGCACAAGTATCATCCGACCACTGTATTCCATGTCCATGAACTACCAGGCATTTTCTATGCTCGATACACTATGTTTTCGAACTCATCTGGTAACTTCATGATAAGAGTGTTAACTTTCATTTTCATTGTACCTGTCCATCCGGCACTTTCCATCTCCATATACAAACAAGAAAGATCATTACAGCAATCTAACATCTTTCCTCGTTTATAAGTGTAACTCACTAGCTTTTGCTCAGCCAACTGAAGCACCTGAATAGTTCCGGCTCTATAATTCTCCACCAAACTCATCCACAACTCCTCGGACTTGTAAATGTGAAGATGAGGAGTGGCCAAAGCTTGAGTGAGGTGCTTGAGAATGAAGTTCTTGGCAGCCATGTTTACATCCTCCCACATTTGAGCATCGTTCTCCGTGGTCTTCACAGTCGCCGCTCCCGGTACTATGGAAATAGGAGTGAGGGGTATCTCCTTCCCTTTCCCGTTTTCGAACACACTGCTGTCCCCATCATCTACCTCCTTGACTGAGGCATTCGTTCCTACAGGGAACCTTACTCCTCCAAATCCTGGTGGAGTTTCCGAAGGTGGACGTTTCACTTGTCCACTGACGATACCCCAGTATCGTTTTTCACACAAAACTCCCATCATCATGGCTTCCCAATAGATGAACCCAGATCTAGTGAAGGTGGGCACCCTAGAGGGTGGGCCCATAACTTGCAATTATGTGTCCTCCATTGGACTACAGCATACAGGAAGCCTCTAGATAGTATTTAACTAACCCACTTCACGCCACAACCACTGTTGCCAAAAAGGGCAAATTGACAGTTTGACTACACCCCTCTGCAACCTGAACTCCCCTGAGTGTGCAGCAACAAGAATCACTGAAAACGGCCAACGAGCCGATTAGTTATGAGTCGGCAAAAATGCCAGGTTTATACAAACTCTCAAAGGGAGAGAGGTTCCTATCTACCAAATTATCTAAGTCCTAAATCCCTCTCACAACCCCTATCTATTGAAGTACGAACCAAAGAGATCACTGTAAGGTACAGAAAAATTACTTTGGCCGATGTACTTTTTGTACGGCCCATGTACGGCAACGACATTAAGTGGACGCGTGTCCACTTTTCACTCGTCCTTTTGTTCGCCGGAATTCTTGGAACCAAATGCCATCCCTCCGCGTGGCGCCACGTCATGCCACGTCCATAAACGCCAAAAGTGACCATTCCGCGATCTCGTCATCGATGTACGCTGTCGGATTAGATTCGATATTGAATGTCCGTCGTAAAAACAAATGTCCGATTCATTTGTTTTCGTGCGAGATAATGTTCGCACTATATAATACTTGGTTCCATGTTCTTTCGTTCGCAATTCCGTTAATCGAATTCATGGTTGTAACACTGTTTAAATAAATATCAAACCTATCATATGCTAACGGACTTCTACGACAGCTTGGTTAGAGCTAACAGCTAAGCCGCGCTCTACCGGTCGGAGGTTCGAGTCATGCCGGACTCAACCTTTTGTTGAGAGTGACATAAGTCACTCTTTAGCCCAACCTCCTTAAGCTAGGACAACCATGGCTCAGCCACCCTCTCCATCCCTCAGTGACTACGATAAGTATGGTGGGTAGAGAGAGGAGGCGGAGGCAGGCTGTCCGCCTATTTCCTTTTTATATTTGTACTAAATTCAGACAGAGAAAATACCACATAAAACTAGTAATTTCAACATGGGTCAAGTCCTTGTTGCAACAACTAGGGTATATAAAGAAGGGGGTGCATAAAGTGTTTTGTGATAATCAAGATACCATTGCAATTGCAGCTAATCAAAAACATCATTTAAATGTTAAGCATATGGACATAAGGTTGAGTTTTGAGAGAGAAAATTTTGAGAATAAGATTGTGAATCTTGTATATAAATCAGATGAGGAAATGGTGGCTAATATAATGACTTAACCAGTGCCTTCTCCCAAGTTAAAATATTGTAGAGAAAAGTGTGGACTAAAGACAAAGTTAGACTAGAAAATAAGGGGAGTGTTGAAATTATTAGATTTTTATGGTATTTTCTAGGTCTAAATAGATCAACACAAATAGGAAAAGAAAAAGGCAAACAGCCTGCCTCCACCTCCTCTCTCTAACCACCATACTTGTTGTAGTCATTGAGGGATACAGAGGGTGGCTGAGCCATGGCTAACCTATCTCACCAGGCAGGACTAAAGAGTGACTTATGTCACTCTCAACAAAAGGTTGAGTCCGGCAGGACTCGAACCTCTAAACGGCAGAGCGCGGCGTAGCCGTTAGCTCTATCCAGTCTCTCGTATAAGTCCGTTAGGATACATTAGGTTTGATAATTATTTAAACATTGTTAAGACTATGAATTCGATTAACGGAGTGACGAACGAAAAGACATAGAACCAAGTTTTATATGGTGCAAACATTATCTCGCACAAAACAAATAAATCGGACATTTGTTTCCACCGCGGACATTTAATGTCGGCTTTAATCCGACGGCATATATCTCTGCCGAGATCGTAAAATGGTCACTTTGGCGTTTATGGACGTGGCATGACGTGGCGTCACGTGGAGGGATGACATTTGGTCGCGAGAATTCTGAGGAACATAATGACGAGTTAAAAGTGGACAGGCGTCCACGCAATGGCCTTGCCTTACACTGGCCGTACAGAACGTACATCGGTCGTAGTACCTTTTTGTACCTTACAGTTATTTGATTGGTTCGTACATTAGTAGATAGGGGTTGTGAGAGGGGTTTAGGACTTAGAGAATTTGGTAGGTAGTGACCTCTCTCCCTTTGAGAGTTTGTTTAAACTTGGCATCTTTGCCACCTTATGAGTAATCGCCTGGTTGGGCGTTTTCAGAGATTCTTTTCCTACAGACTCAGGAGAGTCCAGTCTGAGAGTCTAGGCTGCATAGGGGTGCAGGCAGATTGTCAACTTGTTTGCTTGGGCAGCAGTGGTTGCCATTGGAAGTGGGTTGGTTAACAACTATCTTGAGGCTTCTTGAATTTTGTAGTCTAATGGAGGACACACAATTGTAATCCCCTTGTGCCAAAGTAAGGGTTTTTTTTCTATCGTTTTCCTGAAAAACTTAGCGCCGTAGCGCGCGTAAGTTTCAACCGTAAAAATAATCGAAAAAAGTAGAAGTTCATTTTGCGTCATCGTCAAACTTAGAGTGTACTAAAAATGTTGTCGTCTTGTGTTTTTCGACCCACTGCCACGACAAAAAACGTCATCTTCAAACTTTTCTTTAAAACACATCAGTGATATGTTTTGTAACAGTATTATCAACAAACAAATAGGAACACGTAGTGTTGGGTATCGAAGACCAATTGCTTATATTCGATATATATCGAATTTTAGGTAAACAATAATCCATATATCGAATCCATGTACCTGGAAGCTAAATATCTGGATATTTATGCGATATTTTTTTTTTTAATTTTTTTTCAACCCCCCCCCCCCCCCCCCCCCCCCCCCCCCCCCCCCCCCCCCCCCCCCCCCCGTGGCGCGTGCTCGGGGGGTGGGGGGGGGGGTGTATCCGTACGATTTGTCGTACTTTAAATGTAACGACACCCAGTTTTTAAGATATATATCGCGATGATTTATATTGGTCCCGTTACGATATGTCGAGGAATCTACTCGATCGATATTCGATATATTGACTATCGAAATTATCGCGATATGAATTTACCCGATACCCAACACTAGGAACACGTATTCGCAAGTGTTGAAATTTCTCAAAAAAATAAAACGATTTTCAGCGACAATGAAAAGTACAAAACTCGTTATGTTCTGTCCGTTTGCATTTAGAACAACAAAGAAAAGTACACAATTTGTTTTGTTTTGGCTGTTTTCGGCCGGTATAGAATTATTTTTTGCACGGATCTCAAAATTCTCATGCCATTTCACGTCAACTGTACAGGCGACGCAAAAGGGGGGGCAAAGCGCATCTTCTTCATCGTGAAACGGCGCAGGCTCAAAGGCGGTGCGTCTACAATGTCACGATAAGACATGCGAACGCTTATCTGTGGCTTTATAACGAGTGCAAGCTTTTATTCTCCTCCGATCAGCTGTTACAACTATGGATTGTCGGCGGGTTTCGAAACTCCCTCAACATGCTCCCTCGTGATGGGGGGATTTACGGGGTTGCTTTTCGAAGTTATCTAATTGGGTTGGGGTTGGGGTTGTAGTTTTGGTTTTGTCAGTTGCGGTGCTTTTCATTGTGTTTGGGTGCCTTTATTTTCCTTGTTGTTTTCTTTTTGCTTTTGTTGTGCTGTTATTTTATTCCTCTGCTGGTAGTTTTTCAATTTCGGCCATGCCACCCCTTTTGTACCCTCGGACTCAGATGGTTTACCATCGTGCTTTTTAATTTATCTTGCATCTTTCCTTCAAAAAAAAACGAGCGACAACGCAGATTGTAGACGTTGACAACCGTCACGGGTATTGTTGACGTATACAATCATCACAACGTAAGTAACGATTTCGTCCTTACACACATAGGGACACTTAAAAACCAGGTCCGCCGGATCCGCGCTAAAATACATTACAAGTACATGGGGACATACCCATACTCCCGTGTATTTTTTTCATGAAATTGAACAACATTGATCTCTTCCAACACGACAAAAAATATTTTCCTTTGTCTGCCAGAGTGGCTTTTACGTACGCCTATTTTAACCTCATGTACGTTTAATGCCGCGAACCGTGCGCAACTTTTGATTTTTGCTTCAAATCGACGCATTCCGCATATTGCGGCGGTGATAGCCTATTCCCACCGGAGTATTTCCCATTCCGATGATTTTCCGAATTAGATAACAATACGAAACTTATAAAATCCTTTGTACGTGCAAAACTTTCTTTCTATTTGTCGAATGGCGATCTTTTCATTCATGGCCTATTCCACCGGAAAAAAAATCACTTCCGCAATAGACGGACGTTGGAATAATGTACGGCTTTCTATGAAAACCGTACAAACGAGCTTCCTTAAAATATTGTCGGATCTTGAAGTCGGGTTAAAGTCGCGTATTTCGCCGAAAAGCTGACGTAGCCAAAACAACATCCGTATGACTAGTTCATTGTACTCGCGAAACAATTGCAGGACTTTGAACCATCGTCGTCGTCCTTCGAACATTCAATAATGCAGGTTTGCTTTCGCGCCTATGTTTGATGACGTCGATGCGTGTACGTTTTCCGATGAGTTTTCGGAAAATCAAATGCTCCTGTGGGAATAGGGAGTCTACGCCCAGCAGTACGGATTTCCGAGAAACCGCATTTAGTTTTCCGAAGCGTGCGCGCTCGCGGCCTCGTGGGTCGTAAAGGTTCACATGTTCAGAAGTGCAAGGAACCGCGGAAAGCGGGAACGCCCCTGGTTTATGCTGCTACGGTAACAACATACTGTAAAGTAACCGAAAATATTTTTAGATTCTACTCTAGTTTACACATTCCGTTCAATTTCCAAACCCCATAAGTACGTATCTCGGCGAATGCTGTCATGGTACTGTACACCGCCAATCGCTATTAGCTTATTGAACGCTAATTCGGTCCATCTTTTTTTTTTCCAAATTCTTAAATAACATAAATTATTCTGTTTTTTCCTTTACGCCATTTAGGATTTTTTGTCCAATTAGCGTAAAAACGAAAGTACGTTGTCATTTAAATAGTATGGTGTACGGTAAGAGTCAGACCGTACACAATTGTACCTTTTTAAGTGAAAAGGTATAATTAATGAGTTTTAGAACCGTGCACGCATGAGAATATGCGCTCTAAAAAAGGGATGAAATCGGGTTGTCAAATATCACGTTCGCACATATTCGTCCAGCAATCACGTTTCGACTGTGTGAACGTACGATTTGTGTACGATTTGTCAGATTTTGTACAAGTTACCTATATTAGTATACGCATGTTTGCGACCGACATTTTTTTTTTCAAAGACCCAAATTAGCATTAGAAAACAATTAGAATGTATGTTTTTTTTGAAAATTTTCAAATTCCTAATTAGCGTAAATCATTGAAATTATTCCTATACGCTAAAGAAACCTGTACGCTAATAGCGAGATGCGGTGTAGTACAATTGCACTTGAAATAGTCGATGACGGCTCAACGCATACGCCACAAAGTTGACACACAAAATGGCGTTAAGTGTCAAAATCAATGTTGATGTTCTTGTTTGGACATAAATACTACAATGTTCATTAAACACACAAAATAACGTTATTAACGTTAAAACAACGTTTACGCTATTGTTTTTAACACCAATAACAATGAGCTGTGTAGACCATAGTTCAAAAGTAGGCGTTTTTATGGTAGGCCTTTGGTAGGAGCACAAAGCTTGGCACAAAACTCGCGCAACGTAGGCATACTGTATGTGTGTGTGCTTTGCACACCCCTGTACGAGCGTACGAATCTGACGTATGCTCATAGTACAGCGCACGTTGCCGAACGAATTTTTTTAGCGAACTGACACGGCGTAGGATGACATTGCGCCGGAAAAAAAACCGGGAAAAAAAAAAAACCCGCGGACGAATCTGACGATAGTCCGGTCGTAAGTTGTGTTATGGGCTTTTCATGTGATCTTCTTAGATCTTTATTTTCATCAACGATTGTCAGATCGTCCAAATCTTACGGTTTAAATAAAAAGTCGCTCAAAACTCAAAGAAAAATAATTTTTTGTCCGTATTTTTTTCAAATTTAGACATGGCGTTTAATTCTCTATCGAACCATGTGCAACTCAACCCTGTTACTATTTCATTTCATTTTGCGGCCAATACAATATCGGTCTGTAAAATTTACGTACAATAGGCATATTGTATGGGTGTACTGTCACCTACTTTTGAACTATGATTTAGAGTTTACATGTGGTTGCCCGTAGCTTTGTTACCCGTAAACCTTTGCCGACTGTGTGAATTTTTGATTTTAGTATGACGGTCGACGTTCTCAAGCGCGGCAAAAATTTAACCGGTTGTTACAATATTTTAAAAGTCAAAGTTGTCCAACGGATTGACCGACAAATCTAAACTCGACGGTATAGTACTTAATTTGTACCAATGTGTACTTAATATGTACAATTGTTGACAGGCACGTAAGTTACTGCGCGCAACCAAAATACTAGTGTTGTGTATCAGTAAGGATTTATCGATAAGTGATATGGGCCTTTTTGCGGGTTGCCTATAATCGATGTATTGGTACGATATATCGACATCGGTATTATCGCCGATAAGTAGCCGAAATGATCAGTTACTTATCAGCGATAACGGCGATATCGATAACTATTTGGGATAACTTTACGAACCATACAGATAAATGTACGGCCAATACACTTAATTGAACGTGTTATTCCCCGGATGCGCCGCACACCCCCTTTGCCCCGATTTTTGTAAAAAATCGCGATATTTCCTTGATTATTTCTTTTTTAGGGGGTTTTTACTTGGGTTCCACGCTCCCATTTCCTTATAGAATGTCCTTTTGACTGTTATTTTTTTTTTGCAAATGATGGTGGCAGTAAACGGCGGCAGTCTGACAGATTTGTTCGTCGCCTATGTTCGTCTAGTTTTCGGAAAAGTCTGATTCTACAAATTTGCAATGTAATATAATTTTTTCGTTTCGGTACTATGGTTTTAGAACTATAAAGTATTGTTTTAAATTTGTCAACGTTTATGTGCTATGTTGCTCGTAATAAATTTCAGTTAAACAGGTACGGAACAGGTTCTAATACGTGGCATGCCACGCTATTTAAAGTCAATAATATAATACAGTATTTTATAAATTACTATTGTATACATACTATATTTTTGTAAAGTTATCGCCGATATGGAATTTGTTGGTCTCGGACTGATATATTGGGACCTCTGACCCTTCGATAACCGATAACTATTGGTATCGGTGTTATCCTGATAATTTTTTTACCGATACACAACACTACAAAATACTGACAATAGTCACTGCGATGAAAATTCCCAAAATTAAAAGTTTTGTGTTTCAAATTTTATCAATTTGGTATTGTTACATCGAACTTTGGATTGGTCATTTGGGACACATGGACGACTCCGATGGACTGACTAAAACCTTTTCTGCTCCCATGTATTCATTGTCGCTTTTGCATATTTTTTGCCACATGGATGGCTTCAACACGCGGGAATCAAATCGAGCAATTCATTTCTGGCCAAACTTAGGGTGCGTCTCCATCTACTTGAAACTAAGAGAATTTACTTTGTATTTTAATGCAGACCCGGCGGACCCGGATTTCGGGTGTCCCTATGTGTAACAAACGAAGTTGTCACTTAAGGGCGTGACGATTGTATACGTCGACAATGCCCGTGATGGCTGTCGAGAGTGTACAATCTGTGATGACGCACGTTATTTTTTGTAACTGCTTGTGACGTTGCATGACATTTCGTGACATTGTAGACGTACCGCCATCTAGCCTGTGTCGTTTCACGGTTGAAGAAGATGCACTTTGCCTTTGCGTCTCTTGTCCGCGCGACGTGAAATGGCATTGGATATTGCGACCTTTGTCGAAATAAAATCCGTACCAGGCGCAAACGGACAAAACCAAACGAATTGCGTACTCTGATTTGTCGTACCTGAACGCAAAAGGACAAAACATAGCGGATCGTGCACTTTTCGTCGTCGCTTGAATTCTTTTGAATTTTTTTGAAAATTATCTACACGTGCGACTACTTGTTTCTATTTGTTTTTCGAAAATTCTTTGTTTTAAAACTCATCTTCCCTGTGTTTTAAAGAAAAGTTTGAAGATGACGTTTTTTGGCGTGGCCGTGGGTTGAAGAACACAAAATGACAACATGTAGTACATCTTAAATTCGATTATCACGCAAAATGTACTTTTCATTTTCTCTATTTTTTTGTACGGTTGAAACTTACATGGTACGGCTCTAAGTTTTACAGGAAAACGACAGGAAAAAACCCTTACTTAAGCACATGGAGATGCACCCTTAGCTGACTTCGAAACCCAAACGTACGTGATGTACAAAAATGTTGCGTGATATCGTTTTTATGTTGATTGCTTCTAACCATAGTTCAAAAGTAGGTGAAAGTAGGCCCATACAATATGCCTTTTGTATGCAAAACATACAATATGACCTTAAGACCCATATTGTATTCGGACCTATTCGGACCAATTAAAACAGTCGGACCAAATATTGGACCAATTAACACATTCGGACCAAAATTTTTTATTTTCACGGTCAGATTCGGACAATCGGACGGTCGTTGATCAAAGTAGCGATCTAAGAAGATCACATGAAAAGCCCATTACACAACTTACGATAAAGGCGCCGACCAAAGGCCTACCATAAAAACGCCTACTTTTGAACTATGCTTCTAACCAAACCTTAGGCTTTGACCCACAACGGACCGAACCGAGCCGAGGCTACAGTAGTTCTACAGTACTGTACTTCTCCTCAAAAGGATCCGCAAAAGTACAAAGTGTACCGCAAGTTCGTAAAGACTTAAAAAGGATGTTGTTATGTGGACACCAAAAAATGCTAGAGGACATCCATACAAAAAAGCCTGTACGAAAACGTACACTTTTCAGGACACATACTGTGTCACGAGGCCGTCAAAACTTTTGAGTCCGTACTGACAGCCGCTAACACCCTGCCCGCCAATACGGGCCAATGAATGGATAGTACATTTTTTCGATACGGTAGATCTGACTACGTGGCACTCTTATTCTTCTTTTCTGTAGGCGTCGTACTTTATTCGAGTATGCGTTTTTGGTTCTTGCACTTTACTGCCTGCTGCGGTCGCTTGCTTGCTGTACGGAAGATCCTATTGTCACAAATAAAAATGACGCCCTGGCACCAGATCGCCGGTTCGAATCGTCCTGCAAAAAATAGAAATCCGCACGGTGCCACGTCACCAGCCATATCGAAGGTATCTGTACGTCCTACCGTTGTTTCCACTCACGTTGTCAGAGATGGTGATAGCGGCCGTCAGTACTGGCGCCACCCTTCAAAAACCAGTAAGCTTCCAGGGAAAGTACATTCTCGTACGGATTTCTCTGAGAGTGTCCACACCCTAGCAGTTTGGGTGTCCAATTAGCAAATCCCAAACCTAAGTCCCAATAGCGTACCGAATCTTATCCACTATCCAAAGCAAAGTTCAAAAGTGCGAAACGCGTGGAAACGCTGTCTCTGATTTCCTCGTAACATACCGGAAAAGTGGAAATAATACGGGTTTTCCAAATATAATACGAGTTAAAGTATGAGTAAACTGTACATAAAGCATTTCGCCATTTCCCAACCGTACCATTCCGCACGTTATAACTCCGAATCAAAGTTCTAAAATGGGGAACCCTCTAAAACCCCGATTCTGATCTTTTCCCGTTCTATGAACTTTCTTTACGCTGCCGTTTTATATTCTCTCACCCGCATGTAACTTGTATGAAATCTTCTGTTCCAAAACCCTAATTCGTCACGAGTACTATAAACCGTCCCTTCTCCCAAAGCATATCCTTTTCGTCTCCGTTTCTGCCACGGGGCGCAGCTGCTGAGCCAGCCGCCATTCTTTCTTATCACCTTTCTCCTTTTAGGGTTTACTTGAGTACGAAATTGAAAGAAATCCTTGGCCATGGCCGTTAGAAGAGCTTCTTCTCTCCTGCCATACCTGTCTAGCAGCTGCGGACACGTGTCGAGAACTCAGACTTGCCCTACTTGCTGAGAGGGCTTCTTCAAAGTGTGTGCAAGGGACTGACTTGTCCCTTATTAAGTATTGTACTTTATTAAGGGAGAGCAAGGAGACATGTCTTCTCAAAACTTCTTTGCATTGCTTGATGATGATGAGAATGAGGATCCTCAAGCTGTTGTCACACGTGTGGTTGGACCAATCGTAGCTGAGAAGCCCGCTGCTCAAAAAAAAGTGGCTCCTAAACAGCAATCTGGAAAGGCTGCTCCAACCGAGGCAGGTAATGAGTTTACAAATAGTCTTTGTCATTATTATTATTACTTTAATTGTATTTTAGATATACGAGTCTTTCTATGTTTCTCTACGGAAAGTGTACCCCAACCGAGCAGGTAATGAGTAAATTTGGAGTTTGAGAATGATTTTCTACCTTATTATTGTTGCAACACCTCTATCTCTTTTTATGTTCTATTCTAAGATTATTTATCTAAATTTGTTACAATTTATTGTTTTTTTCATTGCTAATTCTGTTCTAACCTTTTTGGATTTGCTACTCCGTATACATTTCTCCTCGGAGATAATCAGCGTTTTTCCGCATGTTTACTTGCCGTATTTGCTCTTAGATATTTTTTTTTTTGGATTTGCTGTTATGTCAACATTTCTCCACTAAGATAATTAAGTGTTAAATGTTAACTTATTTGGCGAGTTTGCCTAACTCGTATTTCGTTGCTGATAATGTATTTAAATCATATTTCTGAGAATTTAAGTGTTTTCGTGGCTTCTGAATTGTGCGGATAGTGAAAGCTGAGTGACACTTTCTGATTAAAAGCTGTCTGGTGACTTTGTTCACCTCATTAGACTGAATGGCTCCAAGGATTTTAAAACGAGCTATGTCTTCTACCTCCGATAGATGATTGTTTAAGTGTGTTAAATGTCAATATTTTGATTGTAGGCAGTCCGTTAATATTTTTGTTATGGGGAGATTTTATGAAATAAAGCTGTTTGTGAGGTTTCTATGCTGATTTTCTTTGCAAAAGTATGTCTTTTGTTTGTGAATATCCTCATTTCTGTTTTGGAAATGATGCTTCTATTTTATCCTTTGAATGTTTTTTTGAATGTTTGAAATTTTTCTCCTGTTCTTCTGACTATTCTGGTCTCTTTCAACGCTGTAAAAATCCTTAGGCTTTTTTGTGTATGTAGGTTAATGCCCATATTATTATTAATTTCCTCTATATTACACTCACAATTTATGTTATTTTGTTCCTGTAATGGTGCTGCTGGCTCCCTCCCCCCTTTCCCCCCGGTCCTATTTTATTTCAAACCTCTTTTTTGTTTTCAGTTGTTTATTCTTTTGGTTTTGGTTGTAAAGCTCCTAGAGAAATTTCTGTCCAAATTTTTTTAATTTATTATTATTTTATCACCAGATTCTATAGAACTTGTTGAAAGCTTAAGAGTAGAAATATATCTTCCCTTTTCTATAACAATCTTTCTCAAGTAGCATCTCGTCTTATCTCTCCTTCAATTCTTTTTTGTAACTTTAGTTCGTCTCCTCGTTTTCGTCCTCTTTCACTCCTTTTATTCTTCTCTTTTCCCTCCTTGACTTCTCTTCCTTATTCCTCTCTTCTTCATTTTTATTCTCCGTCTCTCTTGTTCTCATCTCCTACTCGTCTCCTCCTCGCTTATCTCTCCTCTTTTTTTTCTCCCTCTCCTTTTGATTGTTTTCCTCTTCCCTTTTTTTTCTTGTCTCTTTCTCCCATTTTTGAAGTCCTTCTCCACTTTCCTTCTCCTTCTCCTCCCATGTGTATCTCGCGTTCTCATTATTTTCCTCTCCTTTTTTTCCACAGCTAAGGAGCCTCTGAAATCTGTCCCTTTGACAGCTAGTGAGGGGGGTCCTGGCCGAGGCCGAGGGGGGTCCCGAGGAGGCCGAGGCGGGGGGGACAGAGGAGGATTCCGAGGAGGGAGAGAGGGAGGCTTTCGCCAACCTTATGGGGACCGAGAAGGAGGACGCAGGTTCAATGCCGAGGGGGGTGAGGTAGCAGGTAACCAGGGGACCCGTGGGGGAGGAGGTAGGACAGATGATGGAGATATTCGTAATACTGAAGGGGGTCGTGGAGGTGGAGGACGTGGACGTACAGGACGAGGCCGTGGTTTCTATGGTGGTGGTCGTGGAGAAGGAGGAGAGGGACGCGGTTTTCAGGGAAACCGGGTAGAAGGTTCTGAGGTTGGTCCTCGTGATGACCGTCGCCATTTCCGAAGGGATTATGATCGCCATTCAGGAACTGGACGTGGGTACGTTTTTGTTCATCCCAAGGTTTTTCTTGGTTTTGGTTGAGGTGCAGGCTATGATGTAATTGTGTTTTTTTTTTCTTTTATTTTTTTACCCTTATGTAGGTGGTTACTTCATTGTGCCATTGTATATTTGTGTTTTTGGTGTCTTGTGAGAACTTGATTTCATAGCTACAATGGAAAGGCAGGCGCTATGTGAGGCATATGGTTTCTTTTAGTTAATCTGTTATTTCTCTACAATTTGGACTTGAAACTTTCCGGGTTTATGCACATGCAGGCATGAAATGAAGCGCCACGGTGCTGGTCAGGGCAACTGGGGAGTCGAAGGAGAGCTTCCTTCTGAGTATGTCTTAGCACTGTTTTTCTGGTTTCTTCTACTGTTTGTATACTAATAGCATTATAAATTTTCTAAACTACTTTGTTCCATCATTTGTCTATTCTTTCGTCCTTGGCCAATCGTACTGTCTGTCTGGCTATCTTTTAGTGCTCTTATTGGTCTCATTGGCCTTATTGGTTTTCTATATTGTTGTCAACAGTATGGACTTTTGTTTTTCCTTTGTTCTCAGAATGTCCCTTGTACCTTGTGGCTGTTTACTCTTCTGCCTTTTTTGTCCTTTGATTGCGAGATTCTGGGTTTTAGCTTTCCAGGATATTAGTGGGGGATTTGTTGCATTCAGATGAGTACTTCTGATCCGGATGCAGTATTTCCCTCAGTGAATTTGTCATGTAATTGCCGATTCTAGTTATGTAGTAACATTGATTTGTAAGTGTAGCCGAAACCTAGTCATTCGTTAAACTGGTTTCTTGACGGTGTGCCTGATGTATCTTTTGTTCCAAGTGATGAGATGTCTTCCGGGAATTCCTTTCACCATATTTGAGTCCCTTGTCTGCACATTCTTTTGTAGTCAAAACTGTATTTTACGAAATGGTTGCTGAGAAGGTCATCGGTGGTCTTTTTGGTGCATGGTATTTACCGACAGTCCAGAATGAGCGGTTGACCCTGGTAAATGTGGGCACGGTACATAGTATTTGTGATTTACATTCATTTTGGTGATTTTGTTCATTCCAAGAGTTCTTTAATTTTTCAACTGCCACAATTTTGGTGTGGACTTTCCTGTCATTCTAAGTCTCTATTTTTGCTGTTCCTCAAACCTTTTTTGCTACTACACTATGGTGTGGACCCTCCTATTTTGCCAGACAGCAATTTGTGTCTATTTTTGGTGGTTCTTAAATTGGATCTTCCTCTTTTTCTAATTTACATTATATGTCTTCGTTTCAGGGAACTCCCCATTGAGGGAACTCCTCCAGTGAAAGATGGCCCAACTGATGAGATTCTTCCAGAGGGAGCTGATGCTGAAGTCAAGGTGGAAGGGGAAGGAGAAACTCCTGCAGAAGGTGAAGAAGCAAAAGCCAATGGTGAAGAGAAGAAGGCACCTGTGGAGGAGGAGGATAAGGTCAGTCTCGTTTTCCTAGGTTGCCCCTGGAGTTCTGGAGCCAAACTCCCATCTCTACTTGTGGATTTGTTCCTGCCCTAAAAATTATTTGCCCGGTTCATAACATGGTTTGTATGTAATTTCCTTCAGCTAACGATTAGAGAAGTTTCCTAATGGTTTTTTTTCATTTTCTTGATTGTGGTGTGTTTTTACAGGAGATGACTCTTGACGAGTATGAGAAGATGATGGAGGAAAAAAGGAAAGCCCTCCTGGCCAACCGTGCGGAAGTGCGTAAAGTGGAGGAGGATAAAGACTTTGCTCAAATGCAGAAGGTTCAGAAGCCTCTAGATGAAGAACTTGTTCTTCTGAAGCTGGTAATTTTCCCATTTTTATTGTGAATATGACCTCTATTCTCAAATTGACATGAGATTTTGGTTGCTGTTTTTAATGAGGTTCTCGTCTGAGGTGCATTGATGGATTCTTCTAGTTCTTAGTGGCTTCACTCTCAAGTATTTTTGCACTTAACTGAAAAAGACGCCTTGTCCATGTCTATTTGTCTGATCAGGGAGCTGAAAAGGAGAAGGCCGCCAAGAAGAATGCTGAGGACGAGGACAAAGAGAAGAAGAAAAAGGTAAACCGTGGTGTTTTCCTGAGACCATTTTTGGACAATATGTTGTAATGTATTTATTGGCATTTACATACTTTCCTTTTGAGCTCCTCCCAGGACTAGCAAACATGTGCACATCATTTGTGAGCTGATGGAAAATAGTCTTTTGGTACTTTCTCCCTCTTAGTCTCTGAAAATTTGTTGTTGACTTTCACTCTGTCTGTTTTAGACAAGTCTCCCCGCAGGGTCCATTCCTCTTCTGTTTCTCTGTCAGTATCACAAATTCTGGTTTTGACTTGTCAGTCTCGCTAAAAAAAATTATATCTGGTTTTGGTGTTTGGTTCTCTTGCCTTCACAGGCTGTCAACATCAATGAGTTCCTGAGGCCCGCGGAGGGAGAGACTTACTATCCCCGGAACCGCGGTGGTCGTGGAGGAGGCCGTGGAGAACGAAGGGAGGGTCGTGGAGGTTTCCGAGGCAACAACGGTGATCGTGACAATTCTGGAGGTGGCTATGGAGGCGGTCGTGGCTATGGAGGAGGCCGTGGAGGATATTCTGGAGGCTATGGAAATGCGCGAAACAACTCTCCCCAGATCAACACCGAAGATCAGGCACAGTTCCCTACATTGGGAGGGAAATAGGGGAGAAGTGAAGCTGGTTAGGGAAGTGGTCGGGACGAGAGTGGTGAGAATCTAGAGTGGCTTAAGCGTGATGTTATCTTTTTTTTTTCCAAAGGGATGTTGTAAGAGAGCCCTGTGAGTAAACATTAGGTATATCCACACAGTGATCCAGAATGTTCAGAATTGGAGAACCTCTTGGATTCTGCAAAAGGACTCAGGCTCAAAAAAAAAGTAAATGAAAAAGTTAAAACAGGGTTCTTTTTGGTTGTGGAGAGAAGACAAAAGTTAAATGTTTTGTCAGGTTTGGTATTGTTTTTGGTGCTCTGTATTTGTGTTTGAAAGAACCTTCTAGTGTGAACCGAAGGTGGGTTCGATCTTAAGAAGGTATGGTACAAACCTAAGTGTGGTCTGTCTCAGGCTGGTTTGAGTTGAAGGAATCGAATCTTTTCTTTCCAATTTTTTTTTCAAACTTTCACCTTTCAGCTTAAAACCTGTCTGGTATAAAAAGAGCCTTTTTGGAATAAAGCCTCAATTCCACTGACTGGGTTTTGACATTGTTGGAAAGACATTGAGGATCTGAAAAAAAACCTTTTATGTTTTCGTTGCTATTGTAACTCTGTTTACCACTAGGAACTCTCAAGGGCTTTTTGAAAACACTTCAATCCCTGAATGAAATGGATACCCTATTTTTTTGCTTCATCGTTTTGTTTGTCAATGTTTTTTTAACAATTTTTGTTAATGTTTTCTTGACTATGGGTAGGTCTCTTGTTGTCCAAGGAACCATTGTTTTTTCACACGGTTTGTTAGTTGCAGTAGTAAAAACTGAATTCTTGTTCATTCTTTGCAATATTTCACATGTTCCAGAGCGTGTATATGAGGTGTTAATGTGCTTTGCTGGTATCAGTATTTTTTTTTTGCGGGGGAGTAAAAAACTGAGAGAGATAAAGTAGAGATAGAGGTTAGGAGGCAGATGGCCCACACTTGTGATTCGGTCAAAGCTGGTTTTGGAATGTTGCGGTATACTGTATCTTTAATAGTTTTTATATTTATTTTGCCACTTAAAACATCCTTTCTCTCTTCACACTTGTCCAATTTGTAAATGTGAGACCGCCAATCGGAAGCTGAGAATCTTACCTTTCTATCGCAATCGTCAGATCCTCAATCGGACGTGTATTGAGAAAACATATTCTAAGAGATGAAAAAACGACGAACACTAATATCAATTTAGGTTGGAGAGGTCTTTCCCACAGTGAACCCTTGTTTTTAAAAGGAAGCCTCCCACAAGAACGGAAAATCCTACGGTTTGGATAATTGGACTTTTGGCATCTAGATTCTAAAATTTTTGAACCTTGTGCAGTAATGCTTTTAATGGATACGGCAATGATGTTGGGAGCCTTTTGTATTCGCTAATGTACCTGTCTATCGGTGTGAAATTTTTCGATTATTTAAACATTTGTCAAGAAACTAAATTCCAAATTTTACCTTAACTTTATCTCAGATATTGTAATTGATGAAGGTATGATGAGGTTATTTCCTCGTCCAGCACCAAACGTGTGAAAGTTACAGGTCAACACATGAGCCCTAAAATTGAATATTCTGGCCAGAATTTGAAGGAAGAGCACACTAATTCTAATGACAGTTAGATACTGATTGTCTAAGTACAGGAATGTCATGGTAGAAATGATAGGTTACTGTCAACACTTCATCTTAAACATTCGCATAATATCATGATGACGAAGTTCCTATGCATCAGGTAGGTAAATTGTAGTGTAGATATTAGTTTAGAATCCTGGACTGAGGCAACACTTGCATGAGACAGTGAGAAACCTAGAGACCTAGATGTTAGTTAAGGTCAATGCTTAGTTTTCTCATCTAATGCAATACACAGGATAAATTAAAAATCACGATGGTAAAACCATCTGAGTCTGGGGGTACAAAAGGATGGCATGGCCAAAACTGAAAAACAACAATCAAGGCAATAAAAAACAAAGAAAAGGCAAGAGCTATGCCATAGAGTGAAGATGTGGTACCCCCTCGTGTTTTGTTGAAGGGAGTGTCAATCTAAATTTACAGGAATGTATAGGAATTTAGCCTGTCAACCGGAGCAGCACCAACTGTTGCTGAGACTGTAGCCATCACAGAACTAGAAGTAGGAAGCACTCAAGATACCGACTTCAACCTATTGCATAAAGCAGTTAATATGGCCAAATGCCCGCGAACTGTACCAGGGTGCAGTTTATATATCATGATATCGGCCGATATATTGGTATAATATTGCGATTTTGAGCTTCTCGATATATCGAAGCGATATATCGATTATCGGGTACCCAAAATTAGGTACATATCGAATATCGACAAGGGGCCTTAAATACACAACAATAGTTACTAGTGTTAAAAAACATAAGCTTAAATGCTTTCTAGTGTTCATGTGTATTGTAAGTGTTCAAATAAAAAACATCTCGGCACGTAACCCTTATTTGTGTTATGGCGTTATAGCGTTGACGTTGACCTGGCATTGACACTTTTTCAGATTCAAGTGCCCCATTTGTCAACGATTGCTGCGATACGCTCTTGTGGGGTTTGAAAATCATATGAAACTCGTGAGTTAGAGTATAACTCAACAGTATTGTTGGTTACTTTATGCTATTTTATGCTTTATATTAAGTAATGTTCTTGCCATTTCCTCTAGCAAATAGGTATTGGAAGTTACTCAACATGCGAGGCGCACCTCACATTGTAGATATGATATGTCGCTTGGATGTTTTGTACGAATACACAACATTATTATTTACTATCGTATTATTAAGTGGTTAACACTCAACGGTCAAGTTAATGTTAATCCTATTTTAGTGTTACTAACATCACTTTGTGATTCTGGGCCAAAAAAAAAAAACAAAATTACTGTTATTAACATTAATATTGATGAGTGGTATAGTTAGCACGAAACGGCTTTAGGGCTATTGCATAGTATCGGAGAATGAAGCAAATATAGCAGGTCATCACAAATATATAATGTATATAATGTGACTCTATGCTGAAAGCACGGTTGTGAATCATATGAATACATGCAAAGAAAAAAAAAGGCATAAATGAAACTGAAAAGTTGAATGATGGGAAGACAGGAACTAGCACCAACAGGAAGTAGAGGACATTATTGAAAGGAACAAAAAAGACAACAAAAGAGTAAATTTGAAACATAAACGATTTAACCAAATCTAAATGTATCTCAACAACTTTTGAAAACAACCTAAAAAACCCTAAAAAACCCTTTTTGTTGGGTTTTCAGGGTTTACTAATGTGATGTTTTCACTGGTTTGTCGACTGCTATCGATTGCGGTGATAAAGCTGAGTGTTTTTTAGGGTTTTTAAGGGTTTTTAGGGTTTTCAGGTTTTCTGGTTTTTAGGTTCTGTAAGGTTTTTGTAGGGTTTTCAGCGTTTACTAATGTGATGTTTTCACTGGTTTGTCGGCTGTTATCGATTACGGTGTTGATAAAGTTGAGTGTGGTTTTTAGGGTTTTTTAGGGTTTTCTAGGGTTTTTTTAGGGTTTTCAGGTTTTAGGGTTTTTAGGGTTGGGCTCTAAAGAGGATGTTGAGGGATTTCTAGCACTCTCTCCCCTCCCCCTCCCTCTATTTCTTTCTCCACGATCCATAACCATCTTGGAAGATAGAGAGAGGATAGGAGTTCGCTCTCTTGTAAAGATAAACATCGACGATAAAAGGAAGTAAACACAAGGAGGAGGAATCCCAGGCCCCCTCTCAAGAGAATGTTGACCACCAATAACTTTATTACAAAAATAAAATTCGATAAGATCGATAAAAACAATAATTTCATTGCTTTCATGCTAAAACTATAAAGAACTTGCAGTATGGAGGAACTCATCGAAATCAACTCCTAAACAATCGAAGATTTATCGCCATCGTAAGAAAGTGACCCATATAGCACTGGGGTGTGTCTAATCACACTCCTTTATAGTAGCGTCATGAGGGACCAATCTAACATGTCAAACTACCCAGGGCTTGCCAATAAAACGTCACTAATATACAACACGTGCCTTTGAGCGCAAAAATGCCAATTCGTTGAGAAGGATTAACTTGTGAAACCTCTTGGTGAATAAATACCACCATCAAAAACAATAGTCGGAATACTCTCGTGAACAAGGTCATCTCTCCCTCGTTAGAGTGACAAAGCAAATGGACGCCATAGGATCGAAGAACATGGTCCTATGAGCAAACAAGGGAGCCGATAAAAGGTGGATAAGGGAAAGGCCAATCATGAACTTGAGGTTGGTGGTGAATTAAGCAAGTGTGAAACGTAGAGCGGAAAGAAAAGGAAAACAAGACTTAATTATAAAAAACGCGTTGGTGAACCATCTGAAAGAAAAGGTGTAACCAATAGTGAAGCTCTAAAAATAGGAGCCCTAGAGGAGAAGAACGAGCATGTGAAGAATTGGAGGGAAAGACCTCGAGAGGCTCGGATCAAGTGGTGGCGTCAACCTTATCGAAAACTAATTCTTCAACACTTTTACCAAGCTTTGTAATAAGGGTGGAGGAATGCAGCATATCTTGTAAAACAAAAGAAGTTGAAAACTCTCTTAGTGGATTGGATTGGTGTTTAATTTAATGGAAAGGTGTTAGATATATCATCGACTCACCATTAGGGATAACCCTCAAGCTAATAATTTGGCCGAAAGGTGCATTCAAACTAAAAGGAGGGCATTACGGAAGTATGTTTCGAGGAAGATGTGGGCCAATGGGATTTAAGGGTTCCTTGCATCGCCGTGGGATATTTTGTTTAGCCATGGTACGAATCTGTACGAAAACTTACTACGTCCAGTAAACAACCCCACTTTTCCTCTAATGGAATCTTACGGTCAAGTTCCATCAGTCGTTTCTGTAATCGTACGGCCAACTCTACGGGCCGGGTTGATTGAGTCGATGTTCTATCACGAAGAGTGTGTAAACCACGTGTTTTACGTTGAGTGGCACCACGTAAGCTACGATCCGATATTGAATATCCTTCAAATTTTCACACCGACAAATTTTACTTCAAATCTTAACTTGGGTACCATGTACTTGCGTTCCAATCATAATATGACAACACGTTTGTACTTTTTGCTAGTGTTGGGTATCGAGGACCACTTGTCGATATTCGATATGTACCGAATTTTAGGGACCCGATAATCGATTATCGCTTCGATATATCGAGAAGCTTCATATCGCGATATTTTTGCGATATATAAATATAAATATATATCAATATATATATATATATACACACATTTTTTTTCCCAATTTTTTTTTTCACAAAGCCCACCCCCCCACCCCCCCCCCCCCCCCCCTTGTGGCGCGCGCTACGATTTTCCGTACGACTTTCCGTACTATTTTCTGTACGATTTTTGTACGCAATCTGTATGGACACATACCTTTGATCAAATATATCGCGATATTTTATATTGGTCCGGTACGATATATCGAGGCCTCTGACCGGTCGATATATGATATATCGAATATCGAGATTATCGCGGTATGATTTTAGCCGATACCCAACATTACTTTTTGCAAATGCGAGTCTTCTACGCTAGGTCATTTTTTTGAGTTTCTGTTTTCGAACATGACGAAAATCCTTTGCCAGAAATAGTGTGACGAAAGAGCGTTGCCAGAAATAGCGCAACGAAAGACCGTTTCGAGATTTCTTTTTTAAATTTTTAGTTGCCATTTTAAAGGTACATGTCATGTGCAAATTTTGTCAATTTTCGTTGGTTGTCCATCGTGACACATAACTTAATCAACTAGCATGTCGCGATCAATTTTTTTCTGTAGCTGCCAACCCACCTCCTACAGGTACATTGTCAAGTACAGAGAAAAATGAAGTGAACGCCTCGCGGATGAATATCTAACGACTAGTCTTAACTCCCAGATCTTCGGAGAGCATTGGGAAGATTCTTTGTAATGTTGTTTCGCGTATAAATACAAAATAAGCGGTAAAGTTTGGTACAGATAGTCGCGGATTTCTGTAAACTACCCCACATTTCGATTGACGAAACTTGACTCTTAGGCCGTGGTTCCATTAGGCGGTGTCAGTAAACGAAAATGCGTTTATTGGAAGCCTTCGTTCCATTGTGTCGTGTTAGTAACCGTATTATTTATCGCGTGGCGCATGTTGGTTGGTTCCACGTAAGAAACAATTTCGATCGTGCGAATCTATATAAAATCTTTAACAGCAAGGTCATAACGCAATATCAGAACCATTGGAGGTAAAAAGTGACTCGTACGACCTATCGAATAAAATCTGTACGAGCGGACGAAACTTAAGATTTGTAAAAGCGTCGTAAATGTCAGAATGGTCAGTACATGGCAACAAGAGCGTGAAAGAATATCCTCCGTCAAAGATTTTCTCGCATCTTTCGGTGGCCTCGCATCCACTTTGGCAGAAGGCACATGGCCTACGCAATGTGTATGCACCCGATCGCGCGTTCATCGTGGATATTTTTCCACTTTTTTCCACGAGGCGCAATGTTATACGTTCAGGGCTCTGAAAATTGACCTCTTTCAGGTCACTTGTTGCAAACTCGAACGTTCCACCGATGGCCTATCTGATCATGCATTCGTCGGTCAAGGTTTATGCCCGTAACCTTGGAGAATCAAATCAGTCATTCAGTAGTCATTTTTTACTAACAAAAAAAAATGGTACGACACTGTACGGAACAGTGAAACATTCAGTTAACAACCTCATTTTTGATTTTTTCCCCTAATGGAACTTCATCCTGAGACGGATGAAGCGACGGTTCAGTAAACTATATGACAAATAACTACAATGATTAGTGTGTGAACGAATACTGTAGTATTAAAAGCTATCTGTACACGAACAACAAAGTTATATCAGCCAACGTGAACGACATAATAGTACCATATTGAAAAAACATAGATGTCTTCTGCGCATACAACGCACGCATGAAATGCCTGAAAAATAACGAATATGCGCACGGAACAAAATTCAAAAGTTTGTTGAATGCGTTGACTGACTTTGACTTCATACTAGCGGTTTTTAGGGTACATTCTCGTACATTCTGTATATTTCACTATGGCAACCTTGGATTTTACTTACATCTACGTACAGTGTCCATATTTTTCCTTACTTTCAAGGCTATTAAATTTAAGGTTTTTATAAGTACATTTTCGTACATTCCCTTCTGCTTCAGTACAGCTGCTTTACATTGTTCCCGTAATTCTGAGACCTCCATAGGTCCTCAGAATGGGCAGCTCACACGAAGCCCCTAGGATAACCCTGACCCTTTTGTGTTTCAGTAAGAATAACTGCCACCCTGGCAGATAAAAAACTCGGACCACGTTCACCTCTGTGAAGAGAAGACTCCCTTGAGTCAATAGCAAAAAGAGTCTTTTGAATTTGCTCCCTTGAGCAGTAAGTTATGAAGGGTCAAAGTTGACCTTTTGTACTGAAGCACTCAGGGAGAGAGGGGGCTACCTACCAAATTTTCTAAGTCCTATATCCCTCTCTAAACCCTCTACTACTAGAGTACAACACCAATTAGAAGGGTGTGTCTTACACAAATATATAGGTGCCAAAGTACTTACTGTACGGCCATTGTACGGCATGGCTGAAATTTTCATGCTTGCCATATCCAGATCAGTTCCCATATTCTCTGGAGATGCCACAAGCCAATTATGTAGTGCCACGTAGGGCTTGACGTGGCGGTGACCGAAAACCTGTAAAGCGCCTATTCCGTGATCTCGGCACCTATCGTGGTTGTTTGATCAAAAACAACTTTTGATTCTAACAGTCAAAAATCGATGCGGGCTATTTGTTTTCGTTGTTGAAACAAATGCGCAGTATCCGTTTCGCGAAGTACCGTAAGCAGTACGTATATTTTAACTGTAACTATACTACATGTGTAACAGTAATAGCAGATTGAAGTTGTTCGTAAATGGGTATTTAAGTGTGACAAATATAGAGTTTTCAATTTGATAGACGTCGGCGAAAGAATCGCACGATTTGGAGTTGTATTTTTAAAGATATAGTGATTATTGTATTTAGGCGACAACGCGAGGTCAAAATAACGAAAGGGTGTTTATTGTTACGAGTTAAAGGTCAAACTAGCCGCGGAATTTAAGGCGTACGTTTATAAAGTACCAAACGAAATCAATATTTTGTTTGGTAAGCGCGATGGTTTGTTTCGTAGAATTTTTAGTACGAAACGTCACTTTCACTTTATGGGAATTCGTAGGAAGTTTCGCGTGCGAAATTTGCGACGCACGTTCATGCGAAGTTGCGTTTCGTTTTGCTCGCACTTTTGCACGTAAATGTTACGCAGTGAAACGTAGCGTTTGATTGGTTAGAAATGCTACGTAGTTAGTAAGAGATTTCGCACGTTTTTGCATTGGTCAGCCTGAGTCCTTGCAGATCAATGATTGACCAATGTAAAACCTCTTCAACGGAGCGTTGACTCTGGCCTGGCTGGTCCAAGTCGATGATGGATAAATAGTGAAGTCTAAGACGAGAGTAAACATCTTTTCTTTTGGAAAAGTTTGTGGAAATTCTAACTGATCTTGGTCTTGAGCGATTAAAACCAAATTAGAGCATTAGCATTTCGGCAGTGAAATCCCTTACAAACTAAGTAGTGTTTTAGTAGTTAAAAGATAGAATTATTAAGAGTGGAGAGCAGTGGAAAACACTTTAAAAAGAAGGGTTAAGCCACGAGGGCAAGAGACCAAGCTAATGTTATTTGGACAAAAGCTTCTTCTAATTTAAAGTTTATCCTTATGTGAGTGCTTTCCAATGTGGATGTGTATTTTTCCAATGTGTGGAATGTGTGGTTGAAATTGGTTGTAGTAATGGGATTTTCTGGGAGATAGGAGATCCTATTACAACATGTTTGTTCGCGCCTTTAAATGAATTAAGATAGATGTACGTTTTTAAATACTTGTCAAACCATATATAGCTTAGCACTGTCCTTGACTATAGGACAAAGCTACTGACTACTGATGACTTGCCGGACGGTAGGTACCAAGACAAATTTTGGGTCTGTCAAGTACATTTTGGTAAATATACCAAAATCTCTGCCTTTCTCTCTCTCTCAAGACAGCATAGAAAACCATGGCTCTAGCTCCCTCTCTAACCTTCAATGACTGCGACAAGTGTGGGAGCTGAAGAGAGGAGTTAGAGGCAGAGTGCCCCTGCTTCTTTTTTGCATTTCATTTTACATGTTTAGACCCATAAAATGCTAAAAGAACCATTAATTTTTACAGTTCGTACATATACGTACAGTGGTAGTACATTTTTGTTCTTTATAAGGTTATTTAAGAGGGATTTAAGGATTTTTACTTTTTCGAGTACATTCCCTTACGTTCCCTCATATTTCAGTATAATTGCCTTAAATTTTCCGTACTTTTAAGGTTTTTAGGGTACACGTTCTGAAAAATGTCATACATTTCTGTTTATTTTCTGGATTTTTTCACATTTTTTAAAGATTTTATTTGGTCACATTTTCCGTTTATTTTACATCTCCGTTCATTTCCGTACAACAATAACTGTACGAATTTTACGAAAAGTATGAAATAACGAATAATACACAATTTTCGTAAAAAAATCGAAATTTGTACGAATTCGACAACTATGGAACGAGAATGTCTTTGCGCGCGTGCTTTTTTTAGAAATCTGTGTACATTGCATTCGTACAAACTACCGTACATTCCATCCATACGAAAAGTACACGCATTTAACGAAAGATGCAAAAACTAGAAAAAAAACAAAATTTCTTAAAATTGTCAAAATCTGTTGAAGTGAGACATCTATGTGAAAAAATAATACGCATGAAATTACATTTGCGTACCATGTACTTTCGTACCAAGTCATTGCAAGACAAAACTCCTGTACTTTTAACCTTGTCTTCTATATAGTTCACGCGAATCGCTATTAGTGTTTATATTTTTTTTTGGCCATAGATGTCCCATGCGCATAATACGCACGAAACAAATGTGCGAATACTACGCACGATACGCATTTAGCGATGATGAAATGCAATAAAATGCTTACCAGACTACTGCCCGTACTTTTTTAAACATTTACGTATTGTCTTTGTACATATCAGTACTTTTAGGGTTATTAAGGGGGGTTTGAGGAATTTTAGGGTACATTCTCGTGCATTCTCATTACTTTTATTCGTACATTTACGTACAATGTTTGTATATTTTCGTACTTTTGATAGTTATTATTTTGAGATTTTAGGGTACATTGTCGTACATTTCGGTATATTTCAGTTCTACGGACTTACATCTTTCGTACATCTACGTACGACGTCATTATATGTTAGTACTTTTAGGGCTATTGAACATGGGATTTTAGGGTGTTTAGGGTACTTCCCCTGCATTTCGTACATTTCGGTAAATAACACTACAATTGCCTTAGATTATCCGTACTCTTAGGTTTTTTAGGGTGCACCTTTTGTATAATACCGTACATTTATGTATGTTTCTCTAGGATTTTTTAAGGATTTTTAAGGGTTAACGGGACGCTTTTCGTACGTTTTGGAACATTCTACAGCGAAAACTAACGATCGCTATTAAAGTAACGAATACTGCGTAAAAATTACAGGTACTGAATCAGCATTGATTGATATGATAATTCGGAGCTCCATTGGCGGCCCCAAATTAAAACCAAACAAATGTACAGAGAAGGATGTTTTGCGTGGCAAAAAAGTATTAACACTAATAGCTATACAGTCTCCCCTATTTTGCTATTTTGGGATTTCCGCTTTTACCTCACAAAATAACTTTGGATTTTAGATTTAATTAGACTGGCCCACTTTGTCCTTACATACATATCACGCGTAATTATTTAAAATTACTGTCAATCCATCGCGATAAGTATCTTTTCCATCCCACGCATCATGAGGCTTCGATTCAGACCGACACTGAGGTGGGTACCCGAATGAATAGTCGCGAATTGAAAATCAACAAGGCGTGAATTATAACCGTTGGAGTTAATGTCTTGCGGTAATCCAATCCGGCCATTGGCAATGTACCTCTAATTAACAATATTGGCAAGATTCTATGTAATGTTGTTCTGGCGATAAAAACAAAACAACTGGTACAAAATAGTACAAAAAAGTATTGATTCCTGTAAACAACCCTACTTTTGACTTTTGGCAAGATTCTATGTAATGTTGTTCTGACAATAAAAACAAAACAACTGGTACAAAATAGTACGGACAAGTACTGATTTCATAAAACAACCATACTTTTGACTTTTGGCAAGATTGTATGTGATGTTGTTCTGACAATAAAACCAAAACAATTGGTAAAAAATAGTACGGACAAGTTCTGATTCCTTAAACAATCCTACTTTTGACTTTTGGCAAGATTCTATGCAATGTTGTTTTGACAATAAAAATAAAACAATTGGTACAAAATAGTACGGACAAGTACTGATTCCTGTAAACAACCCTACTTTTGACTTTTGGCAAGATTTTATGTGATGTTGTTTTGACAATAAAAATAAAACAATTGGTACAAAATAGTACGGACAAGTACTGATTCCTGTAAACAACCCTACTTTTGACTTTTTTCAACCCTACTTTTGACTTTTGGCTAGATTCTATGTTATATTGTATTGATAATAAAAACAAAACAACTGGTACAAAATAGTACGGACAAGTACCGATTCCTATAAACTGACCTACTTTGACTTTTGGCAAGATCCTATGTAATGTTGTTCTGACAATAAAAATAAAACAACTGGTACAAAATAGTATAGACAAGTACTAATTCCTGTAAACAACTCTACTTTTGACTTTTGGCAAGATTCTATGTGATGTTGTCCTGACAATAAAAACAAAACAACTGGTACAAAATAGTACAGAAAAGTACCGATTCCTTAAACAACCCTACTTTTGACTTTTGGCAAGATTCTAAATAATGTTGTTCTGACAATAAAAACAAAGCAACTGGTACGGAATAGTACGGACAAGTACTGATTCCTGTGAACAACCCTACTTTTGACTTTTGGCAAGATTCAATGTAATGTTGTTTTGACAATAAAAACAAAACTACTAGTACAAATTTGTACGGACATGTACTGATTTTTGTAAAGAGCCCTATTTTTGACTTTTGGCAAGATTCTGTGTAATATTGTTTTGATAATAAAAACAAAACAACTGTTACAAAATAGTACGGACAAGTACTGATTCTTGTAAACATCCCTAATTTTGACTTTTGGCAATATTATTTGTAATATTGTTCTGACAATAAAAACAAAACAACTGGTACAAAATAGTACGGACAAGTACTGATTCCTTAAACAACCCTACTTTTGACTTTTGGCAAGATTCTATGTAATGTTGTTCTGACAATAAAAACAAAACAACTGGTACGAAATAGTACAGAAAGTATTGATTCCTGTAACAACCCTACTTTTGACTTTTGGCAAGATTCTATGTAATGTTGTTCTGACAATAAAAACAAAACAACTGGTACAAAATAGTACGGACAAGTACTGATTCCATAAAACAACCATACTTTTGACTTGTAAAAAGCGTACGTAAATGTGAGAATGGCTAGTACACGGCAACAAGAGCATGAAAGAATTGCTGTAGGTCATGGGCATTTAGACTCGGCTGTGATCCACTCCCAGTAGGAATCACACTTCCACCAGCTGGGATATTCGTCCCTTGAGGAGTAGGTGGAGCACTAGAGCTAATAGGAGCACTTGCAGCAAGAGCTGAGCCATCAGTAGACATGACAGCAGAAACAAACCCAAACAGAAATTCCTAGTAGACTAGATCTATAGTGTAAGATATGTAACTCCAAATGAAAGAGGTCTTTCAACCAAACAAACATGTACTACAAGCAAATCAAAGACAATAGAGCACAAAACACCTTACACTCCACTCAGTGCTTTCATTTCCTTAACTCTTGTGTAAAATGTACATTGTACATCAAACTGATCATTCCTAATTGAATTAAATACTCTAAAGATCCTCAAAATATCTAAAACGTATATACAGGGTTCACCAGACAACCTACTGACAAAAATCTAAGTGTTTGGACCAGAATTGTCCACTAACAATATCTATACCCTAAAAATCCGGGTGATTCTTATCATGTCCACATTCATTGGTGGCCCTACACACTAATTCACTTAAGATAACTATTTGTGTAGATACTACAAAAAATGTACACTAAATTTGGTCAATATTGAACAGTTGGTATTCCAAATTTATTATAAGTCATAGACTCAAATTTCTAAGACTTACTAAAGCTTACTTTTCAATACCCCGTTAAACCTTAAGAAGAAATACTCACTTAGACCACATGTTTCTCTGCAGTACTCCAACTTAGGAGCACGAAGGGCTTTTGTCAACATGTGCGCAACCATTTTCTCATCAGGCAAATAATAAAGTTTGACCACTTTTGCAAATACTTTCTCTCGTATCAAATGTAGCCGAATGTCCATATATTTACTCTTGAAATGGTGACTTGGGTTTGTAGCCACAAAAATGGCTGCTTGATTGTCGCACCATATTATTTGTGTCCCGTGTTGTGTAAAACTGAATTCTTGAAGAAATGCCTTAATCCATAGCAGCTCTTTCAAGGCTGCACTCGCAGCCATGTATTCGGCTTCCATAGTAGATTGAGCCGTGACCTTTTGAAGTTTGCTACTCCAACTACAAGTTCCACTTCCAATCTGAATGACATACCCAGTTGTAGACTTCCTACTACGCACATCACCATAGCTAGCATCACTCCTAGTATTAATGCCAACCTTGTCCCCTCCCAAAGTAAGACAAAGATTTCTAGTCCCAACAAGATACCTTAAGACCCTTTTTGCTGCTTCCCAGTCTCTCTTTCGTGGATTTTGCAAACTTTTGCTCAACACACCAACAGTTACAGCTATATCGGGCCTAACACAATTCATGAAGTAAATCAGACTTCCTACTACTTGTCTATAGGGTACTTGGGACATAAACTTTTGCTCTTCTGCACTGAGTTCCTCATCTATTATGACTCCAAACTCATGCTCCATTCCTTCAAGTTTTTGCTTATACTCTATAGGAGTTGCACAACCTTTGGCAACAACCAAACCAAAATTTTCCAATATGTTTCCTATCGCTTCTTTTTAAGTTAGCCTAATGATTTTCTTTTCTCTATCTCTTTCAACTTGTATGCCATGGATATATTTTGCCTCACCCAAATCCTTCATTTCAAATTGTGAATTAAGAGCATGTTTTACTATAGCAATTCTTTATTTGTTCCTACTAAATAACAGCAAATCATCGACATACACAACAATGAATATCACCTCATCAGAATTATGACCACACATCACATATACTGAATGATCTGAGCTAATTCTTGTAAATCCTAATCCTGTCAAGAACTCATCTAACTTTCGGTTTCATTGCCTAGGGGCCTGTTTTAGGCCATACAAAGATTTGAAAAGTCTGTACACAAGATTTTCTTTTCAAGCTTCCTCATAACCCTCAGGCTGCTTCATATAAATGACCTCATCTAAATCACCATGCAAAAAGGCAATTTTTACATCCATTTGATGGATGTTAAGATTCTTTATGGCAGCTAATGTAAGTAAGATGCGGATAGATGAAAACCTTACAACCGGTGAAAAAGTTTCTTCACAATCTATCCCCTCCTTTTGATTATATCCCTTAGCAACCAAATGAGCCTTTTACGTGTCTATGGTATTATCTGGGTTCAATTATAATTTAAACACCCGTTTACTTCCAATAGCTTTTCTTCCAGGAGGAAGTTTCACCAGATCCCATGTTTGGGCCTCCATGATGGACTTAATTTCTTCATTAACCGCTTCCACCCAGTGTTCCCTTTCATTACTCGAAAAAGCTTCTGTCAACGTTAGAGGCTCTTCTATGTGTGCTGAGTGAGCAATGGCTGCATTTTCTCCCCTGAGTCGCGCACTTAGCCTAACTCCACCTGGAAATTATGTTGCTGATATAGATGGTTGGGTCCTCCTCCTTGATACATGTGATTCTTCTTATGATCCAGTTTCGGCTTGAGGTAGAGGAGAGTCTGCAACTCTTTTAGGCATAACACTTCATGTTCTTGGTGGAGAAGATGATTGCAAGTCACTTTGAGCTAATGTAGATGCATTTTTTATATTTTTCTTGAATAACATGGGATTTTCCTCTAAAAAGATATAATCAACACTTTGATCTTTCTTTTCATCTGTACGCTGACTAAATACATCTATTCGTTTTCCCTCATCCTTCACTATGATGTTTGTGGCTACCACAACTCTATTTATCTTAATGTCATATACTTTATAACCCTTGGCATGATCATCATACCCTAAAAATATGCCTAGTATGCTTTTTTGCTCTAATTTCCATTTTTGTGGATCATTATCTAGAAAGAATATCTTACTTCCAAAAACTTTGAAGTGACTTACATCTGGTTTTTGTCCTGTCCACATTTCGTAAGGTGTTTTATCCTTACTGCCCTTATTTCTAGCGTGTTTCTTACTTTAACTGCACAATTCATAGCCTCTGCCCTAATTTGAAATCTATGTCCATATCAGCCATCATTGTCCTAGCACACTCTGATATGGTCTTATTTATCCTCTCTAAAACACCGTTTTGTTCCGGAGAATAAGGAACGGTTAGCTGACGTGAGATACCATGCAATTTTAGGAATTCCGCAAACGCATTAGAAATGTACTCCCTTCCATTATCAGATCTGAATCCCGCTATCTTTCTCTCATGCAGGTTTTCAACCCAAGCCTAATACTCATTAAATTTTGAAAAAAAATCATCCTTACTTCTCAAAAAATAAACTGTAGTAAATCTACTATAATCATCAGTAAAGGTAAGCATAAACTTAGCACCTCCCACAGATGGATACCTAGATGGCCCCCATACATCTCAATAAATTAGTTCTAGCACCCTGCTATTTGTATGATCAGTTTGCGAAGGGAAAGGCAACTTATGAGTTTTTCCCACAACCTTCGCATACGTTTGATGCTGGTTTTTGTCTAATTTTTACACCTTCCACCTTTTTTTTGATTTACCATATTTCCTAATCTATCATAATTCACATGTCCTAAACGTTTATGCCATAAATCATAATCACTGATTACACTTGAGTACATAACATAATTGTTATTATCATTTGAGAGACTCAATCGATACAAATTGTTTCCTCCTACAAATCCCTCTGCAGCTATTTTCCCATCCTTACTCTCTGTTTTCTTCCCATTCTAAGATATAGTTTTAAAACCTTTCTTTTCTACCACTGACGAAGAGAAAAAGTTTCTTTTAAAAGCAGGGACATGCAACACATGTTTTCACAGGTTTTCCTTTTCACACACAAGACCATTTTCACAGGTTTTCCATCTACATTCAACATAAATGACACCCTCCCCTTTGCTTTCGACTCAACAAAATTATCATCACTAAAATAAATTTTGATGCGTGAAATAGATTGATCACTCTGAAATAGATGGCCATTGTGGCACATGTGGGCAGATGCACCAGAGTCCATAATCCATTCGTCTTCCTCCACGCCTTCCGTTGCTTGTGCTATCGCAAAGTATTTCTTTTCATTGTTGTCCGGAAAGCAACTCACGTCCTCCTCCTTAAGTTCGTTGAAGAGAGGAGTTGGTCGACCAGCTGATTGAGAAGGAACCCGACCTTTGTCCCATCCAGAGCGAAAATTTCCTGTGGCTTTCGCTCTCTTGTATGGATTACACATTCTGAACACATGCCCTTTTTCATCCCAGTAATAGCATGTTAAGGGTGACCTTCTAGGACCACTACCTCTACCACTGCCACTGCCAATCTTAGAGTCCCAAAACTGGTTAGCTAGTGCCTGAACAGACTTACTACTATCTCTTTGTGACATCTGGATAGCTTCTTCGCTCAAAATAAGTTGAATTGCTAATGCTATGTTCCATTGACGCTGTGGAATAGCCCTAAGCATATCCATGGCGCCCTTATATTCATCGGGCAAAGTTCCCATCAACAACTTAGCTTGCTGAGGTGGTGAAAAGTCCCCACCTGCACTAGTACTATGAAGGAACAACCTTTTCATAGCATGGCAATGATCAGACATACTACCTCCTAAATACTTAAACTCAAAAATCTGAGTGGCTATGTTAGTCTGGACAGTAACATCTAGCTGAACATACGTAGCACGTACACTAAACCACACTTCAGAGGCTTTTTTCATCTTAAGATACAACATTACCAAGTCTTTTGCCATTGACTGCTTCAAGACGTTGAGGCAGTGGAGATTCTTCTTTCTCCAATCCGGCGCAGTCACATCAGCTGTTCCTTCCACAATGGGTGACAAGTCCCTCTCCTCGAAATATGAGCTCAACATATCTTCCCAGTATAAGTAGTCAGTTCCGTAAAAAATAGGCAATTTGGGCGGTGGGCCCATAACCTGTTGTAGGTCATGGGCATTTAGACTTGGCTGTGATCCACTCCCACTAGGAGTCACACTTGCAACAGCTGGGATATTCGTCCCTTGAGGAGCAGGTGGAGCACTAGGGCTAATAGGAACACTTGCAGCAGGAGCTGAGCGATCAGTAGACATGACACCAGAAGCAAACCCAAAGAGAAATACCTACTAGACTAGATCTATAGTGTAAGATATATAACTCCAAATGAAAGAGGTTTTGCAACCAAACAAACATGTACTACAAGCAAATCAAAGACAATAGAGCACAAAACACCTTAAACTGCACTCAGTGCTCTCATTTCCTTAAATCCTTTAAAATGTACATTGTACATCAAACTGATCATTCCTAATTGAATTAAATACTCTAAAGATCCTCAAAATATCTAAAACGTATGTACAGGGTTCACAAGACAACCTATTGACAAAAATCTAAGTGTTTGGACCAGAATTGTCCACTAACAATATCTATACCCTAAAAATCCGGGTGATTCTTATCACGTCCACATTCATTGGCGGCCCTACACACTAATTCACTTAAAGATAACTATTCGTGTAGATACTACAAAAAATCTACACTAAATTTGGTCAATATTGAACAGTTGGTATTCAAAATTTATTCTAAGTCATAGACTCGAATTTCTAAGACTTACTAAAACTTACTTTTCAATAAGAATATCATTCGTCAAAGATTTTCTTGCGGCTTTCGGTGGCCTCACTTCCACCCTGGCGGAAGGCACATGGCCTATGCGACGTGTATGCACTCGATCTCGCGTTCATCGTGGATATTTTTTCACATTTTTCCACGAGGCGAAATGCTATACGTTTTGGGCTCTGAAAATTGACCTCCTTCAAGTCACTTGTTGCAAACTCAAACGTTCAACCGATGGCGTATCTGATCATGCATTCGACCGTGAAGGTTTATGCCCATAACCTTGGAGAATCAAATCAATCATCTAGTAGCCATTTTTGAATAACAAAAAAAAAAATGGTACGACACTGTATGAAACACTGTAACATTCAGTTAATAACATCATTTATGATTTTTTTCCCTAATTGGACTTCATCTTGAGACGGATGAAGCGACGTTTGAGTAAACTACATGACAAATAACTACAATGATTAGTGTTGATATTTGAGTATTTTCTAGGTCTATATAGAAAAATAGCAAAGGCACTCTGTCCCTGACTCCCTTCTCCAAGACCCCACACTTGTTGTAGACACTGAAGGCTTGATAGGGAGCTAGAGCCATGGTTACCTAAGCTCACTTGAGAAAACAGGGGGTGGATTAGGTATATTTATCAAAAGGTACTTAACAGACCCAGGAATTGATCCTGGTACCTACCGTCCGTCAAGTATCCGTAGCCGTTAGCTCTAACTGTTAAGTTTAGGACTAATATTACGATAAATTGGGTTTGATAAATATATAAATTGTTACACGTAGATTAAATCGTTTAACGGAGAATAGATACTTAGTGCATAGATACAATTTGATTTAGTACGGAGTACGGTATGGGAACGGAACGGATACCGCGCATTTGTTTCGATAGCGAAACAAATACCGCGCGTCGAATTTCAACGGCTAAGATTATAGCCGATTTTGATCGGACGGCCGCGATAGGCGCCGCAATCACGGAAGAAGTACTTTTGGCATTTTACGGTCTTTGCCATGTCAGATGACACGTGGCGTGATAACATTGGATTACGCGAACTCTGGAGATTACGGGAACAAATCTTGATTTGACACGTGTCGACATTTTGGCCATGTTGTACAATGGCCGTACATAAAGTACACCGGCACCTGTACTTTTCTGTACGACACAATAATTTGATTGGAGCCGTACTTCAGTAGATAGAGTTTTAGAGGGGGAATAGGACTTAGAAAATTTTGGTTAGGTAGCTGCCTCTCCTAGAGAGCAGCTTGTATAAATGGCAAACTTTGGCCAGCCATAACTATCAATTTACTTGACCATTTTCAGTGATTCTTTTTGTTGCAGACTCAAGGGAGTCCACGCTACACAGAGGTAGAGTTGGTGAGAGATTTTGTTAGCCAGGGTGGCGGTATTTCTAAGGGAAAGTCAAAGTGGGTGAATGTGTCCACATCTCATATTCTAACTTTGCATTCTGTGTGGAACGGAGTACAGAGAAAGTGTTATTTCACAGGGGTGAAGATGTATTGGAGTTATGACTCTGAAGGGGTCAGTCATTCGGGTTTATATCAAATAGTAGTCGACACTATCTAGATTAGCTTCTTTGGGATTTGCGATTTCTGTGGGCAATGGAGCATGCAAAGTTTCAGGTTATGGGCCCACCATCTAGGGTGCATATGTTCGATGGAACAGACTTAACTTATTGGGAGTTTAAGATGGAGGGATTGCTTTTCGAGAAGCACTTATGGGGAATTGTTTCGGGACAAGTGAGATGTCCTCCACCGGGCTTTGGAGGAACTCACTATGTAGAATCATCAGGGGGCTGCCGAGAAAATCAACCGGAGTTCAGATGCAAAGGAAGGTGAAGGGAAAATCATTGCCATGGAAAGGGAAAAATGGGAGAAAGGAAAAGGAACACCGATGGTGAGGGGAGCTAAGCTCTCGACTATGGTTCTACTTGTAGGGATTAAAACTGAAGAAAATGACAGAAAAATATGGGAGTACAAAAACACTATAGCAAAGCATCTCATACCTAGAAAAGTGTCTAAGTCCATAGCTATCACTCTTAAAAACTTAACGAAGTCTTCAAAGATATGGGAAGCACTAAGTGAGATTTATAAGAGTGAGACTATTCAGAGGCAGCAATTAGTAAAACAAGAAATAGATGCTTATGTTTATAAAGGCGGTAGCATGATAAAGTTTTGCAATGATATTGTTGCGCTATATGTTGAGCTTGCTAGTGCCGGATATGTAGAATCTGAGGAGAGGAAGATTAATACACTACTTATGAAACTCCCAAATGAATACGAAAACATCATTTGTCGTATGGAGGCAAAGGATGGCTCCTCATGGACTTGGAGCTTTACCATGGGGATAATTATTGTGAGGGAAAGCACTTTGGAGCTTTGTAGGGGAAGTGACAAGGTGAATGCATTTATAGCTGGTGGTGATTGGCAGAAGCGTGATGAGAGGAACGACGGTGATTGGCGGAAGCGTGATGAGAGTAACGGTGATGACAAGCGGAAGCGCGATGAGAGGAAGAAAGACAAAGGTAAACCTTATCGGAACTTTGGTGGAAAGAGAGGGAGAGGAAAAGAAAGGGAAGGTTTGAAAAAGGGGGTTTGTTTCTTTTGTAGGGAACCGGGTCATTATATGGAGGAATGCCCTTGTTTGGAAAAACTTAGAAGTTGGAATGTGGATGTGGAGGAAGAAGGGGAAGAGGAGAAAGAGGATGAAGATATTTTAGAGCTTCTCCGGATTAGTAGTACGGGGAAGAGAGAAAAGCACACATAAATTCCACGAAAGCAACAGTGTGCTTTTGGAGGTATAAGGGAAGTAAAGAGAGAGGAGGTACTTGAGGATGTCGAGGAGTGTAGAGTGTATGACTTAGAAATGAGAAAGTCAGATTTAGGATCCAAGTGAAAACGGGAAAGATAAAATTAATGAGGATAATGTTATAGATAATAGGGAAACAAAAAACTGGTCGCAAAGGGAGACTTCAACGGATTCCGAGGAAAGGGGAGAAGTGAAACTCGAAGAGGTTTTAAAGGATAGGGGAGAAGAGAAACATTTGATTAAAGGTTTAGGGGAGAAGAAATATTTATTGGGAATTAAATTAGGAAATGATAGTGGAAAGAATTCCATGGGAGAGAGTGTGGGAAGTTTAGAAAATGGGGTAATTATCATGGATAAAAATATGAGTACGGAAGATGTAGATCTTGTGAGGAACTTAGTGGGGACTAGTGTTTTTTGGGAATATTTGGGGGTGGATGGATTTGACATCACTACTTGGTGTGATGTCGCTTGTGAAGATATGCCTGTAAAAGGATTATCATCCGGGTATGTGTTGCAGGTTGGGGATGGGGCTGACTGTTGGAAATGCAAAAGGGATAGTTGGTGGAAATGCAAAAGGGAAAGTAGAGTCTGGTTGGATGAAAAGGGGAGGAGGTGGATAAAATCTTTGATCGGATTTATGATAAGTGGGGTGCTAAATGAAATGTGTGATGCAATTATTATTTCAGTTCATCTAATGCATTGTTTTAAATACGAGAGTATTTTTCTTAAGTTTTATAAAAAGAAAATGAAAAAGAAAAAAATGAAATAGGGGAAGGATTGTTTGTTTATTTGTTTGTAAATGTTGAAAGGAAGTAGACTAGAAAATAAGTGGAGTGTTGATATTTGAGTATTTTCTAGGTCTTTATAGAAAAAGAGTAAAGGTAGTCTGTCCCTGACTCCCTTCTCCAAGCCCCCACACATGTTGTAGTCACTGAAGGCTTGATAGGGAGCTAGAGCCATGGCTGCCTAAGCTCACTAGAGAAGACAAGGGGTGAATTAGGTAGATTTATCAAAAGGTACTTGACGGACCCAGGAATTGATCATGGTACCTGCCGTCCGTCAAGTATTCGTAGCCGTTAGCTCTAACCGTTAAGTCTAGGACTAATATTACGATATATTGGGTTTGATAAATATATAAATTGTTACACGTAGATTAATTCGTTTAACGGAGAATAGATACTTAGTGCATAGATATAGTTTGATTTCGTTTAACGGAGAATAGATACTTAGTGCATAGATACAGTTTGATTTAGTACGGAGTACGGTATGGGGACGGAACGGATACCGCGCATTTGTTTCGATAGCGAAACAAATACCGCGCGTCGAATTTCAACGGCTAGGATTATAGCCTGTTTTGATCGGACGGCCGCGATAGGCGCCGCGATCACGGAAGAAGTACTTTTGGCGTTTTACGGTCTTTGCCACGTCAGATGACACGTGGCGTGATAACATTGGATTACGAGAACTCCAGAGATTAGAGGAACAAATCTTGATTTGACACGTGTCGATATTTTGGCCATGTTGTACAATGGCTGTACATAAAGTACACCGGCACCTGTACTTTTCTGTAGGACACAATAAATTGATTGGTGCCGTTTTTCAGTAGATAGAGTTTTAGAGGGGGAATAGGACTTAGAAAGTTTTGGGTAGGTAGCTGCCTCTCCTAGAGAGCAGCTTGTATAAATGGCAAACTTTGGCGAACCATAACTATCAATTTACTTGACCATTTTCTGTGATTCTTTTTGTTGCAGACTCAAGGGAGTCTAGGGAATACTAGGGTGTAATTGGTCAGAGATTTTGTGTGCCAGGGTGGCGGTATTTCTAAGGGAAAGTCAAAGTGGGTGAATGTGTCCAAATCTCATATTCTAACTTTGCATTCTGTGTTTGAACTGAGTACACAGAAAGTGTTATTTCACAGGGGTGAAGCTATATTGAGGCTCTGACTGTCACTGGGTTAGTCATTTGGGTTTATATAAAGTGGGAGTCGGCCCTATCTAGATTAGCTTCTTTTGGATTTGCGATTTCAGTGGGAAATAGAGCACACATAGTTTCAATTAGTGTGTGAAGGAATACTATAGTATTAAAAGCAATCCTTACACGAACAACAAAGTTATATGAACTGACGTGAACAACATAATAGTACCATATTGATAAAACATAGATGTCTCATACGCGTACAACGGAAGCATGAAACGCCCGAAAAATAATAAATATGCGCACGGAACAAACTTCAGAAGTTGTTAGAATGCGTTGATTTACTTTGACTTCATACTAGCGGTTTTTAGGGTACATTTTCGTACATTCTGTATATTTCAGTACGACTGCCTTTTACGTACATCTACGTACAGTGTCCATCTTTTTCTGTACTTTGAAGGCTGTTTATTTTAGGGTTTTTATAAGTACATTTTTGTACATTCCTTTTTGCTTCTTTATAGGTGCGTTACATTGTTTGTGTTGTTCAACAACCACTGTTGCAGGAGAAGAACCAGCAGTAGTAGTGGAAGAAGACTTGAAAAACAGTGGAAACTGTTATAATACCTACTAAACAGCCAACTTTGAACAGACACAAAATATGACTCAGATAGCCAAAATGCCTCAAAATTGCAAGAATGATGAACAATACAGTAAACTGACAATTCCCAAAATTGCAGCTCAAATGAATTTTTAAACCATAAGATGTGATGTCTGGAAGTTTCCCAAAAACTGGCCTTAGAAAATCATATTCCCAATACTGGATACTACAAAATTGGGTAAGTCCTAAGTTATATACTCACAATGTGTATCTACTCATCTACACTAATTTGGGTAACCGTTACTACAGATTTTATACTGACTAAGGACAACGCATCCTACCTGTACGTCACTGTGCCTCAAAACCCTATTAATTACTTTCTAAAAACCTGCTTAATGGAACACTATTTTTTATTACAATAAAATACAAAACAATATTATTGAGATATTTCCAAATATTGAACCGTACACAAAATGTTCCAAATGCTTAGTCAGCGAGAGTCGCTAAAATCCAGCCGAATGTGGTCGTGTAGTACGAAGCACCTGAGTGCTTCGTCGCTTGTGGTCCTACGCGAATCACGCTTGTAGTCCCTCGTGAATCACGCTTGTGGTCCCAAGTGAATCGCGTCCGTTGGAACAAATTCAATCGACGATGGTACCGTCGAATTGTACCATTTATTTCCGGAATACCCGGTTCAGATCCCGTTCGTCCGATCTTGTGAATCATATCGTCAACTGCGTGACGAGTGTGGCTGATTATCGGCGCCACTCCGAAAAACTTCCATACGTTCTTTTGCCGACACGTGTCCCTGTAAAAGTACAATGCACTCTACTGTACTTTTTGCTAACGTAACGCTAATTAAGGAAAGTATTACAGTAGACTACTTAGAAAAACAATCTAAGTTATTTTTACCCCTATTTACTGAAATAAAGATTTTATAAATTACAACACTCCCCTAAATCTTTAGACTTAGTTACTCACTTAGTCCAATAGCATCTCTGCAAAATTGTAACTTAGGAGCAGGAAGGGCTTTTGTTAACATGTCAGCTACCATTTTCTCGTCCGGTAAATAACATAACTTAACGACTTTTGCAAGTACTTTTTCTCTAACAAAGTGAAGTCTAACATCCATGTGTTTGCTCTTAAAGTGATGGCTGGGGTTATCGGCAATTGCAATGGCTGCCTGGTTGTCACACCAGATATCATCAGGACCAGTTTGCATATACCCAAGTTCTTGTAAAACAGACTTGACCCATAGGAGCTTCTGGAGGGCGTTAGCTGCTGCCATATATTCTGACTCCATTGTGGATTGAGTTGTAACCTTCTATAATTTGCTACTCCAGCAGCAAGTTCCGTCTCCAATCTTCAAAACAAAGCCGGTCGTAGATTTCCGGCTTGGCATGTCTCCATAGCTGGCATCGCTCCACGTCTGTATTTTCACCTCTCCTCTTCCGGGTACAAGCTTAAGATTTCGAGTACCTGCAAGATATTTTAGCACCCTTTTTGGTGCTTCCCAGTCTGCCTTTTTAGGATTCTGCAAACTTCTACTCAAGACCCCCACAGGTGCTGCAGTAGCAGGTCTCGTACAATTCATAAAATGTATAAGACTTCCAACTACCTGTCTATATGGCTTTGAAGCCATAAACTCTACCTCCCCTGACTCTAGACTCTCACACACCATAATGCCTGACTCTGAATCCCTTCGTTCCAATTTTTGCCTGAAATTATGGGAGTTATAGATCCTTTTACATCTTTCATTTCAAATATTTCGAACATGTTACCTATTGCTTCTTTTTGAGTTAACATAATCAGCCTTTTGTTTTTGTCTATTTCTACCTTTATTCCTAAAATATACTTGGCCTCATCGAGGTCCTTCATCTCGAACCTAGACCTTAAAGCCGCTTTAATGCCGTTTATTTCATCCATTGACTTACTTATTAATAATAAGTCATCCACATATACAGCAATGTATAGTATCCCATCCTCCCTTTGTAAGACATATACAAAATGATCCGAGCTAATTCTCTTAAATCCCAGCCCAGTCAAAAACTCATCTAACGTCAAATACCACTGACGCGGGGCTTATTTTAGCCCATACAAAGATTTCATGAATTTATACACTAATTTTTCCTTTCTCTTTTATACGTACATTTCAGGTTGTTTCATATAAATGGTTTCTTCCAACTCTCCATGCAAAAAGGCAGTTTTAACATCCATTTGTTGTATTTCCATATTCTCTATAGCCGCTAGACTTAGCAAAATTTTGACAGTGGGAAATTTGACAACTGGAGAGAAGGTTTCCTCAAAGTCAATACCTTCTTTTTGATTATACCCCTTGGCCACTAGTCTAGCCTTATACCTTTTGATGGTGTTGTCCGAGTTCAGCTTCACCTTTAATACCCATTTGCTGTTGATGGCTTTTCTCCCCGGAGGAAGATCCACCAGCTCCCACGTCTGTGCCTCCATAATAGACTTCATTTCATCGTTTGCCGCCTGGATCCATGGATTTCTCTCAGGTGATGAGAAGGCTTCCCGGATCGTTAGAGGCTCCTCTGTAGCTGTAGAAAAAGCAAAGTGAGAGCTTGCTTGCAGACGGTTGCTAGATCTCTTTCCCCCCGGAAATTTTGAGGCTGAGATCGTCTGCAACCTCTGATTTTTCTGTTTAGTGTGAACCGTAACTTGATCTGGTACATAGTTTGTAGTATTTCCTTCCACCTGAGGTGTAGCTTGTGGTGAAGCATCTTGTAAAGGCACTAGGGGAACTGAAGGAAGAGGTGTCCCACTTGCCGGTGGAAAGTAGATTCGCTGCGTATGGTGAAAAATGACATATTTTTGCTTTTCCTTTGCCGGTTGATCTGTCATTTTAAAAAGGTCAACCAAATCTTGTTCATCTTTAATCTGGATATTCCTAGAAATAATCCATTTCTGTTTCTCTAATATAAACACTCTATATCCTTTTGCATTATCATCATGCCCCATAAAAATTCCTTGTAAGCCCTTAGACTCCATTTTCCATCTATCCTGTGAAGTATCTAGAATAAAACACTTGATACCAAAGATTTTAAAGAGGCTAACATCAGGTTTCTCTCCTGTCCAAAGCTCATAATGTGTGGTGCTAACAGATCTAGAAGTAATTCTGTTCTTTATATAAACAACACAGTTCAGTGCTTCAACCCAGAATTTCAAATCTAGCCCTTTACCAGCAAGCATGGACCGAGCACTCTCTATCACTGTCCTGTTTAATCTTTTAGAAACACCATTCTGTTCCGGTGTATATGGAACAGTAAGATTGTGACTAATACCATCTTGAATGAGAAATTCTTCCAATTCCTTTGATGTGCATTCTCCCCCATTGTCCGATCTCAACGCCAAGATTGGAACTCCATGAAGTTTTTCCGCCCACGCTTTGTATTGTTTGAAGTGAGTGAGCACTTCACTCTTATGTTGCATGAAGTAGACTTTAGTGTACCTCGAGTAGTCATCTGTGAAAGTAACCATATAGTGGACGCCTCCAACTGTAACCACTTGTGAAGGACCGAGAACATCAGAGTGTATTAGCTGCAGAACTTTCTCCGATTTGTGGTGTGTTTCCTGTGGAAATGGCAGTTTGTGAATATTGCCAAGCGAACAACCATCACATGATTTTATAGGATGAGAACTGAGAGAAACTCCCTCGAATTTTCTCAAATTCACCATTTTCTTAAGACTATCATAGTTCATATGTCCTAATCTTTTATGCCACAACTCATTGTCAGATTGGACACTAGAGTAGAGAATATTATTTTCTTTTTATTCAGCCATGTCCATCCGGTACATTTTGCTAGCATCTCTAGTTCTTGAACTGCTACTTTCCCTTTCTTGCTAACCACCTGTCTCCCTCCTTTCAGAACAACTTCAAAGCCTTTGCTCTCCACTAATGATGTAGAAAATAAAATTTTCTTGAAGTCTAGAACATACAAAACATTGTAAACGGTTCCCTCCACCAACTTTCCCCCCACATCTACCATCAAAGATACATCACCCTGAGCTGAGGTTTGAACACTCATGCCACAAGCATAGTAAATACTCCTTGGAGATGTTTGCTGCAAATTTGCAAAAGCCGCTTTGTTCTAGCACATAGGGGCAGACGCTCCCGTGTCCATGATCCATGCTGCATCTTTTAGACCCTCCATTGCAACCGCCATAGCAAAGAGCTCCGCCTGCTCTTGCTCATTGAAGCTTAAAGACTCATCTGCATTGAAGCTGAAAAAGAGCATTTCCACGGGAAGGATTTCCAGAAAAGCCTCTGTGATACTGGCTTTGCTGCCAACCTAACTGGCTCTGCTGCCAACTTGGCCTGTATAAACTTGTTTCATTAGCGTCATAGTGTCTCCGAAAAGACCTTTAGGAAGGGCACCTTTACGAGAAAAAGTCGAAGTTACGTCTACTCAGAAATTCGAAGTTACTCGTTCTCGTCCGCCTCGAGAAACGATACCGCCAACGTTACCTCCCAGATTTTCTACGTCGTACCTAGTACCTGTGCCCTCGCAGACGGGGATACACGATCTTGTTTCGCCGAAAACGTTTAAACGTCGTTTGTAGAGGTTCCTCATAAATGATACGAACACCGTACTCACAAGTTTGGAGTCGAGTCCCACTACATAGAAACTACCATCTACACCCCCCTTTCA
>JBBHKE010001424.1:16103-48834 GCA_037447655.1 Zygnema cylindricum | reverse complement strand
TTCCGAAGTGAAACTACCGTGTCAGATTTGCGACGCTAATCATGATGTCACGTACTTCCACGATACCAAAGAGTACAAAGTACAATAATGTTAGATTGTATGGACAGTACAAATTTTTCTCTTTTTTTGTTTTTTGGTTAACCGACCGTAACCGACTTTTTTTCTTTTTTGTGAATCAACCGACTGCAACCGCCCGGCCCCCAAAATTTGGCAACCAAATCCGTTTCGGATCCGGCGCAGGCGGTCGGTTAACGGTCGGTCACGGTTTCTGTTGACCGTTTGCGACCTCTGGGGCGAAAAAAGCAGTAGCACTGCAAGTTTGCAACATAGCGACACGATACGATACGCGTTGTACTGCACTTTACGCCATACGTTACATTATTGCAATGTTCTGTACATTACAATACTTTATCAAACTTAATGGATGATACACTTTGTTCGTTGTTAGAGTGAACGCTAATTGCGATACACGGTGTACCATCCCCATGTTTTAAAAGTGTGAAAACGATAAGTGGCGTGAAGGGTAGGGGAGAAAACGTTTTCTGTGGCATTGAGTCAAATAAGCATTAGCATCTAAAAGAGTAGAGATAGAAGAAATCGACCATGCCAAAACGGTCCAAAAGGTCAGAGAAGAAGGCTTTTTGAGAGAGAATAAGAGTTTTGGTAGAGCGGTTACTGATAACTATTATTCGAAGTCACACATGATTTCTCCAAAGCCGTTCATGTCGAAGTGCCTCATGTAAGTACTTGGGAGAATGGGGCCATAAAAAATAAGGTCATTGACAATGATGGAGACTATGCCCAATTATATTTTAAAGCCACGAGGGTAAGTAATCAAAATCGGCATCGCATTCAGACCACATAGTAGCATCTATGGTTAGATTCCACTCGTGAGGGTATTGTTTCAAGACATCGAGTCGTCGAAAAGTAGGCCGGCATGAGACGCGACTAGATACACCATGAACAAGCCGAGTCCGTTCGTTATTAAGGTCCATGACTAGTAGTGCATGCAAATCGTCGTCCTTTATATTCCATTCAGCAAGTTCTTTGCCTTTCATGTCCTTTTTATTCCATTCAGCAAGTCTGTTGCCTTTCATGGCTTATTCCTCAACCGAGTGAATAGAATTGATGACGAAAGTTCACAAAATGCTAATAAAAAAGTCCTAAATTGTTTCGTGTTTGAAAAGATGCATAGTTGAGAAAGACCTGTCGAAAAGATCGTTGCCACAAAACATGTAAATATTGTTAGAAGTGGTATGGCTAGTAACCATGTTAGAGACAACACGCCCATGCCATTTCCATATCCCTATGCCATTGTTATTAGAATTAATAACACTAATTTGGTTCATATTTTTTTGGCGAGAAATCATAAAATAGTGCTAACAACACTATTGAAGGAAGTAGACCAAAGTCTGCCACATCCGTTTGCAATTGGTATTATTAATTATAATTTTAACTTAAGACTTATAAATCCTCAACAGTAATAATGATGGGTGGTGCACTATGCAGTACGGCAGTACTGTACAGTACTGTACTCTAGTTAGAGACCTCCGCTTGACACTTTGACATGTCAAACATAATTCTGTTGACTACAGTAATCTAGAGTACAATATAGGGAGTGTTCCTTACATGTTTCCCCGGTGTGGTGAACCTTGTGAACCCAGTGAACCCTCATTTCACCGTGAGAAATGCGCCGTAAGTTTCACAACTACAAAATACCTATCGGTATCATGTAATCCGTAAATTTTATTTTGTACGGACTCTCATACTGACCAGGAAATAAAGATTTTGTTTTACCAAGGGCTTGAACATTAACTCTGACGACGGTGCCCGAATAAAAAAACTATATTTCCATCGTCGACAAATTGTCGATGTATAATAACATCAACTTTTCAGTAGTACTTTAATTATTAACCGTCCGCCTGTCTATAGTTGTTACAGTAGTTTCAATAAGTCTTCGACCCGAAATGTTGAACTACGGTTAGCAACTCTATTAAAGGAGTAGACAACAACTTGTCACGTCTCTATTCACTTAATGGGTATTATATATTATATTTTCGCGTATTGATAATAAACCATTAACGTTATTAACAAAGGGGCATTATTTCTTTGTTGAACAAGTCATAAAATGATAAGAACAATAATTAAGAAAGAGTCATTCAAACAAACATTTTCTTTGGAGTAAATTGATAATGTGAAATTTGAGACTATTGTACTCACAATGTCTTATGTAAGCTAAACAATGAAATCTTATGAATATATCCGTTGTTTAATGTAAACGCCTTTTTTGTTTTGTATGACGTTAGATATGAAGTTTGGGCTGCAAATTGTGTATTTTTTGTGCTTATTATTATTCCACGTGACTTTGTAATTCATGCAATAGAGTTGAAATAAAACAAGTTATTGTAAATAGAGATGAATTTACTATATGTACTTAACGTTTTTTATAATGCGTTGATTTGGACATTAATGGTTACATACCAAACTCATATGTTACAATTGAAAATCCCTTTAATGATAACATGTACGTAATTCTATGGGCTCCATTGCAACACAGAATTCGCAGGTCCAAAGAAGCTAATCTAGATAGTGCCGACTCCAAGTTTATATAAACTCAAATGATTGACCCTTTGACAATCAGAAAACCCCATTACATCTTCACCTTTGTGAAATAAGACTTTCTGTGTGCTCAGCTCCACCACAGAATGCAAAGTTAGAATATGAGTTTTGGATAACATTCCCCACTTTGACTTCCCCTTAGAAATGAAGCCAACCTGGCAGGCAAACACTCTAACCCACTACAATCTTGCGTAGTCTGGACTCCCTTTAGTCCGCAACAGAAAGAATCACTAAAAATGGTCAATTGAGTTTATTCTTATGGCTGGCCAAAGTTAGCCTTTTATACAAAATGCTCTATGGAAGAGGCGACTACCTACCCAAAATATTCTAAGTCATAAACCCCTCTCTAAATCCCCTAGTACTGATATACTGACCAATCACAAGAGTGTACCGTACAAAAAAGTATAAGTGCCGGGGTACTTTTTGTACAGACGTTGTACGAGAGAGCCATAATGCGATGTTTGTCACATCCGAATTTGTTGTCTTGCATTCCGAAGATTCCGAAAGCCCGTATGATTTTGCCGCGTGTCATTTAGATTGGCGACGTGCGCAAACCGCCAAATTGTCCTTTCCGCGAAGTCAGCGCTAACCACGACTGTCCAATTTATATCGTCATTTAATACGGACCGTCGAAACAAATGTCCGTACTATTTGTTTCGTCCATTACTTAAAGTACAACTGTTTCTATGCCCTATAAAACCGTAATCCAGGAAAATGGAAATCTCTTTTTGTAACTGTTTAAATAACTATCAAACCCTATACACCTTAGCACTAGTCCTAGACCTAACGGACAAAGTTGACGGCTACGGGTGTTTTGACAGACGGTAGGTACCAGGATCAATTCTTGGGTTTGTCAAGCACCTTTTTGATAAATCTACCTAATTTACCCTCTGTCTTCTCCAAAGGGCCTAGGAAGCCATGGCTCTATCTCCCTATCCAGCTTTCAATGACTACAACAAGTGTGGGGGCTTGGAGAGGGGAGTTAGAGGCAGATTGCCCTTGCCTTTTTCTATCTTAATATAGACCTAGAAAATACACAAATATCAACACTCCCTTTATTTTCTAGTCTATTTTCCTTTGAACTCCCATATAAAAAAAACAAACACCTCCTCCCCCTTTTTCTTTTTCCTTTTCCTTTTCCTTTCATAAAACTTTAAGACAATACCCTTATATTTTAAAAGGTCTATTAGATGAGCTGAAATAAACATTCCATCTTGGTGATCACACATTTTTTTAGGCATCCCACTTTTCATAAATCCGAGCAAATATTTTATCCATCTCATCTCTTTTCCATCCATACAAAATCCAATTTCTCTCTTGCAATTCAAACAACCAACCCCATCTCCAATCTGCAACACACACCCAGATGCTAACCTTTTTATAAGCACACCTTCATAGACGGCATCCCTCCCATTAGTGATGTCAAAACCATTGCACCCTAAATTTATCCTTAAATCAAGAGTCCCCACTAAGTTCGTCATAAAATGTACATCTTTTGTACTCATATTTTTATCCATGATTCTCACCCCATTTTCTGAACTTTCCTCACTCTCTCCCATGAAAATCTTTCCACTATCACTTTCTGACTTTATTCCCAACAAATATTTCTCCTCCCCTAAACCTTTCATTAAATATTTATCTTCTCCCTTATTCTTTAAAACCCTCTCTAGTTTTACTTCTCCCCTTTCCTCGAAATCCGTTGAAGTCTCCCTATACGACCAGTTTTCTGTTTCCAACATATCTATAAAATTATCCTCATTATTTATAACTCCCTCAAGTACCTCCCTTCCCTTTACTTCCCTTATACCTCCAAAAGTACACTGTTGCTTTCGTGGAATTTCTGTGTACTTTTCTCTCTTCTCCATTCTACCGATGTGAAGAACCTCCAAAATTTCTTCATCCTCTTTCTCCTCTTCCCTTTCTTCCTTCTCATCAACATTGCAACTTCTCAATTCTTCCAAACAAGGGCATTCCTCCATATAATGACCCGGTTCCCTACAAAAGAAGCAAACCCCTTTTTTTAAAGCTCCTCTTTCTTTTTCTCTTCCTCTCTTTCCACTTAATTTTCAATAAGGTTCACCTTTGTCTTTCTTCCTCTCATCACGCTTCCGCTCGTCACCGTCGTTCTTCTCATCACGCTTCCGTCAGTCACCACCAGCTAGCTGTAAATGCATTCACCCTGTTACTTCCCCTACGAAGCTCCAAAGTGCTTTCCCTCACAAGAATTATCCCCAGGGTAATGCTCCAAGTTCTTGAGGAGCCATCCATTCCCTGCATACGGTAAATGATGTCTTCGTACTCATCTGGGAGTGTCATTATCAGTGTATTAATCTTTTTCTCCTCAGATTCTACATATCCCGCTCTAGCAAGCTCAACATATAACGCAGCAATATCATTGCAAAACTCTATCATGCTACCGCCTTTATAAATATAGGCCTTGATTTCTTGTTTTACTAACTAGTGCCTCTGTATAGTCTCACTATTATAAATCTGAATTAGTGTCTCCCAGATTTTCTGAACACTTGGTTAGATTTAAAAGAGTGATAGGTATCGACTTAGACACATATCTAAGTATGAGATGTTTTGCTATATTGTTTTTATATTCCCAACTTTTTCTGTCATTTTCTTCAGTTTTTGGTTAACTTATAATCCCCACAAGTGGAACCGTAGCCGAGAGCCTAGCTCCCTTCACCATCGGTGTCCCTTTATCCTTCTCCCTTTTTCCCTCTTCCATGGATATGATTTTCCCTTCACCTTCCGTTGCATCGTTAATCAGGTTAGTTTTCTGGAAAGCCCTAGATGATTCTCCATTGTGAGTTCCTCCAAAGCCCGATGGCGGACACCTCACTTGTCCCGAAACAATTTCCAGTAAGTGCTTTTCGAAAAGCAATACCTCCATGGTGAACTCCCAATAACTGAAGTCTGTTCCATCAAACATAGGCACCCAAAATGGTGGGCCCATAACCTGCTTTTCTATGGGCCCCATTGCCACACAGAATTCGCAGGTCTAAAGAAGCTTATCTAGATAGTGCCAACTCCAAGTTTATAAAAACCCAAATGATTGACCCCTTGACAATCAAAACCCCATTATAGCTTCACCCTTGTGAAATAAGACTTTCTGTGTGCTCAGTCCACTACAGAATGCAAAGTTAGAATATGACTTTTGAATAACATTCCCCACTTTGAATTCCCCTTAGAAATGCAGCCACCTTGGCAAGCAAACAATCTAACCGACTACACCCTTGTGTAGTTTGGACTCCTCTAAGTTCGCAGCAAAAAGAATCACTCAAAATGGTCAATTGGGTTGACTCTTATGGCTGGCCAAAGTTAGCCTTTTATACAAAATGCTCTTTGGGAGAGGCGGCTACCTACCCAAAATATTCTAAGTCATAAACCCCTCTCTAAACCCCCTAGTACTAAAATACTGACCAATCACAAGAGTGTACCGTACAAGAAAGTACAGGTGCCAAAGTACTTTATGTACGGACATTGTACGAGACATCGATACTGCGACATTTGTCATATCTTGATTTGTTGTCTCCTGTTTCAGAGATTTCGTAAACCCGTATGATGTTGCCACGTGTTATCCAGAGTGGCGACGTGCGCAAACTGCCAAATTGTCCTTTCCGCGATGCCGGCGCTAACCACGACCGTCCAATTTATATCGTCATTTAATATGGTCTGTCCAAACAAATGTCCGTACAATATTCTTCGTCCGGTAATTAAATGGAAATCTCTACTTGTAACTGTTTAAAAAACTATCAAACCTTATATACCTTAGCACTATCCATAGACCTAACAGACAAAGTTGACGGCTATAGGTGTCTTGACGAACGGTAGGTACCAAGATCAATTCTTGGGTCCGTCAATCACCTTTTCGAGAAATCTACCTAATTTACCCCCTGTCTTCTCTAGAGGGCCTAGGCAGCCATGAGCCATGGCTCTATCTCCTTATCCAGCCTTCAGTGACTACAACAAGTGTGGGGGCTTGGAGAGGGGAGTTAGAGGTTGACTGCCTCTGCCTTTTTCTATCTTTATAGGAAATACACAAATATTAACAAGGAATTAGCCTACATTTACACAAATTGGTGTAATAACATGTATCGATGTCGAGATTACATGTCTTTAAATAGCAATTCATCTTAAAGTGCATGAATGCGCATTGATTGTATGTGAGTACTTATCGTAAGACTTCATTATGTATAGTAATTATAATAAATAATGGTACGATAATGGTCTATAGTGCCCATTATAGAAAACAATCTTTGGTCGTAAAAGCCAAATACGTGCACTTTATGTTTATGGTTATCCGCATCATGTGATGGGTTATATTTTATCAATTATTTATAGTTTATGGTTATACTAGCATGTATCTTTATGTGTTATGAGAATAAAAGGTGCCATAATATTAAATATAGCGATTGGGGACGCATATGGTGGATTAAAAAGAGTATGCAAAAAAAAAAAAAAAAAATGTTGTGTTGACAATCTATTGTTGTATTTTGTACACATTTGGATGGTTATGCATAAATTAATAATAAAACATGTTATAGTAACTGTGTAATCATTTGTTAATGTAATGTTGGCTGGCATAACTTCATAAGCCATATATAAGCCAAAAATTCCATTAACCTGTCTATTAGACGTTATTAGCGATGCTTTGGATGTCTATTAGTGGTTATTATAACTACATACAATAGCTTATGACATTTAATTGTGTATTGATATTTTACTAGTTTATTGTTAGCCATAACTCAACGATCTATTGTTAAATATAACTGATCATAACAAGAATGTTTTATGTAAAAAGGTGTAACAGGATCTCCTACCTCTCAGAAAATCCCATTACTACAAACAATTCCAACCACACATTCCACACATTGGAAAACACACATCCACATTTGACAACACTCACATAAGGATAAACTTTAAATTAGAAGAAGCTTCTGTCCACATAACATTAGCTTGGTCTCTTGCCCTCGTGGCTCAACCCTTCTTATTAAAGTATTTTCCACTACTCTCCACTCTTAATAATTCTATCTCTTAACTACTAAAACACTATTTAGTTAGTAAGAGATTTCAATGCAAAATGCCTTTTCTCCAATTTGGTATTAATCGCTCAGGACCAAGATCAGCCGGAATTTCCACAAACTTTCCCTAAAGGAAAAGATGTCTACTCTCCTCTTACACTTCTCCATTTATCCATCATCGCCCTGGACTCCCAGGCCAGAGTCAAAGCTCCGTTTTAACAGGCTTTTACCTGGGCCAATCATTGATCAGCAAGGACTCGGACTGACCAATGCAAAAACGTGCGAAATCTCTTACTAACTACTTAGCACTTTATTAACCAATCAAACGCTACGTTTCACTACGTAACATTTACGTGCAAAAGCGCGCGCCAAACGAAACGCGACTTCGCACGATCATGCGTCACAAATTTCGCACGTGAAACTTCCTACGAAATTCCCTTAAGTGAAAGTGACGTTTCGTACTAAAAATTGTACGAAACGAAGTACCATGCATACTGAACGTTTCATTAGAACTTTATGAAACGTTCACGCGAAATTTCGGTACTAATTTTGACCCTTAACCCGTTTCAATGATACCCACCTGTTATTCAGACCCCACACTGCCACCTAAGTGAACCCATAGCTATAACTTTTGAAATATAACTCCAAATCGCGTGATTCTTTCGCGAACGTCTATCAAATTTAATAATCTATAATCATAACTCCTAAATACCCTTTTATAAATTAGTTCGATCCGCTATTACTGTTACATCATCCCCTCCTTATTTTTAACTGCCCTCAGTTAAAACATTTTTAATTCTCAAGACGGGACCTCTATATTATTGTCTCTCCAATACCTCTGTAAAAATTCAGAATTTTTATCCTCTAGAGTCAACTCATCCTCAGGCCTCCCTAGATAATGCACTTGCCAGAATATAGTATCTCCGACCTTGAACCGTTGACCAACCCAATCTATTACCCATCTGTGTACTTCAGGTTCTATAATTACTGAGGGATCCAATTCCAATTCTCCTTCGGTTGGTCGAAGATTCGCTGGTTTCAATTGGCTAATGTGTATCACTGGATGAATTTTTGTTGACGCCGGAAAGTGCAATTTGGCAGCAACTGACGATATCATCTCGATTACAGTAAATGGTCCAATGAACTTAGGAGCAAATTTCCCCGTAGGATCCGATTGTCCATCGATCTTGCACCTGTAATGAGTTGTAGAAAGCCAAACCTTGTCACCTGTGCGTAACACCCAATCACCCCGTTTGGGGTTAGCATTTAATTCTTGCCTCCTTTGTGCCTCTACTAATGCATCACGGACAGTTCTCCAAACTGTTTGAATATATTCCCAAAATTCCGTTCCTGAACCCCTATTCTCTTGTATGATCCCTGTTATTAAGTGTACTGCTTCTCTCGGTTGGTATCCGTATACAACTTCAAATGGTGAGAATCCTGTACTAGCATGTATACATGAATTGTATGCAAATTCCATTAATGGCAGTTTAGATTCCCATGTGTTCTGAACTCCACTGCAAACGGTCCTAAGCATTTCTTCTAGTGTACGATTCATCTTTTCTGTTTTTCCATCTGTCTGAGGATGATAAAAGGTACTCATTTTTAATTCAGTACCTAAATTTTGCTGCAATTTTTTCCAAAATGCAGATGTAAATTTAGAATCCCTATCACTGACTATAGACAGGGGAACTCCATGATGTCTGACCACGTTTTCAAAATATAACTTTGCAATATCTACAACTGAATGAGTAGTTTTGCAAGGGATAAAGATTGCCATTTTACTGAACCTATCGACTACGACCATGATACTGTCATTCCTTTTAGATGTAGCAGGCAACCTGACAATAAAATCCATACTGACAGATTCCCACGGTCTTTCCGGAATATCCAAAGGTTTTAAGAGACCTTGAGGTTTTTGGGTACTAGGTTTACTCTGTTGGCAAGGGACACAACTTTCCACGTGTTTTGACACCTCCTTTGCCATCCCAGGCCAAAACAATCTACTTTGCAACCGACTAAGGGTTTTATCTCGACCTAGATGTCCTAAATGCTCATGAGCTTCCCGTAAAATTTGTTTTCTTAAGTCTCCCACTTCAGGAATGCATAATCTATCCCCTATTTGCAAATATAGTAAACCATCCTCTAGTCTAAAGTTTTTGACATGCCTCTCATTCAATGGGTCAGAATTCCCTCCCGAAATATTCTTGCAAATCACAACAAAATATGGATCTTTATCATAACCATTTCTAACTGCATCTAAAATTAATTCATCCTGAACCATAACCTTTATTTCAAACATCTACTTAAAGGATCTGCAACTACATTTGTCTTCCCAGGAATATGTTTGACATTAAATTTGAAATATGCTAATTTTTGCATCCACCTAACCTGTCTGCCAGTCATAATCTGTGCATCACTTAATCTCTGCAAATAAGAAAGGGCTTTATTATCACAGTGAACTGTAAATTCTTTATTATGCAAATAACATCGCCATTTCACCAATGCATGTACAATTGCAAGTAATTCTTTTTCTTGTGCTGTATAGTTCTTTTCAGCATCATTGAATTTTTTGGACTCAAAAGCAATAGGATGAAAGTGTTTGCCGACTTTTTGACTTATGACTGCACCTAGACCTTTGTCAGATGCATCTGTAGTAATCAGAACTTCAAATTCCCCAGCAGGGTCAGGATACACTAGTGTAGGAGCAGAGGTCAACTTCCCTTTTAGTTCCTCGAATGCTCTCTCTTGATCAGCTCCCCACGCAAACATCTCCTTTTCCCGAAGCAAATCCGTCAAAGGTGCAGCGATCATACTGAAGTTCTTTATAAATTTCCTGTAGTAAGTGGCCAATCCCAAAAATGATCTAACTTCCGTGACATTAGTAGGTTGCTTCCAACTTTGGATTGCAGTGATTTTGGATGGATCTGTTTTAACACCTTCCCCACTAACTATATGTCCCAAAAATAATTGTTCACTTTTAAGAAAGCTGGATTTTGACAATTTTCCGTATAATTTTCTTTCTTTTAACCTTTCTAACACTTTTCTTAAATGAATTACATGTTGTTCTCTAGATTCACTGTAAATTAGAATATCATCAATAAACACCTGAACGAACTCATCTATGTAATCAGAAAAAGTTTGGTTCATTAATCTTTGGTAAGTAGGCGGTGCATTCGTTAAACCGAATGGCATTACTATCCATTCAAAATGACCCACCCTAGTCTTGAAAGCAGTTTTATCAACATCCCCAATTCTGATTGGCACCTGATTAAAGCCACTACGCAGGTCAATCAATGAAAATACTTTAGCACCTTTTAAACGATCTATCAAATCAGAAATTAAAGGTAACGGATACTTATCCTTCACCGTAATCTTGTTCAGACTACGATAATCGACACACATTCTCAACGTTCCGTCTTTTTTTTTGACAAAGAGAACTGGTGCTCCATACGGTGATTTGCTGGGCTGAATATGTCCTTTCTCTAAGAGTTCTTTGATCTGTTTCTTTAAATCCTCTTGCTCAAAGAAACTGTGCTTATAAATTCCTGTGACAGGAGGATTACATCCAGGTTCAAGGTTAATAACATGTTCTACATCTCGGGAAGGTGGCCTTCCTGAGGGTAAATCATTAGGAAAAACATCTTGAAATTCAAAAATCAAATCTTTAACAGCAACATCAGATGTATTAATGTCAGTTACAAAATCATATTTTAGTTTTTCAAAAGTTTTAGTGGTGTCTGATTTAGGGATGACATCAATGTTATTGTTTTCTCCCCCTCTTTCATCAGTAACTGCCTCAGTTACTAACAACAAGAAAGCATGATTTGTTTTATCTTTTAGGTGCTTTTTAAATTGTTTAGCAGATATTAAACCTTCCACTCCTAATCTGGTTATATTGTTTATATGATTCCTATGCAATTTCTTAGGAGATAATGCTTGCAAAACCTTCCAACCGTTTTCAGACTTCACTTTTAAGGTGTTAATTTCCCAATTAATTTGAGGATTATGTTCTGTTAACCAAGGCTTTCCCAGAATTAGTTCATCACTTCCTAAATTCATTATTTCACACACAACTTTCATTTTATGACCCTGAATATCCACTTCAATTGTGTCAGTTTGTAAATCTAATGTGGACTTATTACCATTTGCCACTTGAACATGTAAAGGTTTTTCCCTTATGACAGTAGGAATTTTATTTTCCTCTACAAACTTATGTGAAATAAAATTATGTGTGGCACCTGAATCAACCATTACTTTCAACGGTTTTCCTTCCACTAGTGACTCGAATCTAATCAAACTGTGTCTGGTGTCATCATTACTTAACTGTCCTAACATAGGTCTGTTGTTGAGAATTTCATCAGAAGGATTCTTTAAACTATGCAGTGTAGTTAGAATCATAATAAATTCAGCTATCCTAACTTTTCCATTCATTAATTTGCCCTCCAAAGTTAACTCTTTAACTTCTGGATCTGGTTGACTCAACTGAGGACTTTCAGTCAGTCCTTTCCGTTTCCCACCTCTTGGGCTTCCTGCTCAGCTAGGTATAATGCAATATCCTCTTGGAGACCTTCATTTACTTCGGCTATTTTTAGAGAACCTTTATCTGTACAGTCTTTAGCGTAATGATCTGGACCTCCACATTTGAAACAAGTGACTTTCTTTTTGGGTTTTATGCACTCTCTACTAAAATGTCCCTCCTCTCCACAGTTATAACAGTTAATCTTTTTCAGTTGTGCACACTCAAATGCCCTATGACCCTTTTTCTGACAAATAGTGCATGTGGGGATGGTAAGGTTAGACTTCTGGGCATTAATGTTTGGTTTAGGACTTTTAATGTACCCCCCTCTATTGTTAAATTTATTTCCTGCATTAACACTATGTCCACCCCTTTGATTTCCCCTGAAGATATTTTGCCTATTCACCAGACCAGCATTCAGACCCTCTTCAACAAATTCCTCATCATCCCACTGTGATACTTCATTTAAATTACCCCTTACTGATCGTGTTTCCCGATTATACCCCAACTGATCCTCTAATTCCAATGACTTATCTTGTAATTCTTTCAAATTATTAAAATTTTGATGTTTTAGCTCTGATTTCAGTACAGGATTCAAATAGTTCAAGAAATGCAATTTAGCCATTTCATCAGTCAAACCTATGACATGAATACTAGATGAGTCAAATTCTACAATATAATCCTTCACAGATCCAGTCTGCTTACAATTCAACCACTTTTCTTCCATTCTGGATTTAAAAGTGACAGACAAGAAACGCGATTTGATCGCGGTTTTAAAAGTTTCCCAATCAGCATTATCAGGAATCAATTTAGACCTTCTCTGAGTATAATACCAAATTTGAGCATCGCCTTTCAGACAGCTAACTGCAAAAGAAGTATAATCATCGCGATCACAATTCCTAGATTCCAAATAATACTCCATATGAAAAATCCAAGCATCCAACTCATCAATCTTCTTACCATCAAACGATGGTGCCTCACTAATAGACAATTTCAGATCCCTTATCTTCTTAGGTCTATCATGATCATCCTCCCTAAAATTGGCATTTCTTTTACTACTTTCACCCTTTTGGTCATTAACATCATTCTTTGCCTGAATTAAATTAATGAGCTCATCCAATTTCTCATTTGAAACATTCCCATTTTCTTTAACAACTTTCAATTCACTTTTCAATTCGCAAATTTGTTCATCCACAGCAGCAGAATGATTATTAAATTTTTTTACCAATTTTACAGTTCGTTTCTTCAACACATTCAAAGCATTCTCCATTTCACGTTTCCATGCAGAATTTGCCATTATCACACAATTAAATCAAGCAAAAGGAAAGATAGAGTATAATTTCCCAAAGAAATTTGCTGCAGAATTGAAGTCCTTAGATTGCTCCAATCCAAAACTTCTTCTCCTTAACAAATCCTTTGAAAAGATCAAGATCTGAGAAATTAAAAAGACATTGACAATAAGTTAGTACAAATTCAAATTTTCAATTTCCCAACATTGAAACATAAATGTAAGAATTTCCCCACCAATTTTGCAATAGCAAAAATTGAAAGCTCTCAAAAGTAAGATTTAACCATAAATTTTGCAACAGCAAAACTGAAATCAATCAAGGTAACAATTTAGGGTTTGAAAAGTTTTGAGTCATTTCTGGACTCCTTTGCTCTTGAAGAAGTAAAGTACTCCACTTTCCTTCTCCTCCATTAGCAAATTCCCATTTCCCACTACATCAGGATCTTTTGTTCTATAATCCTCACATCCTCACCCTTCATGGCTTCAAGCCCTCCCTCTACACATGAATCATTGCTAGGAGAAGGCAAGTTTGTTTGGCCTCTGGTAATTGGAGTGAGCTTCGGCGGTGGCTACACTGCCCACCCCGCCTTAGTCCTTAGGACCTGAGCACGCCCCACATCTAACCAGCGGCCGCTGGCAGTGTGATCACTCAGTTTCCCTCCAATCCCCTACCACTTCACATTGTGGTTCTACCGACACAGGTTAGAGCACCCTCACCGGTCACGGCAATCGATTTTCGGGTGAGCAAACTTCTCCTTGGTTTCTAACCAAAGCTTTGATACCATATGTAACAGGATCTCCTACCTCTCAGAAAATCCCATTACTACAAACAATTCCAACCACACATTCCACACATTGGAAAACACACATCCACATTTGACAACACTCACATAAGGATAAACTTTAAATTAGAAGAAGCTTCTGTCCACATAACATTAGCTTGGTCTCTTGCCCTCGTGGCCCAACCCTTCTTATTAAAGTATTTTCCACTACTCTCCACTCTTAATAATTCTATCTCTTAACTACTAAAACACTATTTAGTTAGTAAGAGATTTCAATGCAAAATGCCTTTTCTCCAATTTGGTATTAATCGCTCAGGACCAAGATCAGCCGGAATTTCCACAAACTTTCCCTAAAGGAAAAGATGTCTACTCTCCTCTTACACTTCTCCATTTATCCATCATCGCCCTGGACTCCCAGGCCAGAGTCAAAGCTCCGTTTTAACAGGCTTTTACCTGGGCCAATCATTGATCAGCAAGGACTCGGACTGACCAATGCAAAAACGTGCGAAATCTCTTACTAACTACTTAGCACTTTATTAACCAATCAAACGCTACGTTTCACTACGTAACATTTACGTGCAAAAGCGCGCGCCAAACGAAACGCGACTTCGCACGATCATGCGTCACAAATTTCGCACGTGAAACTTCCTACGAAATTCCCTTAAGTGAAAGTGACGTTTCGTACTAAAAATTGTACGAAACGAAGTACCATGCATACTGAACGTTTCATTAGAACTTTATGAAACGTTCACGCGAAATTTCGGTACTAATTTTGACCCTTAACCCGTTTCAATGATACCCACCTGTTATTTAGACCCCACACTGCCACCTAAGTGCACCCATAGCTATAACTTTTGAAATATAACTCCAAATCGCGTGATTCTTTCGCGAACGTCTATCAAATTTAATAATCTATAATCATAACTCCTAAATACCCTTTTATAAATTAGTTCGATCCGCTATTACTGTTACAAAAGGCAACAATGGGGTTTGTAACATGTGTCGTTGATAATTTAAAAGGTTTTTAAATAAACATGTTAGAATAGTTAATTTATGCATATGACACAAATTTACTATAAACGTAAATAATTATAAACTGCATGCATTCAAAGAGAGTGAACAATGACACTTTAAAAGTATATGGGTGGTTATCGCAACGGTGTATAACATCATATAATAGATTCGATAAGGTAACAATTGGTTAGCATAACTTGATGAGTTTAAAGATCACAACTAATATGTAAAGCATGGGTGTTTACATTTTTTAAGGTATTTATTGTTGGTTGTTACAAATGTTTATATCCATATATTCTTGTAAAATAATAAAAGGTTGTTACAAATGTTTATAATCATATATTTATGTAAAATAATAAAATACATAAGACATATTTTTTGTCTTGCGGTATCAATGGGTTAATCAAACCAAATGTTGTTATGGGTAAAAGTTCGTATTTGGGAGATATATGTGTGTTTATACCATCGTTTTCATGTACGTGTATCTTAAGTTGAAATATGTAGTATACTACGGTTTGAAAGTAACTACATGACGCAAATAAATGGTCATTACAAATCAACGATAACAACATATGCAATGCTAAAGATAAAATAAGGCATCATATTGAACATTTTAAAACAATTGAAAACAAAAAGATATATCAATATAAGAAAATAGAATTTGAATCGGAATGCAACATTGAAAAACAAATAGTATGTCTCTCTCTCAAAAATATAAATCTAAAATTTAACCCGTGATAGAGCGAAGCTCTTCTAACTTTCGGAACCGTGACAACTTTCGTTAAAACTCCCTCTTAAAATATCCCTCTTTAAATATTGATTCAGTTGAGAGGCCAAAGCCTCTTTTAGTTCCGCCGTGCTCCCACTAAACTTTTCAGCTCTTATCTTTTCTAGAAAACCTATAGCTTTTGCTAAATTCCAACCAGGAGCCCTCATCAACTTTTCAATACAAACCACAATTCTAAAACACCGAACCCATTTATCTTTTCATTATCTACCCATACTACAAATTGAGATCCAGATGGTTAAAATTAAAACAAAAACATTTCTAATAGTTAACCACATGCACCAATAACATTGCAAAGACAAAAAAAAAACTAATATTCACTAAAAACGTTTAAAGTAGAAGCATAGTTGTTCGTAATACCTTCCATATTTTCATTCTCCGTGTTTACCAGGTCAAGGTATCGTCTCTCACTGTCTTTTTCTGGGCAAGGTATCGTCTCTCACTGTCTTTTTCTGGGCAACAAAGCCTTCTCGCCTGGTTTCGTTTCTTTTGTGTTTGCACAGAAAGACTTTGGTTTGGGTTTAGAGGCACTATTCGAACGTAACACTACACCACTGTCACTGTGTTGGCCCAAATCATCTTTGTCCCCAACTCTTTCTTTACTCGCTTGACTTACAAGCACTGCTTTTTTGCCTCTTTTCCTTTTTGATGTCGTAGTGCCAAATAGGTAATTATGACTGCTATATTAAATTAATTATAATACTTATATGTAACTGATTAAAACAGACGGTAATAAGTGATATATATTACATTTATTTTAGCAATTTTATCTAACTGTTGTATAATACATGTTGTAAGGGTTAGTTATAACTGTTATACTATACTAATTATAACAACTGGTTATAATTAATTTAATATATTGATTATAACTCATTATAGGGCCGACTTTATTAAAAAGCGCGATGGTAAACCATCTGAGTCCATAGGAACAAAAGGAAGTAGTATTGCTAAAACTGAAAAAACCACATGACTAGGGAATAAACAAAAAGGAAAATCAAGGCAAAACCGACGAAAATACGAAAGAATGGCATAGAAATCGAAAACACCCAAAAAAGCAAAACCCCGCAAACAAAACATCAAAGGAAAAAAAAACAGTTATATTTAACTGTTATACTACATTATTTATAACAGCTAGTCAAAACTGTTTTATTACACTAATTATAACAGTTTTATCTAACTGTTACATCATATTTATTATAGCAGGTAGATACATATACATTTGTAGTAGATTAATATGCAAATATATATTTGTAGTAGATAAATATGGAGTTATATCTACCTGTTATGTTTTATATATTAATTATAACAGCTAGTCATTATTGTTTTAATTTATTGATTATAAAGGTTATATCTAACTGTTATATCACATTATTTATAACAACTACTTATAACTGATTTATTATACTAATTACAACAGTTACATGTAACTGTTATTTCATATTTATTATAACAACAATATCTACCTGTTACATTATACCGAATATGACAGCTAGTTTTAAGTTTTATATTTTATTTATTGTGACAAGTGTTATATGTAGCTTTTGCAGTATAGTATGTTGTTCTACGACCACTGGAGCAGGTGGAGCAGCAGCAGTAGTAGTAGAAGTAGACATAATTCACCACAAAAGCTTATCAAGAATCCTATCAAACAGCTGCCTTTTACAACTTTATAAAGTTGACACAAAAGTCAAAACTATTTCAAACTATATCACAGTATAGTGTATCACAAAGTCTGACAACTCCCAAAGTTTCAACACAATTGATCCAACATACACCAACATATGCAACTCAGAAGTTTCCCAAAAACAGTCTGCAGATTACACAGTCTGGAAGTCTGGATACATAAAGTGTTCTACGTCCTAAGTCGTCTGGATACATAAAGTGTTCTACGTCCTAAGTCTTATACCCTTCACTCAGTTGTCCTACTTCATAGTGCGTTACCGCCGATACAAGTGTTTTAAAAGATACGTCCAAAAGAACTAAACTGCCACTAAGGTCTACGTGCTCCTAATCACGCTAAAACTAATCTATCACCGTTCAATCAATATTACTAAGAATCCTATACAGATGATTTGATCAAATACTTGTCGCCTGGCTTAGTGAATCTCGTCCGTTGACTTGATTCATATCAACCGTAGCAGCGCAGTCTAATTCCTGATCACATTCAATTATTCGCAGCTTCGTAGCAGTTGCGTTCTCCCATACCAAAATTACATACCAAAATTAGCCGCAGCTGCGTTTGTCTTGTTGCGTAGAAACTGCGTTGTCCTGTACCAAAAATATCCGCAGTTGTGTTTGTCCCGTTGCGTCGCAGGCTGCGTTTGTCCGTACGGAAAAAATCACCGCAGCTGCGCTCGTTTCATCTACGTCGCAGGTGCGTTGTTCCAATACTGGTGTCGGCACTATTTTAAATCTTGGATTGCGTTTCAAGTGACGACTCGTGTCTCTATAGATCTATTTTCCGCCGTCCTATAGATTTGATGAGACGTAAAGCTTTTCAAAAACCAAAACTCCCCTAAAGCTTTAGACTCATTATGCCAGAGCAGCTACGATGTTGAACTAGCGCAGCATCGCAGCATAGCAGCGTAGCAATTTTCGCAAGTCAACTAGTCCCGCTACATCCCAGGTGTGAGACTAGCGCAGCATAGCAGTATAGCAGTGCAACAACTCAACTCTTCACTTAATCCCAATGCATCCCTACAATACTTCAACTTAGGAGCAGGAAGAGCTTTAGTGAGCAAATATGCAATCATTTTAGCATCTGGCAGATAACATAATTTAATAACTCTAGAGAACACTTTTTCTCTTACAAAGTGTAATCTTACATCCATGTGCTTGCTTTTGAAGTGGTGGCTCGGGTTAGAAGCAATGGCAATGGCAGCTTGGTTCTCACACCAGATCACTTGTGGACCAGCTTGCATGTATTCCAATTCTTGCAAAATGGATTTCACCCATAAGAGTTCTTTGAGGGCTAAGCTTGCTGCCATATATTCTGACTCCATCGTTGATTGTGCCTTGACCTTCTGAAGTTTGATGCTCCAACAGCAAGTCCCGTTCCCAATTTGTAGAACAAATTCCGTGGTGGATTTTCGGCTGGGCATGTCGCCATAGCTCGCATCACTCCACGTTTGCATCTTCACTTCTACTCTGCCTAGTGTGAGTTTGAGGTCTTTGGTTCCTGCCAAGTATCTTAAAACTATTTTTGCTGCGTCACGGTCAGATTTCTTCGGATTCTCTAGACTTCGGCTATGTACCTCAACAGCTGCAGCAATATCCGGACGGGTACAGTTCATGAAATATATGAAACTTCCCACTATCTGTCTGTAATGTATCAATGTCAAAGGATCATTCTCCCTTGACTCAAAATTTCACTGATAATAACACCTGATTATGTTTCTTCTCCCTCTAACTTCTGCCGAAACTCCATTGGAGTTACACATCCTTTTGCCCCCCTCATTCCATATTCATCTAACATGTTTCCAATAGGCTGCTTTTGAGTCAATTTTATTAATCTGTTTTTCCTGTCCCTATCTACCTGGATACCCAAAATATATTTTGCCTCACCGAAATTTTTCACCTCGAACCGTGAGTTTAAAGCAATTTTAATTTTGTTAATTTCAACCATTGATTTGCTTCCTAATAGTAAATCATCTACATACACTGCTATGTACACTATTCCATTCTCACCTTTTAAAACATAGACAGAGTGATCAGAGCTTATCCTTTTAAATCCAAGGCTAGTTAAGAATTCATCCAACTTTAAATTCCATTGCCTTGGGGCCTGTTTTAGGCCGTACAAAGATTTTAGTAGTTTGCATACTAAGTGCTATTTTCTTGGTTCTGCATACATTTCAGGCTACTGCATGTAAATGGTCTCCTCTAGTTCTCCATGCAAGAAGGCCATCTTTACATCCATATGATGTATTTCCATATCCTCTATAGCCGCTAGAGATAGCAAAATCCTAACTGTCGGAAATCTTACAACAGGGGAAAAGGTTTCCTCAAAGTCAATTCCTTCCTTTTGATTATATCCCTTTGCCATAAGTCTAGGCTTATATCGTTCAATGGTATTATCTGGATTTAACTTCACGTTGAATACCCATTTGCTGCCAATCGCCTTTCGGTCTGGAGGAAGTTCCACAAGCTCCCATGTTTGGGCCTCCATGATCGACTTCATTTCGTCGTTTGCTGCCTCGATCTAGTGATTTCACTCTGGTGATAAGAAGGCCTCTTAGCAGGTCAAGGGCTCTCCTGAGGCTACGGAGTAGGGGAAGTGAGAACTTTCTTGCAGTCGGCTACTGAGTCTTCTTCCCCCCGGAAATTTTGAGGCTGAGATTGTTGGATCCCGTGCGTTGCGTTGGTTGCGCTGGTTGCGATCCGAAGGCAATGACTGTTGGTTGTCCATCTCCCGTGCATTGCGGTGGTTGCGCTGGTTGCGATCCGCTGTCACTGACTGCTGTTGGTCCATTTCCCCGTCGTTGCGCTTGTTGCGCTGGTTGGTATTGGTAGGTAGTGACTGCTCTCGGTTTGCTTCGAAATGTACTTGTTGCTGTCCCCGATTTTGTCCTGACTCTTGTGTTACTACTTGTAATTTTTGCATCTGTGGGACAATATTATGGATGCTATCTAAAATGACATATTCCTGTACTTTTCTTGCTTTTGCTGCTCTGTCATTTTAAATAAGTCTATCGAGTCTAGTTCATCTTTGACAACTCTGTTTCTTCTTGCCTTTCAAAATCAAAGACTCTATAACCTTTAGAGTGATCATCATACCCTAACAAAATTCCCGGCAATCCTTTAGGTTCCATTTTCCATCTATCATTAGACGTATCCAAAATAAAGCACTTACTGCCAAAGACTTTGAAATGACTGACATCCGATTTTCTACCCGTCCATATCTCGTAAGGAGTTGTTTCTACTGATCTTGAACCTATCCTATTTTTGATATAAACTGCACAGTTTAATGCTTCAGCCCAGAATTTCGGATCCACGTCCTTATCTGCAAGCATGGACCTAGAGCTTTCCGTAATAGTTCTATTTAGTCTTTTTGAGACCCCATTTTGTTCTGGAGAATACGGAACAATTAGTTTGTGACTTATACCTTCGTTGAGTAAGAAGTTTTCAAAATCTTTTGACGTATATTCCCCGCCATTGTCTGATCTGAGCTCGAGAATTGGCAAACCGTGTAGTTTCTCCGCCCACGCTTTGTAGTGTTGAAAGTGAGTGAAGACTTCACTCTTAGTCTTCACGAAATAGACTTTAGTAAATCTCAAAAAATCATCTGTAAATGTAACCATATATTTCATCCCCCCGGCAGATGGTACCTTTGCAGGGCCGAAAACATCAGAGTGAATGAGTTGCAGAAGCTTAGTAGATTTATGTTCAGACTCTTGAGGAAACGATAATCTGTGTAATTTTCCTAGTGCACAGCCATCACACGTGTTAGGTGACTGATTTGACAGAGTGACTCCTTCAATTTTGCCAGCATTGACCATCTTTTTCATACTTTCATAGTTTACATGGCCTAATCTTTTATGCCACAGCTCATCTGAGGATAATGCACCGGAATAAAAACATCATTTTCTTTATTATCGGGCATATCTATTCGATACATTTTGCTGGCATCTCTAGTTCCCGTAACTGCAATTTTTCCATTTTTGCTAACAACCTGCCTACCATGTTTCACATTGACCTCAAACCCTTTACTTTCTACTAACGAAGTGGAAAAGAATTTTTTCTTAAAATCTGGTACATAGAGAACATTATGAAGAGTTCTCTAAACTGCCTTGCCTTCCAGATCAATTAGCAAGGAGACATCACCTACAGCCCGCGTTTGCACACTCATTCCACAGGCATAGTAGATATTTTTCTCCGGTGTTGATTTCAAATTCTTAAAAGTTGTCTTGTTCTAGCACATGTGGGCCGACGCTCCCGTGTCCATTATCCATCCATTGTCTTTCGCGCCCTCCATTGCTGCCGCCATAGCAAATAGATCGTCATCCTCTTTGTCGGAGAGTGAAAGAGACTCGTCCTGATGAGATGAAGACGCCGAGAAGAGTGCATTTCCTCGTTGTCATGATCCCGTGAAGCCTTGATGAAATTGGCTTTGTTGCCATCCAGGCCTGTAGAGACCTGTTTCATTAGCTTTTTTAAGCTTAGGACAGAATTTATATCCATGACCTTTATCATTACAATAAAAACAAGTATTGAAAGATTGTCAATTTCTTCTTTGATTAAACTGTCTAAACTAATTCTGATTGTGATTGAACTGATTTTTCTGCTGATTAAACTGAGCTTTTCTGTCAAATTCTGTGTTAAATGCCTCTACTTGTTTTTCACCATTAAGAATTTTAGAATCTGCTTCCTCTTCAAATATTAGATTAATAGCTAATTGTAGTGTCCAGCTAGCTTTATCTTTCTGTTTCAGCCTATCAGACGCTGCTTTCATAGTAGTTGGAAGACCTCTCAGTAGCACAGCAGCCTGCTGAAATTGTGGAAATGATCCACCTGCACAAGCATGAGAATCTATTAGTATTCGAAATTTGTTACAGTATTCTGCCATTGTGCCACTCGTGTATTTATAGTCCCAAATTTGTCCAGCCAAAAATAGTTCTTCCTGAACGTTAGTCTTTTCAAAATCAACCTTGAGAATATTCCAGATATCTATCGTTTTTTTCATTTTTATCTGTGACATAGCCAATTCTTCTGATATACAAAACTTCAAAAGTGACCGGGCTTGCAAATTTTTTTTTGACCAAGACGGATCCGTTTCCGCCAGTGAACCATCCAAAATATCTAAAAGGTTAACGTTACATCCGATCGGTTTTCGGTCCGGTGGACAATCTACCAACTCCCATGTTTTGGCTTCCATGATAGAGGCCATTTCTTCATTTATAGCTGTGATCCACCGGCTACTTTCTGGAGTGTTTATGGCCTCTAAGTATGTTTGAGGTTCAACTGGGTGAGACATTTTTGTGAGTTGGTTATTAATTCACCACAGAAGCTTATCAAGAATCCTATCAAACAGCTGCCTTTTACAGCTTCAATAAAGTTGACACAGAAGTCAAAACTGCTTCAAACTATATCACAGTATAGTGTATCACAAAGTCTGACAACTCCCAAAGTTTCAGCACAATTGATCCAACATACACCAAGATATGCAACTCAGAAGTTTCCCAAAAACAGTCTGCAGATTACACAGTCTGGAAGTCTGGATACATAAAGTGTTCTACGTCCTAAGTCTTATACCCTTCACTCAGTTGTCCTACTACATAGTGCGTTACCGCCGATACAAGTGTTCTAAAAGATACGTCCAAAAGAACTAAACTGCCACTAAGGTCTACGTGCTCCTAATCACGCTAAAACTAATTTATCACCGTTGAATCAATATTACTAAGAATCCTATACAAATGATTTGATAAAATACTTGTCGCCTGGCTTAGTGAATCTTGTCCGTTGACTTGATTCATATCAACCGTAGCAGCGCAGTCAAATTCCTGATCACATTCAAATATTCAAAGCTTCGTAGCACCTGCGTTCTCCCATACCAAAATTACCCGCAGCTGCGTTTGTCTTGTTGCATAGCAACTGAGTTGTCCTGTACCAAAAATATACGCAGTTGTGTTCGTCCTGTTGCGTCGCAGGCTGCGTTCGTCCGTACGGAAAAAATCACCGCAGCTGCGCTCGTTTCATCTACGTCGAAGCTACGTTGTTCCAATGCTGGTGTCGGTACCATTTTAAATCCTGGACTGCGCTTCAAGTGACGACGCGTGTCTCTATAGATCTATTTTCCGCCGTCCTATAGATTTGAAGAGACGTAAAGCTTTTCAAAAGCCAACACTCTCTTAAAGCTTTAGACTCATTATGCCAGCGCAACTACGATGTTGAACTAGCGCAGCATCGCAGCATAGCAACGTAGCAATTTTCGCAAGTCAACTAGTCCCGCTACATCCCAAGTGTGAGACTAGCGCAGCATGGCAGTATAGCAGTGCAGTAACTCAACTATTCACTTAATCCCAATGCATCCCTACAATACTTCAACTTAGGAGCAGGAAGAGCTTTAGTGAGCAAATATGCAGTCATTTTAGCATCTGGAAGATAACATAATTTATCAACTCTAGAGAACACTTTTTCTCTTACAAAGTGTAATCTTACATCCATGTGCTTGCTTTTGAAGTGGTGACTCGAGTTAGAAGCAATGGCAATGGCAGCGAGGTTATCACACCAGATCACTTGTGGACCAACTTGCATGTATTCCAATTCTTGCAAAATGGATTTCACCCATAAGAGTTCTTTGAGGGCTGAGCTTGCTGCCATATATTCTGACTCCATCGTTGATTGTGCCGTGACCTTTTGAAGTTTGTTGCTCCAACAGAAAGTCCCGTTCCCAATTTGTAGAACAAATCTCGTGGTGGATTTTGGGTTGGGCATGTCGCCATAGCTCGCATCACTCAACGTTTGCAGCTTCACTTCTCCTCCACCTAGTGTGAGTTTCAGGTATTTGGTTCCTGCCAAGTATCTTAAAACTCTTTTTGCTGCGTCACGGTCAGATTTCTTTGGATTCTCTAGACTTCTGCTCAGTACCTCAACAGCTGCAGCAATATCCGGACGGGTACAGTTCATGAAATATATTAAACTTCCCACTATCTGTCTGTAAGGTATCAATGTCAAAGGATCATTCTTCCCTGACTCAAAAATTTCACTGATAATAACACCTGTTTCTGTTTCTTCCCCCTCTAACTTCTACCGAAACTCCATAGGTGTTACACATCCTTTTGCCCCCCGCATTCCATATTTATCTAACATGTTTCCAATAGCCTCCTTTTGAGTCAATTTTATTAATCTGTTTTTCTTGTCCCTATCTACCTGGATGCCCAAGATATATTTTGCCTCACCGAGGTCTTTCATCTCGAACCATGAGTTTAAAGCAATTTTAATTTTGTTAATTTCAGCCATTGATTTGCTTACTAATAGTAAATCATCTACATACACTGCTATGTACACTATTTCATTCTCACCTTTTAAAAGATAGACAGAGTGATCAGAGCTTATCCTTTTAAATCCTAGGCTAGTTAAGAATTCATCCAGCTTTAAATTCCTTTGTCTTGGGGCCTGTTTTAGGCCGAACAAAGATTTTAGTAGTTTGCATACTAAGTGCTCTTTTCGTGGTTCTGCATACATTTCAGGCTGCTGCATGTAAATGGTCTCCTCTAGTTCTCCATGCAAGAAGGCCGTCTTTACATCCATCTGATGTATTTCCATATCCTCATTAGCAGCTAAAGATAGCAAAATCCTAACTGTCGAAAATCTTACAACAGGGGAAAAGGTTTCTTCAAAGTCAATTCCTTCATTTGATTATATCCCTTTGCCACAACTCTAGCCTTATATCGTTCAATGGTATTATCTGGATTTAACTTCACCTTGAATACCCATTTGCTGCCGACCGCCTTTCGGTCTGGAGGAAGTTTCACAAGCTCCTATCTTTGGGCCTCCATGATTGACTTCATTTCGTCGTTTGCTGCCTCGATCCAGTGATTTCGCTCTGGTGATGAGAAGGCCTATTGGATGGTCAAGGTCTCGTCTGCGGCTGCGAAGTAGGCGAAGTTAGAACTTGCTTGCAATCGGCTACTGGATCTTCTTCCCCTCGGTCGAGGCCAAATTTGATCCCGTAGTACGTGGTTCGCATTGCGATCCGAAGGCAACGCTGTTGGTTGTCCATTTCATGCTTGCCGGTTGGGTGGTTGGATCCGCAACACTTACTGCGTTATCCATTTCCTTGTTGGCGTTGCGCTGGTTGCTATTGGTAGGTAGTGACTGCTCTCGGTTCGCTTCGAAATGTACTTGTTGCTGTCCCCGATTGTGTTCTGACTCGTGTGTTATTACTTGTGATTTTTGCATCTGTAGGACAATATTATGGATGCTATCTAAAATGACATATTCCTGTACTTTTTCTTGTTTTTGCTGCTCTGTCATTTTAAATAAGTCTATCGAGTCTAGTTCATCTTTGACAACTATGTTTCTTGCGACAATTATTTTCTGCTTTTCAAAATCAAAGACTCTATAACCTTTAGAGTGATCATCATACCCTAACAAAATTCCCGGCAATCCTTTAGGTTCCATTTTCCATCTATCATTAGACGTATCCAAAATAAAACACTTACTGCTAAAGACTTTGAAATGACTGACATTAATTATAACAGTTATATATAACTGTTTGACTACGTTAATTATTACACTATAAAAAACAATTACATAATTAACAGCTATATCTAATTGTTATTTTTTATATATTACAACTTTAATATCTAACTGTGATAATGTAATAATTATTACAATGTTAACTAACTGTAACATTATATACATTATAACATTTACACTAAATAGTTATATCTAACTGCTATACTACACATATTATAGCAGGTGACGGTTAATAATTAAAGTACGACTGAAAGGTTTACGTTATATACCTCGACAATTTGTCGACGATGGAAACATAGTTTTTATTTTTCGGGCAGCGTCGTCAGAGTTAATGTACAAACCCTTGGTAAAATATAATCCTTATTTTTTGGTGAGAACTACACCGCGAATCGTTATTAGCGTTGAGAAATTATTAGTGTAAAGAAAAAATTAGCGTCATTTATTCTAATTTAGTGCCAGGAGACGTGGCAGATTATGGTCCACGTCCTTAAATAGTGTAATTTATTCTATTTAAGGTATTAATGTCAACATTTTTGGGCGTCGATATAGAGTTCATAACGCTAATAATGATTCGCGATGTAGTACGTACTATTTTTTTTTTACGGATTACATGATACCGGTAGGTTTTTTGTAGTGGTGAAACTTACGACGCATTTCGCACGGTGAAACGAGGGTTCACAGTAGTGTTGGGTATCGAGGACAGATTGCCGATATACAAAATTTCAGGTACTCCATAATTGATATATCGCTTCGATTTATCGAATTTCAAATTATCATAATATATCGCCGAAGTATCGTATCGCCGACATATCGAAGCATTAAAAAAAAAATTAAAAAAAAAATATCACAGGTTTTCAAAGTCACTTGACTTCGGACAAAGTAACTGTAAAATCATTGTCGGAAAGAAATACGGTTTTTTCCTGAAAGTCGACAGAGTGAAGGAGATCTCTGAGATACATTGACGAGGTACACTTGTGAAGTACACGTACGTCATACGCAAGTACGATTTTCTAGACGAAAAAGGTCGGTTTCCAGATATTTGATGATTTTTGAGATTTGATAGCCAGCTTACGTGGAACCACTCATATCAGAACACGTATGTAAAATTTATTTAAAAAGATACGCGATGTACCCGAGGCCTCTGTAATACATAAAATTTGCTGTCTGTACAATTACAAAGACCTCGTGTAACCATACCCCAAATAAGTAATCGTTAGAAATACATAATAAGTACTTTTTTGTCGGTTACACTTTGCGGCGTCTACCTTTAAGTCACGGAACGAAAATCACGAGGTACGTGGCGTATTAGACAATTAGACTTTTTCGCCAAAAAAACATATTATATAAAAAAAAATACTATATATCGCGATGATTTATCCTGGTTTCGGTACGATATATCCAGGATTCTGCTCGATCGCTATTCAATATTTTGAATATCGAGATTATCGCGATATGAATTCACCCGATACCCAACACTACATCGCGAATCGTAATTAGAGTAAATTACTCTAATTCGGTCGCTCGAAATTTCGACTCTATCACATCAAATAGAGTAAATGATTCTAATTTTTTCATTATCCTCTTTAAGGTAAGGTTGAATTAGCGTTTTTAATTCTAATATATGTTTGTTTTAAATAGCGTGGAATATGGACGACGTTCGATCGTGCAAAATTGTACTTTTATAAGTAAAAAAGTACAAACAATGATTTAATACAGGCCATTATCATGGTACTGCGTTTTAATAAACCGCGTATGCAAACGTCATAGTGACGATAAACTGTACGTTTTGTCGAATTTGTACGATACCTTATTTGCTTCCAGATGATATTAGCTTGCAAATTAGAGGTACATATAAATTAGAGTAAGTTCCTTTTGAAAGGTTCTTTCCATAAATTACTCTAATTTTTTTTTTTTTTTTTTGGACTCTAATTTTTTCATTACTCTAATTACGATGCGCGGTGTAGTTCACAGGGTTCACCACACTGAGGAAACATGTAAGGAACACTCCCTGTACCGTAGTTGTCTGCCAGCAAACTAACCGTTAAAAAATAATAAAAGTGAAAAAGTCAAAAAACTACTGTCGAAAGAAAAGGACATCATCGCGGACCAATGAACGTACACAAATACTGTCCCTCTTAGAGTGCGTCTCCATGTACTTGAAACTTACAGAAATAACTTTGCTTTTTAGCGCAAATTCGGCGGACCCAGATTTCAGGTGTCCCTAAGCGTAACAACGACATAGTTACTTAAGCGCGTGACTATTGTATATGCTGACAACGCCCGTGACGGCTGTCACGTCTACAATCTGATTTTTTGTAGGTGCTTGTGACGTCACATGAGTTTTCATGACATTGTAGATGTCACGCCTTCCAGCCTGTGCTGTTTCACGGTTGAAGAAGATGCATTTTGCCTTTGCGTCGCTTCTCCGCTCGACGTGAAATGGCATCTGAATCTTGAGACCCATGGCGAAATAAAATCCGTACCCTGCCCAAACGGACAAAACTTAACAAATTGTGTACTTTGCCTCGTCATACCTGAACTCAAACGGACAAAATATAACGAATAGTGTACCTTTCGCCGTCGATTGAATTCGTTTGAAATTTGTGTAAAAATTGTTACACGTGTGAATACGTGTTCCTATTTGTTTTTCGCATATACTTTGTTTTAAAACACATCTTCCCTGTTTTTTAAAGATAAGTTTGAAGATGACATTTTTTGGCGTGGCCGTGGGTCGAAGAACACAAGACGACAACATATAGTACATCCTAAATTTGATGATGACGCAAAATCTACTTCTCATTTTTTTTATTTTTTTGTACGGTTGAAACCTACTTGGTACGGCTCTAAGTTTTACAGGAAAACGACAGAAAGAAACCCTTACTTAGGCACATGAAGACGCACCCTTAGAGAATTAAATCTTCACCCGGTTTTGAGGTACAATTTTTACGGCTGTATGGTTTCTAGCCGTACCAAACGAGAGCGATACCTTCAACATCGTAGGATTTAGACGATTACCATGTAAGCTTGCGGCTGTTTAAACGGTTAAACGCTACACCGTGGATCGTTGTTAGCGTTATGTACTCTATGTCGGCGCCCGCAAATTTTGACCTCGAAACCTGAAATATAATTGACATCACTAAATTTTCGTTGACGTTCATTACGGTTCTTATAATTTAGCGTTAACAATTATGAGTACGCATTTCATGAATAGTGTGGTGTACGGAAAGTGTTTTTTCGTACAGTAATGTACTTCATTACGGAAAGTCGTACGGAAAATATAGTTAACTCATGTCGGTTGCACCACAGAACTGCGGTTAGAATAAACGGTGGAGTCGAGTTTGCGAAAAACACGTTCGCAAACCCAAATTAGAATTATGGATTAATTAGAGTAAAAGGACGCGACGCTGTACGGATTGTCAGATTTTGTAATTCTACCTATTATACTGTATATATAATTACGGCAGAACCGGTGTACCTAAATCAGCGTTATGGATCAGTTAGAATCAAACCTTTTTTTTGAAATGTTGCAAAACTCAAATTAGCATTAATAACACTAATTAATTATTAACACTAATCATTTCTAAACGCTAATAACGATCCATGGTGTAGCGTTTAAATGTTTAAATCATCGGTCGTCCAAAGGTTTGACCTGGAAAATCGTACAGGTAGCTCAGATTATATTTGGAAGCTGACCGAATTAACCACTTCCACCAGGTAAAAAACTTATTCTCAAACTAAGTACAGCTGACCATCTAACAGAAAAGAAAGAGTGAAGGGCAGAAGAGAGAAGGATGTTAGAGAGAAAAAGGGAAAATAGGAAGGAGAGATAGAGGGAGGAGATTAGAGAGAGAGAAGGAGATAATAGTAAATATAAGTCAAAAATTATGGGCATGGTTATTGGCTCATGCAACCAAATAATTCAATATGCTGCCATCTTCCTTATCCTCTTTGTAAATTTTTTTACCGGGAGAGTATCGGCAGTCGTGACAACGTCGCCACAAAAATATTCTCCCACGTATAAAGGAGAGATCTCAAAAACCCAAATGGAAAGTTGGTCATCAAGTTCGACAGAAGAGAACGCGGCGTTAAGATCGACGCAGAGGAGCGCGGCGGCATATGATTTCGTATGCACAGATTCGGTTTCATGGCAAAAGTTTGAAAAAATGGATTTCCTTGGGTATGATATCGGGAGTTCGATATTGAGGAATTACGCCCCAGGCGACGCATGGAAATACTGCGCGGGTCAATGTGGCAGTAATTGCGAATGCCGGGGATTCAATTTGTCACCAAACACTAACAACGCTGAAATCTGCTGGCTCAAGTATTTCATTTCTTTATCGGGATTGACAAATACCATTGATTTGGATTTGTATGTCAAACGTGCAGGTAAAGTACTAGACCCAGATTTTGGATCAAATTACCGTTTTAAATGTCAATGATAAGTTCTTATTTTTTAAATTTTTTTTGATGAAGTGTATTATGTTAATGGTCAATGATTGAATGTTTTTCCCAGTTGTGGCCGTTGTCACGAAAACAAGCTCTTTCTTTTAAATTCGTTAGTATTCAAACAAGATCCTTTTACTAGCAAAATAAAGACAAGCACCACATAGAACTATCTTTGCTTGTCCTATATACCTAAGGTGAATTACTCATCTTCATGAAAAGAGGAAAAGAGAATCGATGGACTTTCAGTAGAAAATGGTATACATTTGTTACATTGATAAACTAATTTTTTGTTCAAGAAATGGTTAGTAGCTCTAAACATTGTAATTACTTACAAGAGAACAAATTATTTAAGTTTTTGAAATTTAAGGTTCAAATATTAAGAACTAATTTGTCACAATAAATGGATCATATGATTCAGTATGCACGGAACACGTTTTTTGGCGGAAGTTTGAAAAAATGAATTCCCCCGGGAATAATAACAGAAAGTGGACATTGACAAACTACAGTCCAGAAAAGGCATGGAAATGCTGTGCGGGTATATGCAGCAAAGACTGCAATTGCAAAGGCTTTAGTATGACGCCTATTGTTAACTCCGAACAAGCCTGTTACTTGAAATTTTTCGTCGAAGTGGAATCTAAGTTGATAATAACCAATAACTACGATTTGATGTCAAACGTCCAAGTTAGCCTCTAAATCCTTATTTTCATCATTTTGTTGATTTTGACAGATTTTCGTTTTATAAGTTGATTAGTTGTTGTTATTTGCGTTGTTTTGGTGATGTAGTTTTGTACGCTCATGGTTAAATATCGTATGTCCAGTCATGAATCTCCAATTGTGCCCATTGTCCAAAGGATCTTTAGCAATGACATATGAATAGTTGATATTGAAAAATATGTCATTTCCCAACTCTCGATGCACTGCATTAAGCATCTTAAGATTTTATATAAGATTCCTCAATGGATCTTGGGTGGTAACTTCCGACCTTAATTAATGACGTCACCATAAGATTTTTTCCGTTGCAAAAACCAAGGTTATGTGGTTGAATAAGGTCATGAAACGCATTCCTCTATTGGATGATGGAACCTTAGTGTGTTTTTTAGCATCATGGGGGTGATAAGACTAATTGTTGTGTGAAATAACAAGAATACACCCTCAACAAATTATCTCTGGTTAGGAGATCAGGAAAACCTACAAGTATCACACTTTTTGATCCTAAGTAACTAACCATATTGGTATTAGTTTTGGCATTTTTGACAAGAAATGTGAAGAATTTGGACATGGTCAAATGTGTGGCACGAAGGACAATTATGTCTAATGTTTGTAGGCTGTGTCAGCATTGTAGGATACACACAAAAGAGCTCAGGATCATAAAGCTTAAGGAGCAAAATTTTGACCTATTGTGGACCTACAATCTTGTAGAAATTTGGCAACTCTACAAGCTTACATTTACAAGTGGGAAAAAAATCATTGTCTAAAAATCGTCCTTGCTAAGGTCAAAAAAGAGAGAAACCGTTCTTACCAATTTACAAAATCTCCTTCCTTTATGTCAGCTTATTTTTTTCCGTAAACATATGGCAATGTGCTGATTGAGAAGCATTTCTAATAGCCACAAATAGACAGATAATCAATAGACGCATTGTTAACTCAACGCTAATAGACAGATAAACACCGATAATCTTTACGAAGAGTTAGTCGTGTAACGGTATACAAATGCCTTTTTTTATTCGACTGTATTTCCTTCCTCTAAAACATTTAACCATTCTTGCCAAAGAGAGAAAAAACTGGAATCGTTCCTGCTAAAAATCTGTTACTAAAAAAAGGGTGAACATTTACATTCGAACATCTCAACGGTTTAAAGATGTTCTAACATCCAGGTGTTATCCAGTTTTAAAACGAGGAATTCGAAATACTAGGACTCGAGAAAACACACATAGGATGTTACGACTGTGTCGGATGTTTGTAATCTGTATTAACAGGAAGCACGGTGTGTAAACTGGTACAGGTTTAAGAAGTGTAAAGAACAGTTTTTACGGTTTTGATTATGGTTAT
>JBBHKE010001424.1:0-16093 GCA_037447655.1 Zygnema cylindricum | reverse complement strand
AATTTATCTACACCGTCAAATTCGAACGATTGGACGCTCGCTGATCAAAGTAGCGATCTAAGAAGATCACACGAAAAGCCCATAACACAACTTACGATAAAGGCGCCGACCAAATGCCTAACATAAAAACGCTTACTTTTGAACTATGTCTTTGTACAATCATTGCCAGAGGGGACCGAAACCCTCTGGTTTCTATGTTGTCTACTCCCTTCGGTGGCTAATGACACACATATCATTGGCCCTTTAGAACCATGTTATTCATGCCTGTAAGGTGGCATGGGGAATCGGTGAGCCAGCTTTTTTTGCTGCCACTTTTATTTTTTACGTATCGGTTGATGTTCTACGACCACTGGAGCAGGTGGAGCAGCAACAGTAGTAGTAGAAGTAGACATAATTCACCACAGAAGCTTATCAAGAATCCTATCAAACATCTGCTTTTTACAGCTTCAATAAAGTTGACACAGAAGTCAAAACTGCTTCAAACTATATCACATTATAGTGTATCACAAAGTGTGACAACTCCTAAACTTTCAGCACAATTGATTCAACATACACCAAGATATGCAACTCAGAAGTTTCCCAAAAACAGTCTGCAGATTACACAGTCTGGAAGTCTGGATACATAAAGTGTTCTACGTCCTAAGTCTTATACCCTTCACTCAGTTGTCCTACTACATAGTGCGTTACCGCCGATACAAGTGTTCTAAAAGATACGTCCAAAAGAACTAAACTGCCACTAAGGTCTACGTGCTCCTAATCACGCTAAAACTAATCTATCACCGTTCAATCAATATTACTAAGAATCCTATACAGATGATTTGATCAAATACTTGTCGCCTGGCTTAGTGAATCTCGTCCGTTGACTTGATTCATATCAACCATAGCAGCGCAGTCTTAATTCCTGATCACATTGAAATATCCGTAGCTTCGTAGCAGCTGCGTTCTCCCATACCAAAATTAGCCGCACCTGCGTTTGTCTGATTGCGTAGCAACTGCGTTGTCCTGTACCAAAAATATCCACAGTTGCATTTGTCCCGTTGCGTCGCAGGTTGCGTTCGTCCGTACGCACCATATCAAAAATCACCGCAGATGCGCACGTTTCATCTACTTCGCAGCTGCGTTGTTCCAATGCTGGTGTCGGTACCATTTTAAACCCTGCACTGCGTTTCAAGTGACGACGCGTGTCTCTATAGAACTATTTTCCGCCGTCCTATAGATTTGATGAGACGTAAAGCTTTTTTACAAACCAACACTCCCCTAAAGCTTTAGACTCATTATGCCAGCGCAGCTATGATGTTGAACTAGCGCAGCATCGCAGCATAGCAGCGTAGCAATTTTCGCAAGTATATTCCCGCTACATCCCAGGTGTGAGACTAGCGCAGCATGGCAGTATAACAGTACAGCAACTCAACTATTCACTTAATCCCAATGCATCCCTACAATACTTAAACTTAGGAGCAGGAAGAGCTTTAGTGAGCAAATTAGCAATCATTTTAGCATCTGGCAGATAACATAATTTAATAACTCTAGAGAACTTTTTTTCTCTTACAAAGTGTAATCTTACATCCATGTGCTTGCTTTTGAAGTGGTGACTCGGGTTAGAAGTAATGGCAATGGCAGCCTGGTTATCACACCAGATCACCTGTGGACGAACTTGCATGTATTCCAATTCTTGCAACATGGATTTCACCCATAAGAGTTCTTTGAGGGCTGAGCTTGCTGCCATATATTCTGACTACATGGTTGATTGTGCCGTGACCTTCTGAAGTTTGCTGCTCCAACAGCAAGTCCCGTTCCCAATTTGTAGAACAAATCCCGTGGTGGATTTTCGGCTGGGCATGTCGCCATAGCTCGCATCACTCCACGTTTTTAGCTTCACTTCTCCTCCGCCTAGTGTGAGTTTGAGGTCCTTGGTTCCTGCCATGTATCTTAAAACTCTTCTTGCTGCGTCACGATCAGATTTCTTCGGATTCTCTAGACTTCTGCTCAATACCCTAATAGGTGCAGCAATATCCGGACGGGTACAGTTCATGAAATATGTTAAACTTCCCACTAACTGTCTATAAGGTATCAATGTCAAAGGATCATTCTCCCCTGACTCAAAAAATTCACTAACAATAACATCTGGTTCTGTTTCTTCCCCTTCTAACTTAGGCCGAAACTCCATTGGTGTTACACATCCTTTTGCCCCCCTCATTCCATATTCATCTAACATGTTTCCAATAGCTTCCTTTTGAGTCAATTTTATTAATTTGTTTTTCTTGTCCCTCTCTTCCTGGATACCCAAAATATATTTTGCCTCACCGAGGTCTTTCATCTCGAACCGTGAGTTTAGAGCAATTTTAATTTTGTTAATTTCAACCATTGATTTGCTTACTAATAGTAAATCATCTACATACACCGCTATGTACACTAGTCCATTCTCACCTTTTAAAACATAGACAGAGTGATCAGAGCTTATCCTTTTAAATCCTAGGCTAGTTAAGAATTCATCTAGCGATAAATTCCATTGCCTTGGGGCCTGTTTTAAGCCGTACAAAGATTTTAGTAGTTTGCATACTAAGTGCTCTTTTCCTGGTTCTGCATACATTTCAGGTTGCTGCATGTAAATGGTCTCCTCTAGTTCTCCATGCAAGAAGGCCGTCTTTACATCCATCTTATGTATTTCCATATCCTCTATAGCAGCTAGAGATAGCAAAATCATAACTGTCGGAAATCTTACAACAGGGGAAAAGGTTTCTTCAAAGTCAATTCCTTCCTTTTGATTATATCCCTTTGCCACAAGTCTAGCCTTATATCGTTCAATGGTATTATCTGGATTTAACTTCACCTTGAATACCCATTTGCTACTGATCGCTTTTCGATCTGGAGGAAGGTCCACAACCTCCCATGTCTGAGCCTCCATGATAGACTTCATTTCATCGTTCGCCGCCTGAATCTAGTGATTCCGCTCCGGTGATGAAAAAGCTTCCCGGATGATCAAAGGCTCTCTTGAGTCTGCGGATTAGGCGATGTGAGAACTTGCTTGCAGCCGGCATCAAGTGAAGGTTTTTTACAAACCAACATCGGTTTGTTGTTAGGATTTTTTTGCGCCAGTTTGCGTCTGTTGTTGTACATCATTTTAGTTGGATGAACTACAGTACTTTGGTTACTTGTATTTTGTTGCAGTTGTTGCTTGGTGAATGGAGCGTATTTGCGCATCAGTAGTACTTACACATTTAACGTTCATTTGTTGTATTGCGTTGAAGTGTCCAGGGGTAAATAAAGTTGAAAGAGGGAAAAATAGTAATCTGTGAATAAAAACGTTCAGTGAAATATTTTGGCTTTTGTTGGATGTGTTCTTTTTCTTTGTGGTGATTTTATTTATTACTTCTGCGTGTATTTGTACGTTTTATCTTGGTTAACGATCCATCACTGCCATTCACCATTTTTTTTTACAGCTTTTTACGATAAGTCCTTCTATCAAAGTCACTAAGTTTGTTGCGTGGTGCTTTATCTGTCTGCTACAAAATTTCCCTCTCCCTTAATGATTTCGTGTTTATGAACCATAAGAGTGTTTAAAAGTTTTAGAAACCCCAATTCGAGACTTTGGTTTTCTTCACTACTTTTTTTAATTATGCCCTTTTTATGACCTTTCTTACTGTGAGGACCTCACAAAACATTTGGATCCACAAGAGGTGTTTGCAACTGTAACTCGTTATATTGCACAACAATAGTTGTACTTGGTGCGCACTTTACCTCCCAAGTCCTCTTTTGATTCATCGCCTTCAAATGTTGATAATCACCTTTTTTACAATTTACCACCGTGTATTTGATCGATCAGAAGGATTCGTCGCTTGTTGATAAGGTCTCTTCTTTAGGTCTAGGTTTGCATCATACATTTACCAAAGCGTTATCCGCTTACTAAGGAGTTGGGATCCGTTAACCTATCATCGGTTTGAGGTTAATGGTGGATGATATTTTTATATTGGCAGAACGCCTTTTAACAACGACAAAGAGTCGTTACTAATTCAACCATTCTTATTGTCTTCTCATTAAAATTTACTTGTCGAGGCCCAAGAAATATTTTCAATGTTTTCTCCATTATCACTAACAATCACTCATGCATGCAACAACATGTCGTCGATAAGGTAGTCTGCGTCAAACTCAAGAACATGTTTGGGCGATGCATAAAACCAAATTGCGAGTTGAAAGTTGAGAACGTTCGCGACGAAAGACTACGCCTTGGCTTGTTTCTATAATGATTTTTGCATCACTTGACTTGTTTTCTCCCCAATTTTTCTCTTGCACTTCCCTTAGGTTTCTATTTGTCGCACGCGCCTAATCTTCCACAAGCCCTCTGTAACAGGATCTTCTACCACTCAGAAAATCCCATTACTACAAACAATTCCAACCACACATTCCACACATTGGAAAATACACATCCACATTTGACAACACTCACATAAGGTTAAACTTTAAAATAGAAGAAGCTTCTGTCCACATAACATTAGTTTGGTCTCTTGCCCTCGTGGCTCAACCCTTCTTATTAAAGTGTTTTCCACTACTCTCCACTCTTAATAATTCTATCTCTTAACTACTAAAACACTATTTAGTTAGTAAGAGATTTCAATGCAAAAATGCCTTTTCTCCAATTTGGTATTAATTGCTCAAGACCAAGATCAGCCGGAATTTCCACAAATTTTTCCCGAAGGAAAAGATGTCTACTCTCTTTTTACACTTCGATATTTATCCATCATCGCCCTGGACTAGCGAGGCCAAAGTCAAAGCTCCGTTTGAACAGGCTTTTACCTGGGCCAATCATTGATCAGCAAGGACTCGGACTGACCAGTGCAAAAACGTGCGAAATCTCTTACTAACGACTTAGCACTTTATTAACCCATCAAACACTACGTTTCACTACGTAACATTTACGTGCAAAAGCGCGTTCCAAACGAAACGCGACTTCGCACGATCGTGCGTCACAAATTTTGGACGCGAAACTTCCTACGAAATTCCCTTAAGTGAAAGTGACGTTTCGTACTAAAAATTGTACGAAACGAAGTACCATGTATACTGAACGTTTCATTAGAACTATATGAAACGTTCACGCGAAATTTCGATACCAATTTGACCCTTAACCCGTTTCAATGATACCCACCTGTTATTTAGACCTCGCACTGCCACCTATGTACACCCATAGCTAAAACTTTTGAAATATAACTCCAAATCGCGTGATTCTTTCGCGAACGTCTACCAAATTTAGTAATCTATAATCATAACTCCTAAATACCCTTTTATAAACAAGTTCGATCCGCTATTAGTGTTACATCATCCCCTCTTTATTTTTAACTGCCCTCAGTTAAAACATCTTTAATTCTCAAGACGGGACCTCTATATTATTGTCTCTTAATACCTCTATAAAAATTCAAAATTTTTATTCTCTAAAGTCAACTCATCTTCAGGCCTTCCTAGATAATGTACTTGCCAGAATATAGTATCGCCGACCTTGAACCGTTGACCAACCCAATCTATTACCCATCTGTGGACTTCAGGTTCTATAATTATTGAGGGATCCAATTCCAATTCTCCTTCGGTTGGTCGAAGATTCCCTGGTTTCAATTGGCTGATGTGTATCACTTGATGAATTTTTGTTGACGGCGAAAAGTCCAATTTGGCAGCAACTGACGATATCATCTCGATTACAGTAAATGGTCCAATGTATTTAGGAGCAAATTTCCCCGTAGGATCCGATTGTCCCTCGATCTTGCACCTGTAATGAGTTGTAGAAAGCCAAACCTTGTCACTTGTGCGTAACACCCAATCACCCCGTTTGCGGTTAGCATTTAATTCATGCCTCCTTTGTGCCTCCACTAATGCATCATGGACAGTTCTCCAAACTGTTTGAATGTATTCCCAAAACTCTGTTCCAAAACCTTTATTTTCTTGAGTGACCCCTGTTATTAAGTCCAATGCTTCTCTAGGTTGGTATCTGTATGCAACTTTAAATGGTGAGAATCCTGTACTAGCATGTTTACATGAATTGTATGCAAATTCAATTAATGACAGTTTAAATTCCCATGTGTTTTGAACTCCACTGCAAACAGTCCTAAGCATTTCCTCTAGTGTACGGTTCATCTTTTCTGTCTGTCCATCTGTCTGAGGATGATAAGCGGTACTCATTTTCAATTCAGTGCCTAAATTTTGTTGTAATTCTTTCCAAAAAGAAGACGTAAATTTAGAATCTCTATCGCTGACAATAGACAGAGGGGCTCCATGATGTCTGACCACGTTGTCAAAATATAACTTTGCAATTTCTACAAGTGAATGAGTGGTTTTGCAAAGGATAAAGATTTCCATTTTTACTGAACCTATCAACTACGACCATGATACTGTCATTTTTTCTAGATGTACCTGGCAACCTGACAATAAAATCCATACTGACAGATTCCCATGGTCTTTCACGGATATCCAACGGTTTTAAGAGACCCCTAGGTTTTTGGTTACTATATCTGCTCTGCTGGCAAAGGACACAATTTTCCACGTGTTTTGACACCCCTTTTGCCATCCGGGTCCAAAACAATCTACTCTACAAGCGGCTTAGAGTTTTATCTCGACCTAGATGTCCTAAATGCTCATGAGCTTCTTGAAAAAGTTGTTTTCTTAAGTCTCCCACTTCAGGAATGCATAATCTATCCCCTATTTGCAGATACAATAAACCGTCCTCTAGTCTGAAGTTTTTGACATGCCTCTCATTCAATGGGTCAGAATTCCCTCCCGAAATGTATTTGAAAATCACAGCAAAATATGGATCTTTATTATAACCATTTCTAACAACATCTAAAAACAATTCATCTTGTACCATAACACTTATTTCAAAACATCTACTTAAAGGATTTGCGACGACATTTGTCTTCCCGGAATATGTTTGACATTAAATTTGAAATATGTCATTTTTTGTATCCACCTAACCTGTCTGCCAGTCATAATCTGTGCATGGCTTAATCTTTGTAGATAAGAAAGTGCTTTATAATCACAGTGAACCGGAAATTCTTTATTATGCAAATAACAAAGCCATTTCACCAATGCATGTACAATTGTCAGTAATTCCTTTTCCTGTGCTGGATAATTCCTTTTTAGCATCATTGAATTTCTTGGACTCAAAAGCAATAGGATGAAAGTGTTTACCAACTTTTTGACTTATGACTGCACCTAGACCTTTATCAGATGCATCTGTAGTGATTAGAACTTCAAATTCTCCAGCAGGGTCAGGATACACCAGTGTAGGGGCAGTGGTCAACTTCCCTTTTAGTTCCTCGAATGCTCTGTCTTGATCAGCTCCCCACACAAACGTCTCCTTTTCCTGAAGTAAATCTGTCAAAGGTGCGGCGATCATACTGAAGTTCTTGACAAATTTCCTATAGTAAGTGGCCAATCCCAAAAATGATCTAACTTCCGTGACATTAGTAGGTTGCTTCCAATTTTGGATTGCAGTGATTTTGGATGGATCTGTTTTAACACCTTCCCCACTAACTATATGTCCCAAAAATAATTGTTCACTTTTAAGAAAGTTGGATTTTGACAATTTTCCATATAATTTCTTTCTCTTAACTTTTCCAACACTTTTCTTAAATGAATTACATGTTGATCCTTAGATTCACTGTAAATTAGAATATCATCTATAAACACCTGAACAAACTCATCGATGTAATCAGAAAAAGTTTGGTTCATTAATCTTTGGTAAGTAGGCGGTGCATTCGTTAAGCCGAATGACATCACTATCCATTCAAAATGACCTACCGTAGTCCTGAAAGCAGTTTTATCAACATCCTCAATTCTAATTGGCACCTGATTAAAGCCACCACGCAGGTCAATCAACAAAAATACTTAAGCACCTTTTAAATAATCTATCAAATCAGAAATTAAAGGTAACGGATACTTATCCTTCACCGTAATCTTGTTCTGACTACGATAATCGACACACATTCTCAACGTTCCGTCCTTCTTTTTGACGAAGAGAATTGGTGCTACATACGGTGATTTGCTGGGCTGAATATGTATTTTCTCTAGGAGTTCTTTGATCTGTTTCTTTAACTCCTCTTGCTCAAAAGAACTGTGCTTATAAATTCCTGTGACAAGAGGGTTGCAACCAGGTTCAAGGTTAATAACATGTTCCACATCTCGGGAAGGTGGCCTTCCTGAGGGTAAATCACTAGGAAAAACATCTTGAAATTCAAAAATCAAATCTTTAACAGCAACATCAGATGTATTAATGTCAGTTACAAAATCATATTTTAGTTTTTCGAAAGTTTTAGTGGTGTCTAATTTAGGGATGACATCAATGTTAGTGTTTTCTCCCCCCCTTTCATCTGTAACTGCCTCAGTTACTAATAACAAGAAAACATGATTTGTTTTATCTTTTAAGTGTTTTTTAAATTGTTTAGCACATATCAAACCTTCTACTCCCAATCTGGTTATGTTATTTATATGATTCCTATGCAATTTCTTAGGAGATAATGTTTGCAAAACCTTCCAACCGTTTTCAAACTTCACTTTTAAAGTGTTAATTTCCCAATTAACTTGAGGATTATGTTCTGTTAACCAAGGCTTTCCCAGAATTAGTTCCTCACTTCCTAAATTCATTATTTCACACACAACTTTCATTTTATGACCTTGATTATCCACTTCAATTGTGTCAGTTTGTAAGTCTAATGTGGACTTATTACCATTTGCCACTTGAAAATGTAAAGGCTTTATCCGTATGACAGTAGGAATTCTATTTTTCTCTACAAACTTATGTGAAATAAAGTTATGTGTAGCACCTGAATCAACCATTACTCTTAATGGTTTTCCCTCCACTAAAGACTCGAATCTTATCAAACTGTGTCTGGTGTCCTCTTTACTTAACTGTCATAACATAGGTCTGTTGTTGAGAATTTCATCAGAAGGATTCTTCAAACTATGCAGTGTGGCGAGAATCATAATAAATTCAGCTATCCTAGTTTTTCCATTAACTAATTTGCCCTCCAGAGTTAACTCCTTTACATCTGGATTTGGTTGACTCAACTGAGGACTTTCAGTTAGTCCTTTCCGTTTCCCAACTCTTGGGCTTCTTGCTCAGCTAGGTAAAATGCAATATCTTCTTAGAGAACTTCATTTATATCGACTGTTTTGAGAGAACCTTTATCTGTACAGACATTAGCGTAATGATCTGGACCTCCGCATTTGAAACAAGTGACTTTCTTTTCGGATTTTGTGCACTCTTTACTAAAATGCCCCTCTTCTCCACAGTTATAACAGTTAATGTTTTTCAGTTGTGCACACTCAAATGCGTTATGACCCTTTTTTTTACAGATAGTGCACGTGGGTATCGTAAGATTAGACTTTTGAGTATTAATGCTTGGTTTAGAATTGTTAATGTATCCCCCTCTATTTTTAAACTTGTTACCTGCTTTAACACTCTGTCCACCCCTCTGATTTCCCCTGAAGATATTTTGCCTATTAACCAGACCAACATTCAGACCCTCTTCAACAAATTCTTCCTCATCCCACTCTGATATTTCATTCAAATTAACCCTGAGTGATCTAGTTTGCAGATTACACCCCAACTGGTCCTCTAATTCCAATGACTTATCTTGTAATTCTTTCAAATTATTAAAATTTTGATGTTTTAGTTCTGATTTCAATATAGGATTAAGAGAGTTTAAAAATGTAACTTAGTCATTTCATAAGTGAAACCTGTGACATGAATACTAGATGAGTCAAATTCCACAATATAATCCTTCACAGATCCTGTTTGCTTACAATTCAACCACATTTCTTCCATTCTGGATTTAAAAGTGACTGACAAGAAACGCGATTTGATCGCGGTTTTAAAAGTTTCCCAATCAGCATTATCAGGAATCAATTTAGACCTTCTCTGAGTGTAATACCAAATCTGAGCATCACCTTTAAGACAACTAACAGCAAAAGAAGTGTAATCATCACGATCACATTTTCTAGATTCCAAATAATACTCCATATGAAAAATCCAAGCATCCAACTCATCAATCTTCTTACCATCAAACGATGGTGCCTCACGAATAGACAATTTCAGATCTCTTATCTTCTTAGGTCTATCATGATCATCCTCCCTAAAACTAGCATTCCTTTTACTACTCTCACCCTTTTGGTCATTAACATCATTTTTGATCTGAATTATTTTAATAAGTTCGTCCAATTTCTCATTTGAAACATTTCCATTTTCTTTAACAATTTTCAATTCATTTTTCAATTCGGAAATGGTTTCATCCACAGCGGCAGCATGATTATTAAATCTTTTGACAAATTTCACAGTACGCTTCTTCAACACATTTAAAGCATTCTCCATTTCACGTTTCCATGCAGAATTTGCCATTATCACACAATGAAATCAAGCAAAAGTAAAGATAGAATATAATTTCCCAGAGAAATTTGTTGCAGATTTGAAGTCCTCAGATTGCTCCAATCGAAGACTTCTTTTCTTTAACAAATCTTTTGAAAAGATCAAAATCTGAGAAATCAAAAAGACATTGAAAGTAAGTTAGTGCAAATTCAATTTTCAATTTCCCAACATTGAAACAGAAATGTAAGAATTTCCCCACAAATTTTGCAACAACAAAATTGAAAACAATCAAAGGTAACAATTTAGGGTTTGAAAAGTTTTGAGTCATTTATAGACTCCTTTGCTCTTGAAGAAGTAAAGTACTCCCCTTTCCTTCTCCTCCATTTACCAAATTTCCCACTCCTCACTACATCAAGATCTTTTACTCTCTAATCTTCACCTCCTCACCTTTCATGGCTACAAGCCCTTCCTCTACACATGAATCATTGCTAGGAGAAGGCAAGTTTGTTTGGCCTCTATGTAATTGGAGTGAGCTTCAGCGGTGGCTACACTTCCCACCCGCCTTAGTCCTTAGGACCTGAGCACGCCCCACATCTAACCAGCGGCCGCTGGCTGTGTGAGCACTCAGTTTCCCTCCAATACCCTACCAGTTCACATTGTGGTTCTACCGACACAGGTTAGAGCACCCTCACCGGTCACGGCAGTCGATATTCGAGTGAGCAAACTTCTCACTGGTTTCTAACCAATCTCCGATACCATATGTAACAAGATCTTCTACCACTCAAAAAATCCCATTACTACAAACAATTCCAACAACACATTCCACACATTGGAAAATACACATCCACATTTGACAACACTCACATAAGGGTAAACTTTAAATTAGAAGAAGCTTCTGTCCACATAACATTAGCTTGGTCTCTTGCCCTCGTGGCTCGACCCTTCTTATTAAAGTTTTTTCCACTACTCTCCACTCTTAATAATTCTATCTCTTAACTACTAAAACACTATTTAGTTAGTAAGAGATTTCAATGGAAAAAATGCCTTTTCTCCAATTTGGTATTAATTGCTCAAGACCAAGATCAGCCGTAATTTCCACAAACTTTTTCCGGATGAAAAGATATCTACTCTCCTCTTACACTTCCCTATTTATCCATCATTGCCCTAGACTAGCGAGGCCAGAGGCAAAACTCCGTTCGAACATGCTTTTACCTGGGCCAGTCATTCATCAGCAAGGACACGGACTGACCAATGCAAAAACGTGCGAAATCTCTTACTAACTACTTAGCACTTTATTAACCAATCAAACTCAACATTTCACTACGTAACAGTTACGTGCAAAAGCGCGCGCCAAACGAAACGCGACTTCGCACGATCGTGCGTCACAAATTTCGCACGTGAAACTTCTGACGAAATTCCCTTAAGTGAAAGTGACGTTTCGTACTAAAAATTGTACGAAATAAAGTACCATGCATACTGAACGTTTCATTAGAACTTTATGAAACGTTCACGCGAAATTTCGGTACCAATTTGACCCTTAACCCATTTCAATGATACCCACCTATTATTTAGACCTCACACTACCACCTAAGTACAGCCATAGCTAAAACTTTTGAAATATAACTCCAAATCGCGTGATTCTTTCGCGAACGTCTACCAAATTTAGTAATCTATAATCAAAACTTCTAAATACCCTTTCATGAACAAGTTCGATCCGCTATTAGTGTTACAACCTCAATGCAATTGTGGCAAATATTTGCACGAGTAAGGTGTGTGCTTGTTTCGTTGATTACAAAGATACAGTTCGGGGTGGATTTTTAGCAAATGGTAGCGAAAGAAGATCACCATCAAATACAGATTGTCGTATTTACTCCCACCATGTTATCAAGCTACAGGTATACACGGCCCCAGCGTGGATTTTTTATTTTTCATTGAGTAAATAAAAATATTGGGTGACGTAGTTCTACCTAAAGGGATCCCATTTCCTCGCGCATGACATCGCAAAATGGTGTTGCCACTCGCGATGCAACGACTTTCAAAGAACGCGACTACACATACGGAGACCCATCTGACAATTTATACCATTTGTTTTAGAGATTTTTATGACCATATACTCCTTCTTTTACAACTTATTACGTGATTATGTTCGACCTTAATTTGAAGTTAGAGGACTTGGTAGCCCTTCCCCGAATCCCATGTTAACTTTGTATTGTCGATGCATCTCGTCGCTCTCGAGCGCTCTCAAGCTTCGACCCTCGTGGGGAATGATGGTTCTTGTAACAGGGTTACATAGTTGAGTACTTAGTGGCTAGAAACTAGGCTGCGATAGTTGCGGTTGCAGAGCAACGCAGCTGCAATTCTGTGTCCTCCATTGGATCACAGAATTCAGGAAGCCTCTAGATAGTTGTTAACTAACCCACTTTCAATAACAACAAATGCTGCCCAAGCAAACAAGCTGACAATCTGAATGCACTCCTGTGTAGCCTGGACTCCCCTGAGTCCGTAGGAAGAAGAATCTTTGAAAACTCCCAACTCCCCTGAGTCCGTAGGAAGAAGAATCTCTGAAAACGCCCAACCAGGCGATAAGTTATGAGGCAGTAAAAATGCCAATTTGTACAAAACTCTCAAAGAGAGAGGTGACTGCCTACCAAAATATTATAAGTCCTGATTCCCTCTAATAACTTCTATCTACTGAAGTACGAACCAATCAGATTACTATATTGTACCAAAAAGTTATACTGCCGGTGTACCTTTTATATGGCCTATGTACGACAAGGCTTTTAAGCGGACTTGTGTCCACTTCTTACTCGTCCGTACGTTCTCGAAATTCCCGTGACCGAATGTCATCTTTCCACGTGGCTCTAGGTCATGCCACGTCACAAAACGCCAAAGTGACCTTTTCCGAGATCTCGGCGAAGACATATGCCGTTGGATACGAACCGAATTTAAATATCGTCCGTCGAAACAAATGTCAAATATATCTGTTTCGTGCGGGATCCAGTCCGCACTGAATTTAATATGTTCTATGATGTAACATTTTACATTTCCGTTAATCGGATTATAGGACGTAATATTTATTAACTATGAATCATACCTTATGTACTATAACGAACTTCTACGACAGACTGGATAGAGCGGATGGCTACGCCACGCTCTACCGGTTTGGGGTTCGAGTCCTACTAGACTTAACCTTTTGGTAGAGAGTGACTTAAGGTCACTCTCTAACCCTGTATATGGAGCCGAGGCAGCCATGGCTCCATCACTCTCTCTCTCCTTCAATGACTACAACAAGTAGGGGGGGAAAAGAGATGATGGCAAGCTGCCTGCTTTTTCCCCTAATTTATTAAGACCTAGAAAATACCCAAAACTATTTATTTCAACACTCACCTTATTTTCAAGTCTAATTTTAATTTTTATTTCAACCCGCATTTTTCCCGACAATATTTTAAATTAGGAGAAGACACACGTTTGGTCTTCATGTCAGCCACCATTTCTTCATCAGGTCTATACACAAGATTTAAAATTTAATTTTCAACTTTTTCCCTCACGAAGCTTAATCTTATGTCTATATGTTTTGCTTTGAAATGGTGTTTTGGATTGGCTGCAATTGCAATCGCAGCTTGATTATCGCAAAAGACTTCATGCACTCCCTCCTTCATATATCCCGGTTCTTGCAACAATGACTTCACCCACATTAGTTCTTTTACAGCACAACAAGACGCCATATACTCAGCCTCCAGAGTAGATTGAGCAACCACCTTTTGTTGCTTACTGCTCCTACAGCTAGCACCTTCCCCCACATACAAAACATATCCAGAAGTGCATCTTCTCATAGGTGCATCCGCCTAACTCGCATCACTCCAAGTGGTGATATCAGTGTGCTCCCCTCCCAAATGGAACCATAATTCTATGGTTCCAACCAGATATCTCATGACTCTCTTGGTTGCCTTCCAATCTCTCTTTCTAGGATCGTTAAGACTCCTACTGAGGACTCCTACTGTTGCCGTTATGTCCGGCCTAGTGCAGTTCATAAAGTAGATCAAACTTCCTACGACCTGTCTGTAAGGAATAGGCTTCATAAACTCTCTCTCCTCTGGACTCATCTGATCATCTAAGTTTATCACTCCTTTTACAATCCCATCAATTGCTTTCTTCAAGTCCATGGGAGTGGTACAACTGTTAGCTTTTTTCATTTGAAATTTCTGAAGCATATTTTCTATTGCTTCTTTTTGAGTGAGTCTTATGATCCTCTTCCCTCTATCTTTTTCCATTTGAATTCCCAAAATATATCTTGCCTCCCCTAAATCTTTCATGTCAAATCTGCTTCTAAGATCTTTTTTCAACTTATTGATCTTTTCCAAAGACTTACTTAACACCAACAGATCATCCACATAAATTGCAATAAATATTACACCATTCTCATCTTCAAACATATAGATAGAATGGTCAGAGTTGATCCTCATATATCCTAGACCAGTAAGAAACTCATCTAGTTTCTTATCCACTGTCGGGGAGCTTGCTTAAGTCTATATACAGATTTTATGAGTCTGTAGACTTTACTCTCATACCCATTCTCCACAAACCCCTTTGGTTGCCTCATGAAGATTTCTTCCTCTTTCTCACCATTGAGGAAGGTGGTCTTAATGTCCATCTGATGTATTTCTTTGTTTTCCGGTGTTGCTAGACTAAAGAGAATCCTTACTGATGGGAAACGAACAACTGGGGCAAATGTCTCCTTAGAGTAAATCCCTTCTTTTTGGGTGAACCCCTTTGCCACCAAACTAGCCTTATATATTTCGATGGTATTATCAGGGTTTAGTTTTAGTAAGAAGACCCATTTACACCTAATATATTTTCACTCTGGAGGGCTCTCCCCTAGTTCCCAGGTGTTCGCTTCCATGATAGAAGCCATCTCATCATGTAAGGCCCTAATCCATCTATCCTTTTCTGGACTGTTCACTGCCTCTAAGTATGACTGAGGCACATAAGGATGAGATAGCTTGGTTACCTTATGAGCAGCTTGTTTCTCTTGTTGCCTTTAGGTGCTCCTTCTCCCCCTTTTAAATTTTGAAGTTGGAATAGAGGGAAGTCTTGGGTTTCTCCTTAGTGTCTCATTAGCTCCCCTATCCATGGAAGATGGTTGTGGTTCCTCCTCTTTTGTCTCCTCAAAGTCCATGGGAATATGTGGGGTATTTCGTAGCTCTCATGTATCTTCGATCTCCCCTGAATCTGCAATCACGGTCTCACTCTTGTCCTTTTCGGGAAAACCAGAGTTCTCCTCATTCTTGGACTCAAACTTGATTCTTATCTTCTTAGTATATTTGAAGGGGTCAATTGACTTTCCTTCATCCCTGACAACTAGGTGTTTGACCAGAATGATATCTTGCTTTGCTAAGTCATAGACTATGTATTCCTTAACATCCTCATAATATCCCACAAAAATATCCATGTTTTCCCTTAGCATCAAGTTTCTAGTTTTTCTTTTCCGTATCTAGACTGTAAACTTGACTACCAAATACTTTAAGGTGAGAGATATCTCGTTTCCTTCCAACCCATCTCTCATAAGGTGTCATACCTTTGACTGTTGATGTAAGGACTCTATTTTTAATATAGTTGGCATAGTTCATAGTTTCTACCCAAAATCTCTTTCCTAATTTCTTGTCAGCCAACATACTGCATACACTATCTCCTAGTGTTCGGTTTAGCCTCTCAGCTACCCCATTTTGTTCCGGATTATGTGGTATAGTTTTC
>JBBHKE010001423.1:0-89647 GCA_037447655.1 Zygnema cylindricum | reverse complement strand
TTAAATGTGTCTAGTTTTTCTTGGTTTAAATGTGTCTAGTTTTTCTTGGTTTAAATGTGTCTAGTTTTTCTTGGTTTAAATGTGTCTAGTTTTTCTTGGTTTAAATGTGTCTAGTTTTTCTTGGTTTGCATGTGTCTAGTTTTTCTTGGTTTAAACGGGTCTAGTTTTTCTTGGTTTAAATGTGTCTAGTTTGGGTGGGATTAAGTGCGTCTAATTTTTGGTGGGTAGTTTGGTGGGTATAAACGGGTCATATTTTGATGGGTGTTTTGGGGTCTTGACATTTTGTTTTTATCAAATAAATGGAGATAATATGATATTGGGTGGAAATGTTGGGTCTTACATTGATAGCTAGATTTGTGGTCTAATTTGGATATTTTGAGCTTTTATTTTTCTGGTTGTAAGAAATTCTGGATCAAAGTGGGTCTATTTGATAGGTTCTTATGACGATAATAGTTTTAATATGTCAACATTTCTCAAGAAGTAAGAAGTGGATGGAAACGTCGTCTTCTTTTTCTGAATAATCCGGAGTTTTGCTCGTCGTTCTTTCCTTTTTAGGGTTGACTTCAGTTAGACAGAGTCCTTGGGTTTCTGTTTTTTATGAATATACCTTTTCTTTTTTTTGGTTGGGATTCTGGTTGTGGGTATAACAAGGTTTGGTTTTTGTGCTCTAACTCTAGCAAGGCGGATTTTTCAATACTGTGTTAATCGTAAACGTGTTGAAATTGAAATATTGAAATGAAAGACGAGTTTTTCTTCCACTCCCTCCCTAACTCTCTCAGTCCAGTCCTCCCTCTCCCTCTCCTTACCCCTCTCCCTCCAGGCAAAGATATTGCCTTCTCTCCTCCCGGTCCCTACCACAGACGTCTCCGAAAACTTTGTGCGATGAATTTGTTTACACGTAATCGGCTCAATGCATGGAAACCCGTTCGACTGGAGGAAATTTCTGAAATGTGTGATGCTGTCACACAAGAAGCCAAACTTCGTGATGGTCGCGTGATGTTGCGTCACCACCTGACTAGGGTTACACTAAATAATATTTTGAGAATGTCGGTCGGAAGAAGGTTCGAATATAGTGTTCCTGGTCGACTTAATTCGGAAGCGAATAAATTTAACGCCGTTATTGAGGAACTTTTTGAATTATTGGGAACAATTAATTTGGCGGATTACATTCCGATTTTACGCCCATTTGATCCCATGAGAGTAAAAACCCGGTGTGAAAAAGTGAGTGAGTTTGTCTCGAAGTGGCTCGGAGATGAGATCAAATCTCACCAGAAAATGTTGTCGGAAAATGGAAATAGTTCCGAGGGTGAGAGGAAAGGTCTTCCACAGGATTTCTGTGACGCTCTTTTATTAGCGGAAAATGAAGAAAAATTGGGAGAAACTGAAATTATTGCGGTTATACAGGATATGATTTTGGCTGGAACCGATACAAGTGCCGGAGTCATGGAATGGGCAATGGTCGAGCTTCTTTCAAATCCGGAAATTATGTCTACATTGAGAGAGGAATTGCAAACAGTTATGGGCATAAATGGGGCAAAAGAGGAAAAAGGGGAAAAAAAGGAAAAAAAGGAAGAAGAAAACAGTACCGATTCCGAGGGGAAAATGGGGGATAAAGAAATGGTGGATTTAGAGAGTCTCCTTCTCGAACTCCCTTATTTGAAAGCTGTTGTTAAAGAAACCCTTCGTCATTGCGTTCCTGCACTACTCATACCCCATTTCACTGTCGAAAATGTCGTTCTCGGGAACGGAAAATATCATGTGCCACGCGGCACAATGGTACAGATCAACTCGTGGGCAATCCAACATGATCCTGCCACGTGGCAAGATCCCTTTGTATTCAAACCGGAGAGATTTCTCGAGAAAGATGTCGATATTCGGGGAACGGATTTCAGTTTTCTTCCTTTTGGGTCGGGGAGGAGAATGTGTCCCGGGTATAATTTGGCGTATTCGACGGTGGTTTTAACAATTGCCCATTTGGTTCACAATTTTGATTGGAGTATGGAAGAAGGGAAGATTCTGACAAAGACTGACTGTATGGCCAACCAAATGAAGGGGGAGACCGTAAGGGGGAGAGGGAGAGGAATGAGGGAGGGGGAGGGGGGGGGGGAGAGAAGAGAGGAAAGATAAGGGTGAGAGGGAGAGGGGAGATAAGAGAGAGAGAAGGAGAGGGAGAGGGAAGATGGTGGAGGGGAAAGAAGAATGAGGAGAGGAGAGGGGAGGGAGAGGCGAAGAGGGAGGGGGATTGGGCGTAGGAAAGAAAAGAGAGGGAAAGGAGGAAGTCATAACCAACCTTGGACCTAAGGAGGAGAGGGAGAGGGAGAGACAGAGGGCAGGGGAGGGAGAGGACCGGAAAAGAGGTGGACTCAAAGTGTCGCATTTTTTTTTATTTTTTTTTGTTTTTGGCATGACTTTGAAATTGTTGACTGTGTTTCAAAATTTTAAATTGAAACAACTATACAGTATAATGTATTAAATATAATTTTATTTAGTATCAAATGTTTAATATGATATTGTTTAACAGAATATATTTTATGAAATGTTTTACTGAAACATTATATGTATTTAATATTAACTTTTTTGATATAATATATTTATTATAATATTATTTAGTATAGTATATTTAATATTCTTTATTTTATGAAAAAATTATTGAAATATACTATGTACTGTTAGAGAGCAATTTGGCCAGTAGTAAAAAGTGAAATTTAGAGGGAGAGAGGGAGAGAGGGGAGAGGGGGGAGAGGGGCCGAGACGTATGTAAATACCCGGGATGTGACGTGCCCATAAAATGGGACACTGAAAATTAAAACGTCGATTGTTTTTGTGTAGTGGTTAGTGCCGTGGCAGCTTTTCCTAGTGAAGGTCCCGGATTCAAATCTTGGCCAGATTATTTTTCGGGCCAACGGGACTCCTATATTATGTTTTCGAAGAAATTTCTTTCGTTTGTCCTTTTTTTGTCTATATCAATGTGATGTGTGATGGTTTTTGAAGAGATGACTTTTATGGTAATTTTCTTGTAATTTTTGCTATATTATAAGACAAATTACTTGAGATGTTTCTTTGCTATTGTCCTTTTCATATTGGGATTTTTGCAACTTCTTTCTTATAAGACAATTTCCTTCACATAGAGATACTAAGTCAACCGTCTTCATTCAGTTTTGTTGTTTTTCAAGAATAACGTGGATCACTTGGAATTAGCGAAGGCACTTTGTGGTAGGTTGTGTACTTCATTTTTATTTTTTCATTTGCTTTTCATAGTTGACGACGCCCTTAACTTGTTAGCTAATGGCTAATGGTTGAATTTAACGATCAAGTACAAAGGGTGATTTGTACTTTTTGTACTTTCAGAGCCTTTCGTACCTTTTGTACCTATATGGCTGTACCATTTTTTTCAGGAAATGAAATCATCTTTCAAACGACAATTTCAGCTGAGAAATGAAGCTGATGTTGTAAATTCTTGAAGCTACACCGTGTATCGCTATTAGTGTTAATATTTTTTTCGCCACTTAAAACATCTTTATCAGTACACTTGTCCGATTTTCAATTTCAAGCCAACCGGAAGCTGAGAATAGTACCTTTCAATCGCAACCCTCAGATCCACAATCCGATATGTGTGTACGGAGAAAAGATGTTTTAAGCAACTAAAAAAAGTAAAAAACATTAACACTAAAAGCGATACACGGTGTACCATGGGGTTGCGTTTCACATTAATGTTTTATATTTACATTTTCTTCGTTTAAAAAACAATTGATGTAGGGTTTAAAATGACAAACAAGCTGTTTTGGAAGCGCGATATTCGGCAATATCTCTTATCGGCAGGATATCGCGATTGTCGAGACCCTTAGAAAAAGTATATGTTGATTATCGGCAAAGCTTGCTCGATGTACAACTATTTTGGGTTCTATTATACGACTATATTAGGTTTTAAATTTTCAACGTTGTATGTTTTCCGGTGAGCCATAAGTTAGCGAAAAAAGAAACGGACCCGCGCGCGCACTTTCCTTCCCAAACAAAAATTTGGACCAATAGGATTTTGTTCTTCGCTAACGTTGTCACATACGACAAGGTTAACGGAGGACAAATGGTTACGATGGACATTCGCCATTAGGACGTTTTCCATTTGAAACAGAGAGCCTTCCGTTACGGTGTCATATGTTTTAATGGTAATGGAGAATAAAAGCGTAATTTTTTTTTTGAACAGCTGACAGCAAATAAAACAGTCCGTACATACATGCTTAATGGTTAAGTTTTTAGAACTATGGCTTTTGATTTTTTAGGGTTTTCTTCGTTTTTTTTTGGTGATTGGGCATGTTGCGACCAGTCTGGGTTTGTATCTCTAACCACTAAAATAACACCTGAGCGTTTGTCTTCTATGCTACACCGTGAATCGCTATTAGCGTGTTGGACGCTAATTGAGGTACCATGTTTTTTTCGGCAAATTCTCAAATAGAATTAAACATTCTAAATGTTTCTACACGTTATTTGAGGTAGTCCATTAAATAGGATTCATGACTCTAATATAGTGCCATTATAAATAGTGTGGTGTACGGCCTGTCGAGACGTACTTTTTTGTACTTTTTGAAGTAAAAAAGTACAGAAAAGATATTCACGCTGTCCCGTAGTCGCGCTAACATGTAATTGCGTAAATGTTTTCCGGCATTCGCGGATGTCAATAAAACGCGACGGCGTACGATTTGAACAATTTCGTACGTGCACATATTTTAGTGTGGAGATATTCTGCACCGAAAATTTTTACAAAGCAGTTTACAAATTAGAGTATACGAAAAATTAGAATAAAAATTGTTTTCCAAAAAAAACGACATTCCCAATTAGCGTAAATAACGCTGATTGTTTCATTACGCTATCTATTTCATTACGATAATAGCGATTCAGGTACTGTAGTGTTATTTTTTTTTTTTTACCACTTAAAACATATTTTTTACGTACACACTTGTCAGATTTTCACATGGAGACCGCCAATCGAAGAATGAGAGTCTTAGCTTTCAATCGCAGCCGTCAGATCCATTTTCCGACTAAAATGTACGGATGAAAGATGTTTTAAGTGACCATTAACACTAATAGCGATACACGGTGTACTGTAAGGGTGGCTTTCCATTAGACGGAAAGTGAAGTTGTTTATGGAAATCCGGACCTATCCGTACTTCATCGTATCTCTTATTTTGTTTTTATACGTGAACAACATTACAGAGAATCTTGCCAATATTCTCCAAAGGTCTGGGAGGTAACAATGACCGTTGGATGCTTTTTCGCGAAGCATTCGCTTCGAAAGTTTCTGTAAATGGTGATGTACCTCGAGGAGGTACATCACCATTTACAGAAAAAATTGAGCCGCGACACGTTGGATAATGAATGTACGTGTCACGACGGCAACCAACGGAAATCGAAAAATTTGGCACATGATATATGGATTCAAAAATTCAACGGAAATCACGAAAGTGATCTCGTAACGAGCTTTCGTCGCGCTATTTTTGTTACCGGCCATTCGTCACACTATTTGTGGAAGCGCTCATTCGTCACGCGAAAAAGCAGAAACCCTAAAAATAATGAGCTGGCATCTGACAAGCGTTTGCAAAGAGTACAAAATGTGTGTGGTACGATGCCCTGGTCCGCACGTACATGGTATGCAAATGACGATTTCGAGTTGAAGTTGGTCGGTGTAAAAAATATTTGACGATTTTCAATATACGATAAAGTACAATTTTGCACGGTCGGAGGTCGTTCGTACTCCATACTATAGAAAACGAACCTATGTTAGAATTAAAAACGCTAATTAAACTTTACCTTAAATATAATAATGACAAAATTATAATCATTTACTCTATTTCATGTGATAGAGTCGAAATTTCGAGCGACCGAATTAGAGTAATTTACTCTAATTACGATTCGCGGTGTACATTATATCATAGTACAGTACTGTATAGTGTAGTACAGTACACCGCGAATCGTAATTAGATTAATAAAAAATTAGAGTAAAAAAAGAGAAAAAAAAATAGAGTTATGAACTCTAAGGCCACGTCTCCATCAGGCGCCGACAATAATCCTACAAATAAGATTATTGGGAGTAATTATTCGTTCACTTCTCCATCAGGTCGTGTCAGCAATGGAATCTATCGCGTACGTGCTGTCTTTGGATTGGATGCACAAAGATTCATGTTTTGACGGCGAGCGTCGTCAAAGATTCCAAAAGCAAATTGTCCAAACTCGTATCCATACAACCAGCCGCAAAATAAAATGACGAGGATGTACAGGTTGTGCGTACCTGTTGTGTAAGCAGGCGCAGCAAATTCCGGATGACGATGGATGGTGGTGGAGGCGTCACACCACATTCTTCAACAAACATTTTGCGGTGGTTTTCGTCGGATCTGATTCTCGCCTGTTCGAAGGCGCGTGGCGTATGTCCGAAGGCGCTCGGGTCGTACGTGACCTTTCCACGCGTAAACATTTCACACGTCCGGTGATTGGCTAGTGTCCTCCCTAAGGATAGTAATTAATCACTGGACGAAGTGACCGCTTGCTTCGATAACACATAATTGGACGGTCAACGTTGTCGCCCAAAAGTTTGGAGAATCTTTACGAATCTCTAGTGATCATGTTAAAAAGAAAAGAAAAAAAAAATAGTACGACCATGTACGGAAATGAGCTAGATCTGTACCTTTTCCAGAAAAGAACCCCACTTTTCGCCTGATGGTGGTTCACCCTAATTTGTGTGATAGAATTTTTTCAAAAATGAATTTTACTCTAATTTGGCGCGCTACACCGTGAATCGTTAGTAGACTATATAAATTATTAGTATCAATAATAAATCAGTGTCATTGATTTTAATTTGTGTATTAATACCATTATGAAAAAAATGTTTAATTGCAATTTCTATCTGATTTAGATGTACAGAATCTGCCGTCATTACATATACGTTAAAATGGGTAGAAGTACAAAATCTGACAATCCGTACCACGTCGCGTCCTTTCAGCGCAATTAATCCATAATTCTAATTTGGGTTTGCGAACGCGATTGTTGCAAACTCCACTCCACGTTTATTCTAAGCGCAGTTCTGTATGCAACCGACATAAGTTAACTACAATTTCTGTATGATTATCGATCATCAAGTACATTGTCGTACCAGTAAACACATTTCGTACACCACACTATTCATGAAATAAATACGGTAATTCCATTGACGCTAATTGACAATAAACTGTATGTTTTGTCAGATTCTGTACGAATACCTTATTTACAGAAGAGATGTTAGCGCGCCAAATTAGAGTACTTAAATAAATTAGAGTATAATTCCTTTTTGAAAAAGTTATATCATACAAATTATAACTCTAATTTTTTTTTTTCTTTTTTTTGACTCTAACGTTTTCACTACTCTAATTACGATTCGCGGTGTAGTGTTCTCGGATCCGAAAAATTATTGCATCCGATACAGGAGGCTCCCGGTTGTAATAGTAAAACTCCCTTAGGGTGGCGTTCCATCAGGAAAATCTGTAATCGTACGAACAACATTACGAACAACATTACAAGTGCTACACTTTGAACGCTGTTCTCTCGCGCAGAGTGTAATCCACGTGCTCCGAAATGAGTGATACAACGTAAGATAAGATCGTATATTGAAAATCGTCAATTTTTTTTTACACCGACCAACTTCAACTCGAAGTCGTCATTTGCATACCATGTACGTGCGGACCAGGGCATCGTACCACACATATTTTGTACTCTTTGCAAACGCTTGTCGTATGCCAGCTCATTATTTCCAATGCTTGCCAGTTGCCAATCTCATTATTGTTACGGTTTTTGTTTTTTCGCGTGACGAATGAGCGCTTCCACAAATAGTGTGACGAATGGCCGGTAACTAAAATAGCGCTCGTTACGAGATCACTTTCGTGATTTCCGTTGAATTTTTGAATGCATATATCATGTGCGAAATTTTTCGATTTCCGTTGGTTTGCCGTCGTGACACGTACATTCATTATCCAACGTGTCGCGGCTCAATTTTTTCTGTAAATGGTGATGTACCTCCTCGAGGTACATCACCATTTACAGAAACTTTCGAAGCGAATGCTTCGCGAAAAAACATCCAACGGTCATTGTTACCTCCCAGACCTTTGGAGAATATTGGCAAGATTCTCTGAAATGTTGTTCGCCTATAAAAACAAAATAAGAAGTACGGCGTAGTACGAATAGGTCCGGATTTCTGTAAACAACCTCACTTTTCGTCTGATGGAACGCCACCCTAACTCAAATTTCCAGCCTGGCGGTAACGCTCGATATTTCTGTAGATCGCCGTTAACCCACAGAAAAGACGGCCGGTAGAAATCCTTCCACAAGTAGCCAAAATTGTCCAGTCGTCAAGATCCGTCCTCAAGAACTCCAACATTGCCGCACTTTATCCAAATGGAAGAAAAGTTTTACCGTACGATTGTACAATTACAGCTGATAGTGTACAATAAGTCAATAACCATGACGTCGAGTCCACGTCAGTTGTCGTTTAGCTCAATATTATTTAATTCGGTTGACGAAATTTGTTACGATTTTGAATTTTATGAACAGAATTGCTATGCGCCCAAAGATTGTATTCTGTTCGCAGTTTAATTTCAGTTCATTGTGTATCGCTATTAGCGTTAATGTTATTTTTGCCACTTAAAACATCATTTTTACGTACACACTTGTCCGATTTTCAATTTGAGGCAGCCAATCGGAAGCTGAGAATCTTACCTTTCAATTGCAGCCGTCAGATCCACAATCCGACATGTGTGTAGGGAGAAAAGTGGCAAAAAAAACGTTAACCCTAATTGCGATTCACGGTGTACAGTTTAGTTTTGGTATCTAGGGATTTACATACGTGTGCCGTACAAATACAAGTCTCGAGATGTAAAAGGCTGGACATTAAAGATTGGAGGCTTAACATTGAACATTTTCTAGCAGTAATTGAATTAAAAGTAACCCTAAAAAGCTCTAATAAAAAATCAAAAACAAAGACAGCATAAGAAATCACAAATTATTTAACATTTACAAATTGAACACCAAAGAGAGAGAAAGAAATAAGACTTTAATAAAGCCAGACATTGTCCATCCTCCCAATCAAACCATTAAATGTTGGATATTGGAAAATGAATAGTACAATTTTCAAGGTGACAAAATAAATGGAGTCTGCTATAGATCACCGATATTCCACACTATTTATTGTTAGAGATAGCAACATTCGCGTAAGATTCGTGCAATAAACATAAAACATTGTGAATAAGTTTAGTCTATTTTCAGTCAAATTTGAACAATTTCAGTCAATTTTTGTCAATTTCAGTCAATTTTTGTGAATTTTAGTCAATTTAAGTCAATTTTAATCATTTTTTTTGTCATTTTCAAGTATTTCAATCGACTAGAAAAATGCAGTTATGGAAACCATGATAAAAATTGAGAAAACGCGTGCAAACGCTATATCCGGTAATCCAATAATATGTGTATTATACTTGTTTCCTGGTTATAGTATGTCTATAATAAATGGGTTACCACATGAAGCACTTTTGCTGTCATTTTAGCACTTTTGGTCTATGGTTTAAACCACATGCCATAGTGGTCACACTAATTATGGAGGACATTTAAAATATTTGAGATTTGCATGACATTAAAATTGACCATAGTTTCGCAAAATTAAAAACAAACAAAAGGCGTGCCTTTGCATTATGATGGGAAAATATATCACATGAAATTTATGAGGATTAAGCTGAGATGTTAATCCTAAGAAAGCAAAGAGAAACAAAAACAAGAAAATCACCTCATCAGAATATTATCTCCATTCTTCATTTACACCTCCGAAATTTCTGTCATTTCAAGTTTACTTCCATTATCCATCCTTTATTGCAAAAAATCAAATATTTTTCCCTTTTGTCCTATATCGTCCACACTATTTGACCACCACAAAAATAAATTCTATAATCCGCAGAAATTTTGCAGCCAAAATTACTATTATAAACTGTGGACAGTATAAAAAACTGAGCCTCACCACACAACTTTACAAACAAAAAAAACACAAATTGGGGCAGTTTCTGCCTTCCTTGGTTGACTTTAACTTCAGGGCATAAAAACATCTGCAATACTGAGACACGCAATTTAAACAATTTTCTCCAGCTTTGCCACTTTAAACACCGGAAAGCAAAATTTGAATTCACCATTATTATCACATTCGGAAATCACAATTTGAATTCATCATTTTTATCACATTCAGAAACCCAAATTTAAATTCAGCATTTTTACCACATTCGGGCAGGTAAAAAGAAAACCAGTCTTGGCTGTAAAACCCATTATTGCTCTATTGCGGATCAATCGAAACAAACAGATTAAAACTAAAGCAAATGAAGTTTTCGCACGAAATTTATTTGCCAAACAATTAAGTAGCTGTACTTATTGCGGACCACACTAAACTGCTGACAACAATATTCTTGACTCTAATATTTGTAAAAGCAGATCAATAGCAAAATTTTCTCTGCATTGTTTCTCTGGTGTATGCGAACTAATCTATTTATCTCACCATTAACATGCTAAACTAAAACATAAGATTATAGAAAAACTCAACATATTTTAGGAATACTAAATTGATACAAAAGGAACTATCGGAGACACAAAACGTGTTCCCTCTTATTTCATGAATTATCAGTGAATTTCTAAACAAAAAAAAAATAGCACATCATAGTGATTTGAGTAAAAAATAATGTATCCCACCTAATCCGACCCAAATAAAGAATTTAATCTTTACAGAAATTCACATGTTTATGATACAAGCGATTCAAAGTTGTTTGATGAAACGCTTGTACCATATGGAATCGTATTTGGGCAAATTCAAAATCTATAGCTGCCACGATATTCATTCAAACTAGTAGCTATCAAATCTCTATTTAATGCTGTTTATAAAAGCCCAACAAAGTATACAAAGACGACACGTGTTTTATAGATGAAAACAGATGTACGCTTTTGTATCTGTTTGACAAATACCCGAACAAAATTCAGCGTGAAAAGAAAAGTCGAGGCGAAGGTAAAAATTAAATATCCGCCAATATGAGAGATCTTTCCAGCAGATGGATGATTTTGAAAGCTAAAAGGATCTTCCATATTTGACGTATCTGAAATTCCCCCTCCGAATTCCTGTTTCCAAATTTCCGTTTTCAAAAATGGAGAAACCATAACAACGACAACGACGAAGACTACAATTTCTGTTTTTATATCTGTTTTCTCTTCATTTCTTTTTTTCTTTTCTTTTCTTTTCTTTTCTTTTCTTTCCTCATCAATTCCTTTATTTTCTCATCTTTTCTTTCCTTTTCTTTTCTTTTCCAATCTTTTCGTTTCTTTTCTTTTCTTTCCTTTTCCTTTACTTTCCTTTCCCTTTCATTTCCTTTCCTTTCCCTTTCATTTCCTTTCATTTCCCTTTCGTTTCCTTTCCTTTCCTTTCCTTTCCTTTCCTTTCCTTTACTTTCATATCCTTTCCTTTCCTTTCATCTTTCCCAATTTCCGTTTCCTCTCTCCACCTTCACATGCATAAGCACACGTAGAGACAAGTGGGATAAATTGACGATCCTCTTTTACAAAGAACGGACGGCCTCCGATTTAAAAAACATTTTTTTCGAGTGCACGGTGACGCTCCATTGGACGAAGCCGTGCCGTCACTGCAGCCGTAGTCGGTGTCACAAGGAGGAGGAGAGGCAGGAGAGAGCGGCAAAGGAGGAGGGGGAGGAGGACGAGGAGGAGGGAAGGGGGAAGGGGAGAGAGGAGCGGAGGGAGGAGGCAAAGAAATGGAGGGGGGGAAAGGAGCAGGAGGAGGAGGAGGAGGAAGAGGAGGAGAGGAGGGAGGAGGAGAGGAGGGAGGAGGAGAGGAGGGAGGAAGAGGAAGAGAGGGAGGAGGAGGGGAGGGAGGAAGAGGAGGAGAGGGAGGAGGAGGAGAGGGTGGAGGAGAGGGAGAGCGAGGAGGAGGAGAAGGAGGAGGAGGGGGAGGAAGAGAAGGAGAGGGAGGAGGAGGAGGGGGGGAAGGAGCAGGGGAAGGAGAGGGAGGAGGAGATGGAGGAGGAGGAGGAGAAGGAGAGGGAGGAGGAAAAAAGGGAGGAGGAGAAAGGGGAGGAGGAGAAGGAGAAGGAGGAGGTGGAGAGGGAGGAGGAGGGGAAGGATAGGGAGGAGGAGGAAAGGGAGGAGGAGAGGGAGGAGGAGAGGGAGGAAGAGGTGATGGAGAAAATGAAGGAAGACTCGGGCTTGGAAGGGGTAACAGAGGAGAGGGAGAGGGAGAATCAGAGAAGAGAGGAGGTGGAGAGGAAGGAGAGGGAAGTGGATATAAAAAGAGAGAATCTGAAACAGTGGCAGTGGTTGGGGTCGATGGATAAAAAGGAGAAGAGGGGGAGGAGGGAGAGGAAAATGGAGGGACGGAAGATCCTCGGAAATACAACGGAACTGAAGGAAAGTCCACCATAGAGACAGTTTCAGAATCTAAATAGGACGGGGGAGAGAATGTGGAAGAGTAATTTGGAGAGGACGGGGAAAGGGAGGGGAGGGAGAAGAGGAGGAAAGGGGGGAAGACGGGGAGAGGATGAGGAAGAGAATGTGGAAGAGTACTTGGGAGAGGACAGGGAGGAGAGGACGGGGAGAGGACGGGGAGAGGACAGGGGGTTGAGGATGGTGAGAGGATGGGGAGAGAGGACGGGGATAAGGATGGTGGAGAGGACAAGGGGGAAGAGGACGGGGGAGAGGATGGAGGGGGAGAGGACGGGGGAGAGTATGGGGGAGAGTAAAAACTCTCTTCTTTCGACGAGGGAGAGGGAGAGGGTGAGGATGAGGGTGAGGGAGAAATATCTTCTGACTCTGTAGATTCCAGCATTTTACGGCGACCGTTGTTTGCGACGGAGACCTCCGTTTCGTGGACATAGAGATCGATTTCTCCGTTTTCCGTTGAACGGAAGAGTATATAAGCGATGGGAGAGGTGGGAGAGGATTGGGAATCTTGGAGTACCACACCAAATATGGTCCACTTAGTTTTTATTATTTGGTTCCAATTCAAGGCCAGGAATTCTTTTACCATGGGATGAGTTTTTGTACTTTCCTGCGAAAAAAAAAAGTGAGCTGAAAGAAATTAAGAAGCTAGGAGTCGAAAAAAAAAAGAAATAAGGAAGAAAAAAAAGGAAGACATAGTTGACTTTTTAGTTTTTTTTTTCTTACGATTGAATAGAATATGATAAACATTTTGTTTTATTTATCATGACTTAACCAAAATATAAATGTATATAGAGAAAATTGAAGGTATTTAGAGGAATATTAAATAAACATGGTTTTTCAAAATACTTATTTAAATAAAATGAAGAAAAAGACCGTACCGGAGACCACACTAAATATTGTATCGAAGACCGAAAAACGTACCGGTTTATCAACAGCATTTGAACCCACACCAGAATTAAATGTGGATTCCACTTTCATAGAGGAAATAATCCCTTCAAATTGAACATTGTTGAGACCCATTTTCCTTCCGTACCTCTCCCGAGCCTCGCCCGAATCTTCGCCTTTTCGAAATCTATGGCTTCCCTCGTATGCTAAAAAATCCATTTTTTCCACACAAACAGTTTTTCCATCTGCCAATCAGATTTCCCCAAATTCCCCCAAAAAAAGAAAAAAAAAAAAAAAACCCATGTCAATGAAAGAATGTCAATTTTCATATTTTTTAACTTACAAAAAAAAACCACATTATGAGAAAAATATGAGAAAATTAAAGAGAAAAAACATTAAAATATTAAAGAGAATATTTGCAAGGGAGATAAATAAATAAAATCATATAATTAAACAAAAAAAAAATCGTTACCTTGAAGCGAATTTCTCGATCCCACAAGGAACCTATCGGCCGTATCGAAAAAAGTTCGTCCCTTAGTCGTATTCAGACACAGAATCGTTTCCAAAAATTCGTTCCCCTGCCCGAAATTTTCCGAACCTGAACCGAAGCTCACTGGTAGAGACAGCAGAAACGTGACAATTGTCACAACCGCGGCCAAAAAAATCGCCATTTTTGGCGCAGTGAAACAAATGGAGAGAGAAGACGGAAGGAAAAAAAATGGACCTTGAACTTATTTTGGCGCCACTGAAAATGTTAAAAGTTAACCGGTCTAAGGCTCTAAGGGCTGTCGAAAACATTTTGTCGTGTAGTGAGCTCCAGTTAGCACTCCAGAAGGAGAAGAAGCAGTCGGCGGCTCGACTAGACGACAAAAAAAAGAAGTGAAAGAAGATCTTCGGGAATAATTTCGGCGACTGGATTTTTTTGGCTGCTTGCGGGTGGATTTATGCCGGCCGGCTTGTCGGTGGGCTGACGGTTGATTTAAAAATTTATCGAGCGTTACTGCCAGGCTGGAAAATTGGCGCGCTCTATTTCTGAAATCTATGCCCTCTGTTTTTGTTGTCCCGATGGAGAAAATTAAAATAGTTGACGAATTTAAAATTATAGTGCGTGATTTTCCCCTCAAGATGTCGTATTTTAATTCTTTGTATTATATGAGTCTTATGAACCGACAAGTTGAACCAGTAGGAAGCGTGCACGTAAAGGAAATGTGTACGGACATTTTAAAAAAGTGTCGGCGCAGTCTTCACTTTGTTTGGCGTTTTCGCAAAAACGATTCCCCAAAAGAGAAAAAAAATTGAGATTTTCACAAAGAAACAAACGAATAAAACGGAAGAAAACAAGGAAAAAGAGGAAAAACATAGACTCAAAACAAAAAACCTCCATTTTGTATCGACATATGATTTTATTCTTTAACGTCCACAGTTTTGGAAATTTACAGCTGGAGGTACTCCTAAGAATTTAGAAAAAATATAAAAAAATGTACTTTAGTGACGTAAAGAAATTTGTCGTCCACGCTAACTATATTTCAAGTCTATTTACGGTTCCGTACTTTATCAGTTTTTGCATACGCCGCCTTTATAAATATTTAATAAGTAAATATCCCTAGTGGTTCATTACACCGCCAATCGCTATTAGCGTAGAAGTTTCTTTAGGGTATACAAATAATTAGCGTTGTTTACGCTAATTGGGAATTTGGAAATTTTTGAAGAAATCGTTTACTCTAATTAGGAATTAGGGTTTTTTTAAATAGTGTGGATCATTCTATTTGAGAATTTAAAAAAAAAGCGGGACGGAATTACCGTACACAACGCTAATTGCGATTGGCGGTCTAGTTCAGTTTTGGACTTTTGGCAAGCCCAAACATTCAGCGTATTTTATACCCGTATTCTAAGCGTATAAAATGTACTACGAAAATAACGCATTATAAATCTACAATGTGATAATGTCCCATAGCGCCGCGCACATTAAAAGCGAAACTTTTAAAGTTCTAAAAGTATGCACTATAACTAATAATTCCTTTTGAACCGATAGATGTGTCATGGTCAGGGTCTCGATTGTACGGCTAGGATATGGAAACGGTGGTTTGCGATTTGTCGTTAGCTTCGCGATTTTTCGAAAAAGTAAATTCCAAGGTGTCAGAAATTTCCAGGAACCAGTTTGCGCCGCTAATTTTTCTGTCAGCTGGCACGGTGACGAATTACATGTAAATATCCTGTTGGCTACTTTGTTTTTTACTTTTTTTGTTTCCTTCAACCAATCGCGACACCATTTCCCGATTTTGTCGTCAATCCCTTAAAAGACAAAACAGATTGAAGCAACTATTTCCGTAAAATATGCAGCTATAAAGATTTCGTGCATACGATAACTATTTATGTGAGATTTCAATTTCATCCGTACAATTATATAAGAAAAATGAGGCTATTGACCGCCTGACCGGAGCATTTCCCATTCCGATGATTTTCCGAATTAGATAATAAGGCTGCGGCCCCATGTAGTTGTAACTTAGCGTACTTACTTTGTATTTTAGCGCGGATCCGGCGGACCCGGATTTCAAGTGTCTCTATGTGTTCATTCGAAATTATTAACTAAGTTTGTGAAAATTGTATACGTCGACAACGCCCGTGACGGCTGTCACCGTGTACAATTTGTGATGACGCACCATATTTTCTTGAAACTTTTTGAAGCGTCGCAAGACACATCGTAATTTTTGAAACGATTTGCAGATTTGGTATGTCGCATGTCTTTGCGTGACATCGTTGACGTACAGCCTTGCACCCGTGGCTGTGCAAAATGCCTTGACGTAAACCTCTCCCGTCCGGCCGCCATTACTTCGCAGATTTTTCACGTTCGCAGACTTTTCAACTTTGCGTGAAATGAGTTTTCGGAAAATCAAATGCTCCAGTGGGTATAGGCCATAGTTGTTCAAATCGCGCGATTTTTTCCTTTTTTCCGATTAAAACGTATAATTCGTGACTTTTGAATAAATTGGAAAAAAACGCGATGTACTTTCTGTCCGGTAAACTGAACGGATAATTTACATAAACTGTACGGTATGTACAGTAACTGTACGGTATGTACAGTAACTGTACGGTTTTGTACCAAAAAAGTACGGAATTTGACTAAAAGATACGTTGCACTTCGTAGTACTTTCTGTCCGGTAAACTGAACAGAAATTTAACAGGAAACGTACGGAATTGTAGCAAAATTGTACGGACTATCATGAAAAGAGACGGGAACTGTACGGACAATGTACAAACTGCGTTATATGTAAAACTCAATTTCTTTTACATGTACGGAATTGTACGAAAGAAAATTCATTAACGATTTTAACGATTTTTTCAAAAGGTTCAATGCGTTTGTTACGTATAATTCGTCGCGATTAAATCGTTCGCACGAAACGCCGTGAACAACTATGGTATAGGCCATAGTTCAAAAGTATGTGAAAGTAGGCCCATACAATATGCATATTGTATGCAAAACATACAATATGCCATTAAGACCCATATTGTATTGGTCGAAAATGAAAAAAAATAGTTACAGGGTTGAGTTGCACATCGATATATAGAGAATTAAACGTCATGTCTAAATTTTGAAAAAAAATCGGAAAAAAAAAAATTTCTATGAGTTTTGAGGTAAAACGTTTTTAAACCGTCAAATTCATACGATCGGACGGTCGCTGATTAAAGTAGCGATCTAAAAAGATCACATGAAAAGCCCATAAGACAACTTACGAAAGGACTATCCGTCATATTAGCGTCTGCAAATTTGAAAGTCCTCGTGTTTTAGTTCGCTAAAAAATTCCGTCCGTCAGCGTGCGTTGAACTATGATCATACGTCAGATTCGTACGTCCTTACAAGAGTGTCCACAGCCGACACCCATACAGTATGCCTACTCTACGCGAATTTAGTGCCAAGTTTTGTGCACCTACCAAAGGCCTACCATAAAAACGCCTACTTTTGAATTAAGGTATAGGCTATCGACTCTGGTTCGTTCGTAATCTAGAGATTCATGAAGTTTTCATCGACGGCGTCGATTCGAATCCTGCTTTGAATCTTTGCAAAAGTTTTTCTCGGTACATCCGATCATCTCACTAAACGGCTCATCGTTATTAGAGTTGATAACTCTTATTCCGATATCAAAACGATTATTAGTGCTGGGTATCGAGGACCTCTTGCCGATATTCTGTATGTAGCGAATTTTAGGTACCCGATAACCGATATATCGCCTTGATATATAGAGAAGCTAAATATAGCTATATTTCAGAGATATATACATATTTATTATTGTTTTTTATATTTTTCTATTTTTTTTCAAAAAGACACCCCCCCCTCCCGGGTAGCACGTGCTCAGTGTGGGTGGGGGCGTTTTCCGTACGACACCCACCTTTACCAAATATATCGCGATAATTTATGTTGGTCCCGGTACGATTTATTGAGGATCTTGACCGATCGATAATCGATATATCAAATATCAAGATTATCGCGATATGATTTTTACCCAATACCCAACATTAATAATTCGGATACGCAGCCGCTACTAAGTCGAATATGAGTGTGTTTTTCTGTGTTGACACCATAGTTGTTCAATTCGAATATTACTACAGTAGTGTTGTGTATCGAAGGCCCGCTGCCGATATTCTATATGTACCTAATTTTGAGTAACCAAAAATTAATATATCGTTTTGATACATCGAAAAGCTCAATATCGCGATGTTTATCCGATATATAGACCGATGATTTGATATATTTTAATCGCAATATATCAAAGTGACCTTAGATCACATTTTTTTTCAAAACCCCCCCCCCCCCTCTGCGCGCTCAGTGGAAAAGGGGGTGAGAAGGGTACGATTTCATTTTACGATTCAACATACAGTTTACCTTGTTATGTAACGTACTAAATCCGCGCGGACCCCCTTCTCCAACCAAATGCATAGTGATAAATTTTGTTGGTCCCAGAGCGATGTATTGAGCCCTTTGACCGTTCGATATTCAATTGTTGAATATTGAATTTATCACGTTAATTTTGTATCTGATACACAACACTAGTAGCCGCTACAACCCGTATTCACATAGTTGACGTTCAGACATGTGAGAACAAGTCCGTAGTTTTTTACATGTCTTTATTATTATGAGTCAAATATGATTGTGGTTTTTTGTGTTGACACCATAGTTGTTCAATTCTAACATTACGCACGTATCAGACGCACAAATACTAGGTACAATACACATCAAATGATTATGAAGCGTTGATAAAATGCGTATTCGACTTTGTACCCGTAAATTTTTTGTGTAATTTCGACGCACAAAGTCCGTATGTTTTCGTACTTTTTAGGGTTATTAAAGGGGGAATGTTATGGATGTTAGATTACATTTTTGTACATTCCCGTATATTTTAGTACAAATACCTAAAACTACCTATTACAACATAAAACTAAAAAAATAGAATAGAGTGTTCTAACGTATGTTAAAGGTACCTAAGTTATCATCATTTTTAATACATTTTATCTCAAAGAAAAAAAATTACAACATTGATTCATCATTTGTTTTGACCCTGGATTTTTCTACCTACATTCATAATTTGATGTCTCTTTCTCATTTTCCCTCATTTTTATACTATCTCATTTCTCTTTTGTCTCTCATAATTTTATGTCTCTTTTTGATTTTCTCTCATAACTTTATGTCTTTCTCTCATTTTCTCCCACTTGTCTTACATTTACATACAATGTTCCTATATTTTCGTACTTTTAAGGGTCTTTAAAGGGATTTTAGGGTTGTTAGTAGTGTTGTGTATCAAAATCCAATTGTCGATAACTAACACGACTTTTTTCCGACCAAACGATAATCGATGTATTGGCATAATATATATCGGAAACGCTGTAATCACGATTAAAAAAACTGATAACATGAATTTTTTAATGCGATAGTAGTGGTTCGATAATTATCGCCGACAATTGTACGTTTCCATGCAGTAGTGTATTTAATTTGGTTTTTCTTTACTATCGTATTTCCGTTAAACACAATACGGAAAAAAATGTCATACATGTATTTACTGAACCGGTCGGCAAATATAGAACGTTCGTTAACTTTGTTTCTATGAAATTTTTTGAATCGTCAAATTTCCCAAAAGGTATCTTATTGTACATTACCGAAATAATCCACGTTAACAATTTGGCTGTTCACAACCGTTATGCGTTCAAGGGTCGTCCATGCAATCAAGTCGTTAAATAATGTACCACCTTTACACACATGGTTGTAGAAATTAATGGTTTTTAAGTATTTTCTAGGTCTGAATAGAAATAAAGAAGCCGAGGCAGTCTACCTCTAACTTCTCTCTCCAACTCTCAAACTTGTCGCAGTCACTGAGACATTGGAGAGGAAGCTAGAGCCATGGCTACCTAGGCTATCCTGAGGTTTAAGGGAAATTTATATTGGTTAGGGGATTATTTACTAAATGTTATGTGCCGGCGACAGGATTGATCCTGGTACCTGCCGGCCGTCAGAGTGTAGATAGCCGGTAGCCTTAGCCGTTAAGTCTAGAAGTAGTGTTACATAGTATATAGTACGATAATGATTTAAACATGTACACATAGGATAAATCAATTAACTATAACTGTTAACGGGATACATCGATATGGTAGTGTAAAAGTACGAATTGCGGTACGGATAAGAAATCAATACCGCGCATTGATTTCGTAAGCGAAACAAATTCCGCGCATGTATTTATTACGGCTACGATCAAATGCGAGTTTAATCGGACGGCCAGAATTAGCGCAGAGATCGCGGAAGAAGAATTTGGCGGTTTGTGGGCATAGCCACATCGGATGACACGTGGCGATGTTACATTGGAGCGCGGCATCTCCGAGGATTAAAGGAGCGAATCCGAACATACCACGTGTGGACATTTAGGCCATGTTGAACAGTGTCCGCACATAAAGTACACCTGCAGCTGTACTTTTGCGTACGGAAATGTAATTTGATTGGTTAAGTACATCAGTAGATAGAGTCTGTGAGAGAGATAAGACTTAGAAAAATTAGAAGATAGCTTCTGTACAAAAGGTCAACTTTGACCCTCCATAACTTACTACTCAAGGGAGCAAATTCAGAGATTCTTTTTGTTATCGACTCAGGGGAGTCTTGCCTTCACAGGGGTGCAGGTGGTCAGAGTTTTTATCTGCTAGGGTGGCAGTTCTTTTTGCTGAAACACAAAGGGGTCAAGATTATCCTAGAGGCTTCTTGGAAGCTGTCAACTCTAACACTTATGGAGGTCTCAGAGTTTCAAGTTATGGGCCCACCCTCTAGGGTACCAATCTTTAATGGAACTGGCTTCATATACAGGGAAAGTATGATGATAGGAGCTTTATGCGAAAAAAAGGTTTTGGGGGATAGTGAGTGGATGATTGAGGCGTCCATCAAGTCTTCGAATTCCTCCCGGGTTTGGAGGAAGCAGATTCACCAGGAAAGAGGATTCACCTTCAACGGAGGAAACAAAAGAAGGAGAGGTGGTGGACAAAGGAAAGGAGAAGGAGGCGACCACACAAATAGCAACTGGTTCGGCATTCATGTCACCTATTCCGACGAACGAGGAGATGATACTGAAACCTGGGACTTCAACAATATGGCGGCAAAGCACTTCATCCTACGCCATCTCACTCAAGGACTTGCATGTCCTCATTTGCAGGTAGAAAGGGCATCCGATCTTTGGATGGCTCTCATAGAGATGTACCGAAGTGGTACGATTCAGCAACAACAGTTGGCTGATCAGAAAGTTAACGAGTATGTATACAAAGGGGGAAATATGTTGGATTTTTGCAATGAGTTTGCTACACTCTTCATGGAGCTAGAGAGTGCGGGAAAAGTTTTTAGTGAAAAAGAAAAGGTTAACTGTTTACTGATGAAGTTACCTGATGAGTTCGAGAACATAGTCAACCGTGTGCAGGACTTGCCGGACTCAAGGTGGATATGGAACTCAGTGGTAGGGATGATTCTCGTTCGAGAGAATACGATTGAGATCCGAAGGGGAGGAAAGAGTGGCCAAGCCTTGGCAACAGCGACCGATTGGAGGAACAAGGATTCACGGAAACCGGTCGGAATCTATAGGGGGAGGGAGCAGAATAATGAGGTTGACGAGTTCGAACCAAGGGCTCCCAAAGGTTTATGTCATTTTTGTAACAAACCGGGGCACTATATGGCAGAGTGCACTAATCTAACCAAGCTTCGGTTAAAGGAGGGGCAGACCGGTGGTACCCCGAGAAGAAAGAAAAAGGCCCTTGTCACACAGGTACTTGAGGCAGAATCCGAGGACGAGGACGATGAGCTCCTTTTGGATGAGGAGTTGGAGGCGAAAAATGAGGTTAAAATTCCACGAAGGCAGAAATGTGTTTACGGTGGATTGAAAGGTGAAGCAGGCTAGATTATAGATTCAGGTGCCTCCATGCACATGTGTAAGGATAGGCACCTGTTCAATAAGATAAGAAAGATTCCCACCGTAGAGATAGAGTACGGGGATGGGAGGATAGTCACCACTACTCTTGTAGGATTGGTAGATGTGAAAGTGTTAGTAGAAGGAAAGACATCCATATTAACATTCTCCGATGTATTGTTTATTCCGTAGCTGAACAAAAACCTTATTTCTACATCTATATTAGATGATAAGGGTTTTTTCACTACCAGTAGGGAAGGAGTCTTTACTGCTAGTTTTGAGGAGGATGTCTATTTCATTGCTGAGAAAGGTAGCCATGGGATGTTTAGGCTGATCTTAAGTAATGAAACGAAGAAACTTTATTAAAGTGGTGTTCATGAAATTATGATGTGGCATAAGAGGCTTGGGCATGTGAATCTAGATAAGTTAAGAGAGATGAAAAAGATGGGTGTGGTGGAAGGGATTCAGTTCAGTGAGAGTGATGATATAAGTGATTGTAGTGGATGTGCTCAAGGTAAACACACAGATTACCCTTTCCTAAAACAACCACCTATAAAGGGGAAAAAATTCTAGATCTAGTACACACAGATATTTGGGGACCAGCTAAAGTGCCCTCACCGGGGGGGAAGAGATTTATGATGACTATCACTGATGATTGGTCTCGGTATTCCCGAGTGTATTTTTTGAAAAACAAGTCGGAAGCTCAGGATTGTTTTAGACAATATAAAGCATGGAGCAAAAAACTTCATGAAACTCCAATCAAGAGAATAAAGAGTGACAATGGTGGAGAGTATACTTCTAACCAGTTTGAGGATTTTCTGAGGGAAGATGGGGTCCAACACCAAAAGACAGTTGCAGAATACCCGGAACAGAATGGGGTAGCTGAGCAATTATATAAGACACTAAGTGATAGTGCTAGAATTATGTTGTCGGATAAGAAGATAGGAAAAAGGTTCTGGGAAAAAGCAATGAACTGCGCTAATTACCTCAAAAATAGAGTTCTTACCTCAGCTATAAAAGATCAAACACCTTAAGAGAGATGGACCAGTCGAATACAAGACATATCTTACTTAAAGGTTTTTGGCAGTCAAGTATTCAGTCTAGATACAGATCGGTCTAATTGGAAGCTAGATCATAAAGGAAAACCGGGATACTTATTAGGATATGATGAGGATGTTAAAAGATATAGAGTTTATGATATAAAAAAGGGAAGATATAATCTTAGTAAAGCATCTAGTAGTTATGGATGAAGGAAAGTCTATGGATCCCTTCAAATATACAAAGTCACTAAAAATCAGATTTGAGTCAGAAAATTCCGATAACTTTGAGCTCCCTAACTATCCAGGTTTTAGAGAAGATGACATTCTTGAAGATACAAATAAGACCGAAAAGGACTCGGCTGCGGAAACTCTATCGACAACTCTACCCGAAGCGGAAGACGTGATGGAAATTGCTTCGGAATCAAGGGATATGGGAGAAGCCGAGATTGTTCGAAAGAACCCACGAGAACCATCTATTCCGTCCACAGATTTTGAGGGGGGAAGGAGAAGTAGCAAAAGATTCTAAGAAAAACAAATTAATAACAAGGTAATAAAACTATCTCATCAAGATGAACCTCAAACTTATGGAGAGGCGATAACTTGTCCAGAAAGGAACCGGTGGAAGACAGCCATCAATAAGGAGATGGCCTCAATTATGGCAGCCGATACTTAAGAGTTGGTGGATTGTCCACCTAACCGAAAACCAATAGGTTGTAAGTGGGTTTTCAAATTAAAACTGAACCTAGATAACACCATTGAGTGTTACAAAGCCCGATTAGTGGCAAAAGGATTTACACAGAAAGAAGGAACCGACTATGAGGAAACCTTTGCCCTGGTGGTCAGATTTCCCTTTGTCAGCATACTTCTCACTCTTGCAGCAGCGGAAGACATTGAGGTGCACCAGATGGACATCAAGACAGCCTTTTTGCATGGAGAATTGGAAGAGGAGATCTTCATGCGACAACCCAAATGATTTGTGGAGGAAGGAGAGGAGAGTAAGGTATGCTGGCTGATTAAATCCCTTTACAGTTTGAAACTGGCGCCTCGACAGTGGAATAAGAAACTTGATGAGTTTCTTACCGGTCATGGATATATCCGGATTCAAACTCTGAGACCTCTATCAGTCCTCAGAGTGGACAGCCTCTAGGATAACCCTGACCCCTTTGTGTTTCAGCAAGAACAACTGCCACCTTGGCAGACAAAAACTATGACCAAACTTACCCTTGTGAAGGCAAGACTCCCTTGAGTCGATAGCAAAAAGAATCTCTGCATTTGCTCCCCTGAGCAATAAGTTATAGAGGGTCAAAGTTGACCTTTTGTAAAGCTCTCTAGGAGAGAGGGTCCAATCTCCTAATTTTTCTAAGTCCTATCTCTCTCATAGACTCTATCTACTGATGTACGGAACCAATCAGAATACAGTTCCGTACGCAAAAGTACAGTTGCCGGTGTACTTTAGGTACGGACATTGTACAACATGGCCTAAATGTCGACACATGTCATATCCGGATTTGGTGCCATAATCTTCGGAGATTCCACGATCCAATGTAATTTGGCCACGTGTCATCCGATGTGGTGATGGCCACAAACCGCCGAAATCTTCTTCCGCGATCTCGGCGCTAATTCGTGCCGTCTGATTAAATCACGATTTAATCCTAGCCGTAATAAATACTTGCGCGGCATTCGTTTCAATTAAGAAATAAATGCGCGGTATTGATTTTCAGTCCGTACCGTAATCCGTACTTTACACATGACCGGATCTATGTATCCCGTAATAAATTACAGTTAAATGATTTATCCTATGCATACATGTTAAAATAATTATCAAACTATATACTACGTAACATTAGTCGTAGACTTAACGGCTTAGGCTACCGACTAGCTGCTATCTCCCGGCCGCTAGGTACAGGGATCAAATCCTGCGGCCGACACATACCTTTTAGATAAAATAAACCCTTTAACTAATATAAATTTCCCGTAAACCTCTGGATAGCCTAGGTAGCCATGGCTCTAGCTCCCTCTCCAATTTCTCAGTGACTGCGACAAGTTTGAGAGTTGGAGAAAGAAGTTAGAGGTAGACTGCCTCGGCTTCTTTCTATATTAGACCTAGAAAATACTATAAATGGACCATTAATTTCTACACTCCCCTTATTTTCTAGTCAATCTTTAATTTCAGACCGCACTTCTCCCTGCAGAAAATTAGTTTAGGGGAAGGCACAGACCATCTCACTATCTGGTCTGTTCTCTAAACTGATTTTTTTTTTTCAACTTTCTCTCTAACAAAGCTGAGTCTGATGTCCATGTGTTTAGCTTTAAAATGATGTTTAGGATTGGCACAAATAGCGATTGCTGCCTGCTATCACAAAAAAAAATTTGCACACCACTCTTAAGGTGACTAAGCTCACCAAGTAAAGACTTGACCAACATCAATTCTTTTACAGCAGAGCATTAGGCCATTTACTCAGCCTCCATGGTGGACTAAGCAATAACCTTTTGCTATTTGCTACTCCAACAGCAAGCCCCATCACCCACATATAATACATATCCAGAAGTACATCTCCTCATCGGAGCATCACCATAACTCGCATCACTCCAAGTAGTGATGTGAGTATTCTCCCCACCCAAATGCAACTATAGATCCCTATTTCCTATCAAATATCTAAGGACTCTCTTAGCTGCCTCCCAAACCTTCTTAGTGGGAGCATTTAGACTTCTACTCAGCACTCCTAGAGCCGCAACTAAATCCTGCCAGGTACAATTCATAAAATAGATTAAGCTTCCCACTACTTGCCTGTAAGGAATATTCTGTATGAACTTCTGTTCTTCAAGACTTAATTCCTCGTCTAAGACTAGGACTCCTTCCTCACTCCCCTCACTTCCCTTCTTTAACTCCATTAGAGTTGTACAACTATTAGCTTTATCCATCTGAAATTTTTCCAACATGTTCCCAATTGCTTCCTATTGAGTCAATCTTATGATCTTTCTTTTTCCGTCTCTTTCTACTTAAATTCCCAAAATATATTTTGCTTCACCCATATCATTCATTTCAAATCTCCTCTTAAGATCGATTTTCAGTTTATTATTTTTTTTCATTGATTTACTTAAAACAAGCAAATCATCAACTTAAATTGCAATAAATAAAACACCTTTTTCATCTTCAAAAACATAGATTGAGTGATCTGAGCTGATCAGGATATATCCCAGACCGGTAAGAAACTCATCAAGTTTCTTATTCCATTGTCGAGGCGCCTTTTTCAAACCGTAAAGGAATTTAATCAGCCGACATACCTTACTCTCCTCTCCTTCCTCCACAAATCCTTCGCGTTGTCACATGAAGATCTCCTCATCCAATTCTCCATGCAAAAAGGTTGTCTTGATTACCATTTGGTGCACCTTGATGTCTTCTGTTGCTGCTAAACTGAGAAGTATGCGGATGGAGGGAAATCTGACGACTAGGGCAAAGGTTCCTCGTAGTCGATTCCTTCTTTTTGTATAAATCCCGTTGCCACTAATCAGGCTTTGTAACGCTCAATGGTGTAATTAGGGTTCATTTTTAATTTGAAAACCCACTTACAACCGATTGGTTTTTGGTTAGGTGGACAGTCCACCAGCTCCCAAGTATCGGCTGCCATATTTGAGGCCATCTCCTCATTGATGGTTGTCTTCCACCAGTTCCTTTCTGGACAAGTCATCGCCTCTCCATAAGTTTGAGGTTGTTACGTTGTTATTAACGTGTTTTTCTTGCAATCTTTTGCTACTTCTCCTTCCCCCCTCAAAATCTGTGGCCGGAATAGATGGTTTTCGAGGGTTCTTTCAAACAGTCTCAGCTTCTCCTCTATCCCTTGATTCCGAATCAATTTCCATCACGTCTTCCGCTTCGGGTAGAGTAGTCACTAGAGTTTCCGCAGCCGAGTCCTTTTCGGTCTGATTTGTACCTGCAAGAATGTCATCTTCTCTAAAACTTGGATAGTTAGGAAGCTCAAAGTCATCGAATTTTTTTGACTCAAATCTGATTTTTACTGACTTTGTATACTTGAAGGGATCCAAGGACTTTCTTTCATCCATAACTACTACATGCTTAACTAAGATTATATCTTCTCTTTTTAGATCGTAAACTCTATATCCTTTAACATCCTCATCATATCCTAATAAGTATCCCGGTTTTCCTTTAGGATCTAGCTTCAAATTAGACCGATCTGTATTTATACTAATTACTTGACTTTCGAAAACCTTTAAGTGAGATATGTCTGGTTTCCGGCCTGTCCATCTCTCATAAGGTGTTTGATCTTTTATAGCTGAGGTAACAACTCTATTTTTGAGGTAATTAGCACAGTTCATTGGTTCTACCCAAAACCTTTTTCCTATCTTCTTATCCGACAACATACTTCTTACACTATCACTTACTGTCCTATTTAATCGTTCAACTACCCCATTCTGTTCCGGGTTTTGTGGAACTGTGTTTTGGTGTTGAACTCCATCTTCCCTTAGAAAAATCCTCAATCTGGTTAGAAGTATGCTCTACACCATTGTCACTCCTTACTCTCTTGATTGGAGTTTCATAGAGTTTTTCGCTCCATACTTTATATTGTCTAAAACAATCCCGAGCTTCTGATTTGTTTTTCAAAAAATACACCGTGGAATACCGAGACCAATCATCAGTGATAGTCATCATAAATCTCTTCCCCCTCGGTGAGGGCACTTTGGCCGGTGCCCGAATATCTGTGTGTACTAAATCTAGAATTTTTTCTCCCTTATAGGTTGCAGTTTTTGGGCAGGATAACATGTGTGCTTTACCTAAAGCACATCCACTACAATCACTTAGATTCTCACTTTCACCGAACTCAATCCCTTCCACTACTCCCATCTTTTTCATCTCTCTTAACTTATCTAAATTCACATGCCCGAGTCTCTTATGCCACATCGTTATATCATGAACACCAGTATAATAAAGTTTCTTCTTTTCATTGCTTAAATCAGCCTAAACATCCCATGGCTACCTTTCTCAACAATGAAATAGACATCCTCCTCAAAACTACCAGTAAAGACTCCTTCCCTAGTGCTAGTAAAAAAACCCTTATCATCTAATACAGATGTAGAGATGAGGTTTTTATTCAGATCCGGAATAAACAATACATCGGATAATGTTACTATGGATGTCTTTCTTTCTACTAACATTTTCAGATCTACCGATCCTACAAGAGTAGTGGTGACTATCCTTCCATCCCCGTACTCTATCTCTACGATGGGAATACTTCTTATCTTAGTGAACAGGTGCCTATCCTTACACATGTGCATTGAGGCACTTGAATCTACAATCCAGCCTGCTTCACCTTTCAATCCACCGTAAGCACATTTCTGCCTTCGTGGAATTTCACCCTCGTTTTTCGCCTCTAACTCCTCATCTAAAAGGAGCTCATCGCCCTCGTCCTCGGATTCCGCCTCATGTACTTGTGTCACAAGGGCCTTTTTCTTTCCTCTCGGGGTACCACCGGTCTGCCCCTCCTTTAACTGAAGCTCGGTAAGCTTAGTGCACTGTGCCATATAGTGCCCAGGTTTCTTACAAAAATGACATAAACCTTTGGGAGCCCTTGGTCCGAACTCGTCGGTCTGATTTTTCAGCTCCACCCCCCCATAGTTTCCGACCGCTTTCTGGGAATCCTTGTTTCTCCAATCGGTCGCAGTTGCCAAGGCTTGGCCACTCTTTCCTCCCCTTCGGATCTCAATCGTATTCTCTCGAACGAGAATCATCCCTACCACTGAGTTCCATATCCAACTTGAGTCCGGTAAGTCCTGCACACGGTTGACTTTGTTCTCGAACTCATCGGGTAACTTCATCAGTAAACAGTTAACCTTTTCTTTTTCACTTAAAACTTTTCCCGCACTCTTTAGCTCCATGAAGAGTAAAGCAAGCTCGTTGCAAAAATCCAACATCTTCTCCCCTTTGTATACATACTCTTTAACTTTCTGATCAGCCAACTGTTGTTGCTGAATCGTACCACTTCGGTACATCTGTGTGAGAGCCATCCAAAGATCGGATGCCCTTTCTGCCTGCAAATGAGGACATGCAAGTCCTTGAGTGAGATGGCGTAGGATGAAGTGCTTTGCCGCCATATTGTTGAAGTCCCAGGTTTCAGTATTATTTTGCTCGTTCCTCGGAATAGGTGACATAAATGCCAAACCAGTTGCTATTGGTGTGGTCGCCTCCTTCTCCTTTCCTTGATCCACCACCTCTCCTTCTTTTGTTTCCTCCGTTGAAGGTGGATCCTCTTTCCTAGTGAATCTGCTTCCTCCAAACCCTGGAGGAATTCTAAGACTTGATGGACGTTCCAACCGTCCACTCACTATCCCCCAAAGTCTTTTTTTGCATAGAGCTCCTATCATCATACTTTCCCAGTATATGAAGCCAGTTCCATTAAAGATTGGTAACCTAGAGGGTGGGCCTATAACCTGAAACTGTGAGACCTCCATAAGTCCTCAGAGTGGACAGCTTCCAAGAAGCCTCTAGGATAACCCTGACCCCTTTGTGTTTCAGCAAAATCAACTGCCACCCTGGCAGACAAGAATTCTGACCAACTTCACCCCTGTGAAGGCAAGACTCCCCGAGTTGATTGCAAAAAGAATCTCTGAATTTGCTCCCCTGAGCAGTAAGTTATGGAGGGTCAAAGTTGACCTTTTGTACATAAGCTCTCTGAAGAGAGGGTCCTATCTCCTAATTTTTCTAATTCCTATCTCTCTCACGGACTCTATCTACTGATGTACGGAGCCAATCAAATTATAGTTCCGTACACAAAAGTACAGCTGCCGGTGTACTTTCTGTACGGTCACTGTACGACATGGCCTAAATGTCGACACGTGGTATGTCCGGATTCCCTCCCTTAATCCTCGGAGATGTCGCGATCCAATGTCATTCCGCCACGTGTCATTCGATGTGGCGATGACCAAAAACCGCTGAAATCCTCTTGCGCGATCTCGGCGTTAATTTCGGCCGTCCGATTAAATTCATATTTAATCGTAGCCGTAATAAATACATGCGTGGTATTCTTTTCACTAAAGAAATAAATGCGCGGTATTGGTTTCTTATCCGTACCGTAATCCGTACTTTTACATTAGTGGATCTATGTATCCTGTAAACAGTTACAGTTAAATGAATTATCCTACCTTATAATGTTTAATTAATAATCAAACCATATAGTACGTAATACTAGTTCTAGACTTAACGGCTAAGGCTACCGACTACCGATTGTCTGCCGGCCGGTAGGTACCCGGATCAAATCCTGTGGTCGGCACATACCTTTTAGTAAATAAACCCCTAACTAATATATATTTCCCGTAAACCTCTGGATAGCCTAGGTAGCCATGGCTCTAGCTCCCTCTCCAATTTCTCAGTGACTGCGACAAGTTTGAGAGTTTGGAGAGAGAAGTTAGAGGTAGACTGCCTCGGCTTCTTTCTATATTTCTATTTTAGACCTAGAAAATACTAAAAATGTACCATTAATTTCTACACTCAGATCACTCAATCTATGTTTTCGAAGATGAGGAAGGTTATATATTTATTGCAATTTATGTTGATGATTTGCTGTTTTAAGTAAATCAATGGAAAAAATTAATAAACTGAAAACCGATCTTAAGGGGAGATTTGAAATGAAGGATATGGGAGAAACAAAATATATTTTGGGAATTCAAGTAGAGACAGACCGAGAAAGAAAGATTATAAGATTGACTCAAAAGGAAGCAATAGGGAACATACTGGAAAAATTTCAGATGGATAAAGCTAATAGTTGTACAACTCCAATGGAGTTAAAGAAGGGAAGTAAGGGGAGTGAGGAAGAAGGAGTCATATCCTTAGATGAGAAATTAAGTCATGAAGAACAAAAGTTCATGCAAACTATTCCTTACAGGCAAGTAGTGGGAAGTAGTGGGATATACTTTATGAATTATACCCCGCCAGATTTAGCTGCAGTTGTAGGAGTGGTGAGTAGAAGTCTAAATGCTCCCACTAGGAAGGATTGGGAGGCAGCTAAGAGAGTCCTTAGATATTTGATAGGAAATAGGGATCTATGGTTGCATTTGGGTGGGGAACATACTAACATCACTACTTGGAGTGATGCCAATTATGGTGATGCTCCGATGAGGAGATGTACTTCTGGATATGTATTATATGCGGGTGATGGGGCTTGCTGTTGGAGTAGCAAACAGCAAAAGGTTATTGCTCAGTCCACCATGGAGGCTGAGTGTATGGCCTCTTTCTCTGATGTAAAAGAATTGATATGGGTCAAGTCTTTGCTTGGTGAGTTTGGTCACCTTAAGAGTGGTGTGCAAAAGTTTTATTTGGATAATCAGGCATACACCATTTTAAAGCCAAACACATGGACATTAGACTCAGCTTTGTTAGAGAGAAAGTAGAAAACAAAATAATCAGTTTAGAGTACCGACCAGATAGCGAGATGGTAGCAGATATGATGACCAAACCTATGCCTTCCCCTAATCTTATTTTCTGCAATGAGAAGTGTGGTCTAAAATTAAAGATTGACTAGAAAATAAGGGGAGTGTAGAAATTGATGGTCCTTTTTAAGTATTTTCTAGGTCTAAATAGAAATACAGAAGCCGAGGCAGTTTACCTCAAACTTCTCTCTCCAACTCTCAAACTTGTCGCAGTCACTGAGAAATTGGAGAGGAAGCTACTTCATGGCTACCTAGGCTATCCTGAGGTTTACAGGAAATTTATATTGGTTAGGGGATTAATTACTAAAAGGTATGTGCTGGCGACAAGATTTGATCCTGGTACCTGCCGGCCGACAGAGAGTAGATAGCCGGTAGCGTTAGCTGTTAAGTCTAGAAGTAGTCTAACGCATTATATAGTACGATAATTATTTAAACATTTACACGTAGGATAAATCATTTAACTATAACTGTTAACGGGATACATAGATATGGTAATGTAAAAGTACGAATTGCGGTACGGATAAGAAGTCAATACCCCGCATTGATTTCGTAATCGAAACAAATACCGCGCATGTATTTATTACGGCTACTATCAAATGCGAGTTTAATCGGACGGCCGGAATTAGCGCAGAGATCGCGAAAGAAGATTTCGGCGGTTTGTTCGCATCGCCATATCGGATGACACGTGGCGATGCTACATTGGAGCGCAGCATCTCCGCGGATTTAAGGAGCGAATCCGGATATTCCACGTGTGGACATTTAGGCCATGTCGTACAATGTCCGTACATAAAGTACACCGCCAGCTGTACTTTTGCGTACGGAACTGTATTCTGATTGGTTTCCGTACATCAATAGATAAAGTCTGTGAGAGAGATAGGACTTAGAAAAATTAGAAGATAGGACCCTCTCTCCCAGAGAGCTTCTGTACAAAAGGTCAACTTTGACCCTTCGTAACTTACTGCTCAGGGGAGCAAATTCAGAGATTCTTTTTGCTATCGACTCAGGGGAGTCTTGTCTTCACAGGGGTGAAGTTGGTCAGAGTTTTTGTCTGCCAGGGTGGCAGTTAATTTTGCTTAAACACAAAGGGGTCAGGATTATCCTAGAGGCTTCTTGGAAGCTGTCCACTCTGAGGACTTATGGAGGTCTCAGAGTTTCAATGGTATGATGCACCCGAGTCAATGATCCGCTCCCATCAATAATACAATCGTCACAAGGTCACGCTGGCAAACTCAAAAATGTGTCACTGTGAGGAGCAAGTTCAGACATAAGAAAAATTTTCCTCCTCCATTGCCTTCAAAATTCGCGAATTAAAGAAATGTACATCGCCATTTGAGCGACCACCACCTTGTCTACCATTTTGGTCGCCGCCGCTTCCACCATAACTACCACCACGACCTCCATCGTTGCCATTTTATGAAAAGTAGTGCGGGCTGGTGTGGCCCCACTTGCCACAATAATGACATTGTTTGTCTTTGTCCGAGAACGCGGCCGAGACATACTGTGGTGAGTTTTTAAGTCTCAAATGTCACTAACGCCTTGTCCTTAGGTAGTCGGTGCTTTGATAAAGTGTTTTGGACCGTAGTGAAGAACATCCGTACTACTGTGAGAAGCGTCCAAATGTGCGAAAATGAAATCAAAACTTTGACATCTGACGTTGATTAATCGTAGGTATTACTTTGTGACTGTTGAAGACGACTACAAAATTGGTGATACCAACAAAATCAACGACAACTGTAGACGTTTAGATATTTATAATTTTGTGACATGATAGATTTTTAGGGATTTGTGACATTGTGACACCATGCTCACTTGTGATAGTGTCAACATCACAAATTCAAAAGCATTTGGCAGTGGCTACCCAATTTTGGTTTTTTCGACTTTTCACAAGAGACTTGCAATAAAAATATACATTTAAGTAGTCTAAATAATTATTTTTTCATTTCATACCATTTTTGTTGTGCCTCATTTTAATAAGTGTGAGATTAAATCGATAGTGTGAGAGGGAGAGGGGAGAGGCGGTGACGGTGCACAATTCAACAAAAGACGCATGAATGTAAGTGGAGGTTCGAGATTTTTTTCCGTACATGCTCATCTTTTCTGTACATTCGTGTGAGGAGGAGGGAGAAAAATAAGGAGTACTCTCCGTTGTCGTAAAATTTTCCCACTTGTGTGGCGCGTGCTTGGGTCGTCTTTCATTTGTTGTTTGGGCGATACTTAAATTGAAACCACCCTCTCGAGGTGATTTAGGATGTAGTTTTTTTATAGGCTTGATTCTCTTGCCCGGGGGTGGAAAAGAGGAAAACGCCAAAATTCGTTCAAATGACAACAAACAGGAGGTACATTTGAAGTACCAAATTGACATTCACTATAATGTGGTAAAAGTGATTTTTACGTACAGCTAAAACTTTATTCGTTTGAGATTGAATTTTGGGAGAAAACGATTGAAAAAGGTTGATAATTAAATACATGTGGACACACCCTAAGTACCTTGGAGTGTATTTGTATTAGATACTTTAGAATCAAAGAAAACCAAACTTCACCTACATTTACTGGTTTTTGTTGAATATCACGCTTTGCACTTTGATTCCTTGTGTTGTAAATGGTGTGTACGAAATGCTCCAATGAATTTCGTATTTGTATAAGATTATCAATTCTTTTTCTCTCTCACTTGACTTTTACGTGTGGTTCCTCACTTATATGTGGAGTTGATGTGGACATATCCCATGTAGTTAGAAACAAATATGTTTGATATGATACCTAAGGTCAACTCCCATATTTTACGTCATTTTCCTATGTGATATAATAACGGTTTTTTCCTGTCGCTTTCCTCCAAAACTTTGGCCGCAACGATAAAATCTGCAACCGTACCAAAAAAATGAAATTATTATATTACATTTTGCGTCACTTTAAAATTTTAAATGTACTGCAATTTGTCGCTAAGCTCGTTTGGACACACTTTCTTGTCCCTTTGGCTAATCTTCAAACTTCTACTCAAATCACCTCGCTGGGCTATTTCAACGCAATTTTCATAATGGGAACGAATTGGCAAACGTTGTCGCACGTGTCTAAGGTTTTTTTTTTTTTTTGCAGTTCACGGAGTACTTGGAAAAAATACCCCTCTCGAATTTCAGCCTGCAATTTTTTTCGGTGCAGGGGCCGTGGAGGGGTCTCGAGCAACGGATGCTATTTCACAAAAAGCGAAGTACGTGAAGACGTCTCTTTCTCTCTCCCTCTCCCACTACCACGTCCATCTCACAATTCTTGTAATGAAAAATGACCATCATGGTATCAAATGAAAGATCTCTAAAAAATATTTCTTTTGACTTTCTTTGGATGTATTTTGATGGTAACGAGAGTTAGAAAGGATGAAAAAACAAAATCGTGAAACCATGGCGTAAAGTTTTAGGAATTGTGACGTCGACGCTATCATAATTGAGTGTGAAGCCAAAATGTCACAAACCCTAAACATTTACAATGTCACAATAAACTAAACGCCTACAAACCGTCGCTATTTTGTGAACTCTATTTTGTAAACTGCATCAATTGTCGCAATTTTTGTAGTCGCCTACAACCGTCACAAACTAGACACACGTCTACATCCGTCACAATTTAAAGTAACAATTTCATTGCGTTACACCGGAACGCTTTGATAGTAGTATAGAAATTCTTCGCTAAAAAACAAAGTAGCAAGACTAAGTTTAGGTTACATGGGAACTCACCCTAAGTGACCATGTCATTGGTGAAGCCATGATCGGGAAAGGTTATATTACGATATAGTGTGAAAGTCGCCTTTACGTTAAAGTCGACAATTTCCCTTTCGTTAACGGTGACCTTCCATTAACGAAAAATTGGGGTTGTTTTTTGAGGGCCGTACCGTTTGGTACAGGTTCGTACCATTTTATTTTTTTCCAATGAAAACATCTTTAACGAAAAATCTCCAAGGTTGTAGGCATAAAATCTGGCCGTCGGATGCCATTATACTTTTTATCTGAGACGCCACGTCGCCAACCCTACATTTTCTGAAGACCGTGCATAGGGAGGACACTTTGCACAGGCTGAATGCGTAAAATTGGGCCGCGTGTAAAAGAAAAGAAAATCTCTGGTGGTACAGATATTACCTCCGCTGGTACAGATATTATTCCCGGTGGTACAGATATTGCGTTCAAACTTTGCATTCGGAGACTCTATTGAGATTTTAAGAATCGAATATTCACCTACGTGTTAGAACCAGATTGAGCCAAGCAAATAAAAAGTGGTTTACTAACGCGACATAATGGAAGGCACGCCTTTCAGCAAAATTTTCCGTACGATTACTAAAACGCGTAATGGAAGGCCACTATAAGGTAAAAACGCGTAATGGGAAAAACGCGTAATGGGAGGGCCAATATAAGGTAAAAGCATTTTCAGTACACAATTGTGAGGCAGCTTTTTCTTCAACAGAATCGAATTGAAAAGCTATTACACGGTAGCGGATCACCTGTACCATATCGCTTCATTTTTCGCTTTTTTTTGTTTTTTTTTATTTCACTTTTTTTTTCTTTTTTCATATAAAGGCTGCTACTTCGCCGTAAATGAGTAGTAACGAGCTTTCTTTTCCTCCCACTTCTTTTTCTACTTCCCTTTTTTTTGTCTTTGCCATCGCTTTCCATAATTTCAACGCTTTTGCTCTTTTCAATGGATCCGACCAGTCTTTTTACTTTTATTGCGCCCATGGCTTACAAGGTGGTACTACAACCATATGTAAAAGCCTTGAAGGGAGGGCCAGAGAAAATAATTCGCAAAATCCGCGCGACCGCAAAGCTCACGAACAAAAAGAAGATCAAGTCCAGGTTCCTTTCGAAGAGAATGGTGGCACTACTCGTATTTATAAAATGGTAGAACGTAATTTTGTCCATAAGCCTAGACCGGTTTTCGTATTAAAGCCTTGTGACACTTTTCCAACAAAAACTTGCATATACAAAACATCGATATTTATGAAGAAGATGGTGCTTGGAGGACGTGTAAAGGGAGATGTATCGTACAAGTGTGTTTCCATGGAGATACGACAACTTATCGGCTTAATGGCTTCCTCCCTGCCACGTGCTTGGGAAGGATGTGTAGCCGTACAAGAACACGGTGGCGAGATGAAAATAGTATGCAGTCAAGATCTGGAAATATTATCTTTTAACTCAGTGAAATCAGTGAAATTGAAGCATTATTCTTGTGATTCTAAGAAAATGGGCGAGATTGTCAATGTCATTTCTACTGAAGATGGAATATCAATGGATGTAAAAGGGGAAGTTCGGAAAGAGGTTGGTCTGCGTCTTTTAATGAATAGAGAGGTTGAAGAAAAACCTTCAGCATCTGCTTTGGTAGTGGCTTCCAGAGCACGGAAAACACAAATTTTTTTGAAGGAGGCCACGTCATCTGCTTCAGGTAACATTTCTGAATTAGAGAGGAACCAGACGTATAGTATCAAGCAAGTAAACCGTGAGCTAGTTTTTTTTAAGATTAGAAAAGATGCTATTTCTGAAGTTGAGAGGAACCAGACGCATAGTATCAAGCAAGTAAACCGTGAGTTAGGTCTTTTTAAGATTAGAAAAGATGCTTGGAGGCAGAGAGGCAAGCATAACTCCGATGGTGTATGGTGGAGTGATGCAACTTTTGAGATGTCAGCTGCTTGTAAATACACAACGTCACAATACATTGATACTGAGCTGGCACAGAATCTCTTCAACAGAGAAGCACGGAATAAGTCTGTTTCCTTGTGTGCTGGAGATCTCTTTTGGCTCATCCTCGAGCAATTTTCTAGGATAGAGCTGACAGCAGCCGATATTTATTTCAATGATACTAAAGTGATCGTTTTAAGCTATGATAAAGGTATAAACGGGTGTGCGCTTTCTGTGACAGAGTTAATGCTCCATGAAAATAATCTAGTAGAATTTCTGGATCTTCTGGTTGATTTAAGATCCCTGAAGATCGTCGAGGGGAAGATGACGGTGAAAACTTATAAGGAATTCCACACAGGAGTCCCTCAAACAATAGGAGAAGATAAGAGTTTAGAGAGTTTGAAGCGGGCAGACGGTGCGGCACTGCATGTTGGATTTACAATATCTCCAGAAAAACCATCTTGTGTTAACATTTTGAAAGGAGGGGAATGGAATATGGCTTTCCGGCTCGTACAATATGAAAACAAACTGAGTATTTACAAATTTCAAGGAGATCACGTGGTAAAAGATGGAACAAGCCATGGATGGTTGGTTCCTTGGTACTTTCCTAAATCTTTCCCGACAAAAGAAGGCGAGTACAAACCTACAAGTTTTGAGGGGCAAATGCTGGCTGATCGCCTAGGGTCAAAAAATTTACGGAGGACATGTGTTACTATGCGATTTGGTGACCTTCTCGGCCTCATTTTTTGGAATATGTCCTCTGTTTCATTTGGTCCTCTTTTCAAACTAGTTCAAATTATTGGGCTCCTGTACTGTCATTTCCATCCACATGGACAGGCATTATGGCAAAAAAAAATTTTAAAAAGGAAGTATGTGGAATTATTTTGTGATGTAGAAATCTCTCGAGAGGTGTATCTCAGGGTATGGAAAATGAGATATCCCGATGAAATCGACAAGTTCTTAAATAGAGAGGTCAAAGTGATGTTTGTGTAAGAGAGGTGAAAGGAGAATATCAAGTTTATGCAAAGTTTGAGGGGTGGAAGAAAGTATGTCAGTTTTAATCTGAATTTTGAATAGGCAGAAAACGGACACTAAAAAAAACGATACTGGATTATACAGGAACTTTAACAGTATAATGGATTGTTGTCGCTTAACATTCAATTTATAACATTGAACATAGGTAGGTGTTAGGTGAAAACATTCAAATTTCGCAAAATACTAAAAATCTTTTAATTTAGGACACCTTTTGACATCGACCTTACAACGCTGAGCAATATTTAACTTCAAAGTTCTGTGGAAAATACCGAGAACTGAACATTTAAATTTGGGCAATGTGGGATCAATGAGAAAACATCGCGGGCTACGATTCGGTTGCGATGTGCGAATCGACGTATCAGTCGTCTTTGTTCAGTATTGTTTATTTGAACATTTCCTTTATTAGTAAATCACGCCCGTTACACGGGCATGGTCTGTATCCTATTTTTTTTGCCCGTTACACGAACCTGGACAATGTTCCGTTTGCCGTGCCCATTGTTCATGCCTGTTAAGCTTAGACTGTGTCTGTTTATCAAAACTTCAAAGTACTATTGTACTGTTTTAGACGTTTGTCCGGGCATTTATAGACGCAACTTAGAACAACACAACGATTGACGCAAACCGGTTAAAAGGATCGAGCAACCAAGATCCAATCTAGACATTATCCCGTTTATCATGCCCATTGACACGCGCATGAATCGCGTCCTATTTATCAAAACGTGTAATTAACTTTTGTACTATTTAAGACGTTAGTACGGGCATTTGTAGACGCGACTGAAAACAACACAACAATTGACGGAAAATTGGACGACCACAAACGAAGTATGGACAGTTGAAGGCGCATTATTGCAGGTGGCGGTTTGATCTATATTCATTGACAGGTTTGAGCACCCAAGATCCGACGGTTAAAAACGATTGCCGAGGTTGTACTTTGAAAGTTACCCGGTCGTTGAGGTCTCCGACAAAGTTACCAGTTTGTTGACGTCGGCTGAAGGGACAAAGCTACCTGTTCGGTGACGTCGGTCGAGGAACACGTCGTTTACGGGTGCAAATAAACAAAAAGTCGGCCTATTTAAAGGTTTTCAAACGGACGACCAAATTGTTAAGATTCCTAGAATTAGGGGATAGAATGACTATCCCAAAAAATGGATTGATGAACCAGCCAGGATTTGAACTTGGGACCTTTCACGTTAGTTGTGAACGTACTAACTACTATACCACCAGCTCAGATATGACGCTATGACGCTGGTGGGTCCAATTTTATATATGTTTTATTGTGGATATTACCACAATTTTGAGATCGAGCTGTACACCTTGCCTACGTCAACACCCCCCTCGAGAGGTAGCCGGTCATAACTGTCCATGTAAACCTGGTCCCCTTGGCTTTGATACCATGTTACGATTCCTAGAATCGGGGGATAGAATGGACGATCCCAATAAAAGGATTGATGAGCCGGCCAGGATTTGAAATTGGGACCTTTCCTTTCACTTTAGCTGTGAACATACTAACCACTGTACCACCAGCTCAGATATGACAATGGTGGGTCCAATTTTATATAGGTTTTAATGTGGATATTACCATAATTCCGAGTATCAAGCGGAACACTATGCGGACGTCAACACAAAGGTCTATATTTTGAATAAAGATGAGATGCATTATTCTGTGAGTAGTATGCGGTACCTTGTCCGGTCTAGCGCATGATTTGAATATTTCCTCTATAAGATGTACTATTCTGTGCGTAGTGTCCAGTACGGTGTCCGGTCTAGCGCACCATTTCGTTTCGGTGAAGTTGTGTCGTTCTTTGAAGGTTCGTTTGAAGGTTAGGAGTCAGACGTACAATAGAAGGTTTTGAGTGACGCGTGGCTGTTGTGTAGTTTTGACACTCGAAGTGGTGTTAATGTTGTAAGAAGCCACTTAGGAATAATTGGATTGCTAGTTTGAGTGTGAGCGAGGAAAACTTTGTAAGCGAGGAAAATCCTCCTTCAAATATATTTATGTTTTGTTGAATTATGTGTTCGTTGATGCATTGATGTGAATACCTCCAATTTATATTTGTAATTTGAGGTCTATGAGTGAACGTGTTTTGTAAAGCTCCTATCATTTGGTATCGCAGCACGCATAGTGCTCTAGTAGTGTGAGGTTTTGTGAGAGATGGGAGGAAGTAAGAAGAAATAGACACCTTCCCCATTTGCAAATCCGCACGACTCTGGCAAATCCGCAAGACTCCCACGAGGCCTTCGAAAGAAAATGCATTACCACAAGAGCTATTACAAAAACCTATAAAAAAGTCGTCCAAGTTTGGTGAGAAGGCGTTTATTGACGCTCAGTACGAAGCATCACCTCCTACTACTTATTCGGAAAGACCGATTTGGGCGGGGAATCAATTTGAACTATCAACTTCAAAACTTGTTAAACCACCTGATATTTTACGTGGAAGAAAAGCTTCAGCATTGAAAGGATTTTACATAATAATCAGAGTGCAAGATACAACTGAAGCATTCTTAAAATATCACACGAAAGAGAGCATTCCACCTATTTGAGTACCAAATACAACCTGTCTGACACAACATATTATAGTACACTTCAATCTGGACAATAATAAATTTCAAAATGTATATATGCACATCTGTGTTGGAGGAATGTCCACTTCGGACTCCACACGTGTGTATCGCACACTTCAGTCTGGACAATAACATATTTCAAAATGTATACATGCACATCTGTGTTGGAGGGATGTCCACTTCGGACTCCACACGTGTGTATCACAGTAAATGCTGGTCCGCCATTGCGTCGTTCATTGCCGTAAATTCGGTTTCAGGCGCTTGCATGCACAATCGCCTGGGTAGTTCAATTGGTAGAGCTAGTGTATGCCTAGCACAAGGTCTCGGGTTGGATCCCTGGCTTGGCCATTTAACCAATGCTTTCACTTTGGCGCCCATGCGATATATAGAATATCGCTGATCCTCAACATGGTATCAAAGTTAGGGGGCGTTGGCAAGCCACATGAAATTGTAAACAAGAGAAAGATCAATGCATTTGAAAGAGAAATTGATTTGTATTTGGGATAATTTCATGGCATCCGCCAATCCACCTCCAATAATGTGTAGTTGGACGACAACCATTGGTCGCTTCATTTTTAGCTCCGTAGGCATTAATTGGCCTTCAAATCTTGACTATTTTTGTAATCCTTGAAACGAAGATCGTCGCTTCTAGAATATCTTTTCCTGATCCACATTAAAACGTAAAAGCTTGAACGGTGTTTGCCTAACATTTGAAATTCGTAGTAAGCATGTCTTTGCATGTTGAAAAAAAACCTCCAATCAGCACAGAAAGAAGGAATGAAAGTACACGTGTATTTAAAAGAAATAATAAAATGAAAAATTCAGAAGATCAACATCTTTTTTCCTACCTTATTCTTTACAGAAAAGGAGACAGACTACGGAGGAGACAGTAGAGAGTTTAAATGTACGAAATGAAACATAATTTGTCCAAGAGTTTGGAACTTTGTAGCTTCGGGTAGTAAGGTTCTAGGAATCGTAGTTGTACAGAGGTTTGAAATTTTAGTTCGGAATTTCTATGCACTACAAGGATTAATCATTGTCCAACGAGGCATTTGAAGTATTTTTTTCGGCAAACCTGCTTTCTAAGAGAGAGAAAACTCAAAAAGGACAAGAATGCATGGCTTTCTTTGTGAACTATTTCTTGACACTTGGCGAGTTTTTGCTCTAGTGCTCTAGTCCTTCTTTCCCTTGTTTTTCCCGTTTCCAACGGTAAACTCTATATTGGCGAAAACGAAAAAATCTGCAAAAAAAAACAAAGAACGCATGGCCTTCATTTTGAATTATTTTACGACACTTGGCAAGGTACTGCTCTAGTGCTCTTCTTTCCATTTTTTGTCCTTTTTTAGCAGTAACTCTATATTAGCAATTTGCTAATGTCATTCTCGCTTCAGATTATGGCAGTGCCAATCAGGCCAGCTATTTTTAATTGACAAATCGTTCTTTACGAGCTGTAGAAATTCGGAAACACGTTTTTGAATATATTTGTGTTGTTATATTGAATGCTTGAAAACACACTCTACAGGATCCAAAGAAAAATTAATACAAAAAAACACACAATGTCTGCTTTAGATTCTTCGCTAGTTCCTCCAATAATGGTCACTCTTTTAGGTTATGAGGTGAAATGCTTTCCAATGACAGGGTGAAAATGCAGAGAACAACAATTCAAGTACATGCTCATATGCGTTTCCAATTAGGAGTATGCAGAAAAATTATGCTGCTTAAATCTATGCACAATTTTCGCTCTTTGGCAAAACAAATGAAAAACACTGTTAACAAGAGTTATATTTTCCACACCGTTTTTTTTTTCGTGCAGAAAAGTGGACAAATTCTTTACATGGGAGTAGGGAAAGATTTCTTAGATCTTCTTTTATCTCTCCTCTTATTACCAGCTTCCACCACCTTTGGTCTCCTCTTTGAGAATGCGATGGTCAAAGAAGGACATGATGCCTTTGCAGGAATTGTAAACTTGTACGGCAACCTATTAAAATTGCCGGTTCACTACTTGTTGGAACAAAAAGTGGAGTTTCCTTCTCCAAAGCTTCCTACAAGTGCTGCAAGTTAATCGATGTTCCGGTTGACGGATAGCGATACAAACGGGTGCTCATTCAGTGCTCAATACTCACACAACTAGGGTTTTGGAGGTAGCAACACACTATCTACAAAATACAACAGTCGTTGCAAGGAAGCCTACAAAGGATATATGATAGTGGAAATGACATTGGATGACGATTTTGGTCGACCGACCAACTTGACTACTTCAGCCGTCACTTAGAAGGCTTTGTGAAGGAGACGGTCACATTCATCGTGACTGATGACTTGGAGATGTTTCCGGCTTCTACGATAACGACATTCAGTTTGTTGAATCATGTGAAAGTTTGCAAGCTCAAATATTTGGAGAGCCTTGATGTTGATGTTGACGCAAAAAAGGTGAGATGTTCACTCTTTATTATTGTTTATAGAAATAATTACCTCACTTGAGGGAAAAAGACGGGAAAGGCTTGTTCGACGTATTTATATATTTGGAGTGAAGTTTTAAGTGACTCTTTCTTTCTTTGGTTCTTAATGACGTCTTCGAGAGAACTTTTAAAGCAAAGATGTTAAAAATTGTATGCTGTTAGTAGTGCATAGACATATGGCAGGGTTAGGACCTTGATAACCTTGAATAGCATTTGGAAAATCCTTCATAGATGCTCAAGGCAATACACATTGATTGAATGTGGTCAAGTAGTTTGGTTTCTAGCTTCCATAAGAAACAATTTCACTGCAATAGAAGGTGCCTAAAAGGTGCCTAAAATTCTGTTGTTCAATTCTTGTTTTGAAGTTTTAATCATGAAGTCATACATTCATCAAGCTCCTATTTGTTGTTCAACACGGTATTCCTATTTGTAAGTTTTACATTTTGGTGTTAACGATTTCGTTCCAATTTCTTAATAAAGACACTGAAGCTTCAAGTGATTTGCAATGAATTTTGTGGTAATTTTGTGATTTTTTTCGGGTCAAAATTTGAACTCCATATATGCGAAAATAATTGTCAATCTTAAATGTGACTTCCGCGTACCTCTTGCGTATTATACGCAAATATAAAACGCTTGGAGTACGGGTTAACCACATAAAAGAGTTTCCAATAGCTTTTGCACTACCAAATCATGGAGCAAAACCAAATGAGATGGCACAAAGCGAAAGCGAAAACAACACTGACAAAAGTGACATCAGCGGAGTTTGCCCTAACGAAAACACTATACCATATTGCCCATCGTTATTCAGTTGGCACCTTCTTTAACCAAAAATCATAAAACAGTGTTAACGAGTTGCCACTTTCTTTAACCAAAAATCATAAAATGGTGTTAACGACACTATTTGAGGGAGCCGACTAGCAACTGCTACGTCTTCTTAGCACCAAAGTGGTATTAATTCCTTAAAGCTTAATAACGATGGGCAGTGTACATGGAATTACTTTCTGGCTTCATATTCTGCCAGTGTGCAACAATTTATTTTTGACAAAATGGCGCTCTACAAGCTAGAGAGAGGGAGAGGGAGAGGGAAAGGGGGAGAGGGGGAGAAGGTGAGGGGGAGGGAGGGTATAATTTCGGTAACAAATTTTGGCGTATTGGGTAGAAGCCAGGATTCATATTCCGCAAGAGTACTCACAAGAAAATGTGGAATCAGGAGAAGAAGCATCTATGGCTGAATCAGCTTCTTCTCTTGTTTTCTCCAGTAAGTATTCCAAGAGATAAGGTGAAATTTTTCACTTCAAAGTGATAAGGCAAAGAATACCAACTCATGTTCATGCAAAAATATATTCCTTATCCAATAAGTTATGCGAAGTTCTGCTTTTTCGCAAAATACAATAAAGCGAGGCATGAAGAAGAACTTGTAACATGAACAATATTGTAATTTCACATCCTTTTCTTTTACAAGCGGACACGTGGATCTCCTTTTATCTCTAATCCTTTCACCTGCTTCCACCACCTTTGTGTTGATTTCCGTGAAATCCCGATATTTGACCACGTATATACCAAAATCGGGACTACAGTGCCGATATGTGACAAGACGTCACATGTGACGATTTCCAACGGGAAATCATCTGACAGAGGACAAAACCGAGTGTTTTCATTGGACACACTTGTGGAGTACACCAAGACACATGCCATTCATCCATTGGACCACAATCCACCACTCACAGGGAGTAAAAGACAGAATAGCATCCAACTTTATTAATAGGGACAATCTGTCCATTTTTGTCTTACATCAATTGTACTTCTATTCTTATAATGGGAAGTAAAAAATCTTTCTAAAGCTTCTGTGTTTGTCCTATCTCTACCCACTCTAAATTCTGATCAAACTGCCTGGTCACTTGTCCTATCTGAGCCTTGTGTATTCTGCTCCGGAGTTGGAAGTTTGTGGCGCTGAGATCTATCTCTGTCGCTCGTAATGGCCGACCCCGCGTATCAGGTTATGGGCCCACTTGGGCCATTAGATAGGTTCAAGGTACGGTACTTCGAAGAGTGGAGAATACGAGTGACCAGATTGCTCGAGGAGAGAAGCCTCTTGGGAATTGTCACCCGAGAGGAGCTGCAGACTGTCCCTGGATCAAAGGGAACAGAGACAAAAAATGAGAATGATTTAATGGAGATCTAGGATCTAAGAGAGATTCAAGCAAAGTGGATAAACACAAGCCAATTCAAAGATCATCGAGCGGATCCCGAACTGGCAGAAATGGTGAGGTTGAGAAACTCATGGAATATGTGGGAGGCACTGGCCTCACGCCACAAACGAGCGGAAGGGGATAGGGAAACAACCACAGAGAGAGGGAGAGAAATGTTAAACACAATGACAGTTTCCAACACAAAACCTCTAGATCATGACTGGATCATAGACCTTACTACCCCAACACACATAACATTCACGAGAGAACACTTTTCATCTTTCAAAAGCATCCATCCCAAACGAGCACTGATGGTAGATGGTAGGACTCTACTAGCTAAAGGCATAGGCAACATCACCATAGATGTCGTAGTAAAAGGGAAAAGGTTAGAGAGAACCCTCACAAACGTCCACTTTGTTCCAGACTCACTCCACAACATATATTCTATTTGTCAAGCCGAAACCATTGGCATCTCTTCTAATTGGGAAAACGGGAAAGTAGAGCTTACCAGAAACGGTTTGCTACTGGCGGTAGGAGAGAGAAGGGGCGACAAACTATATCGCCTCAAGATCTTCAAGAAGTCACCATGCCCTCAACCAACCAGCAGTGCGAGGTGCGCGACAAAGGTCGCAAATCCTGCAAACAGCAACGAGAAGGAGAATGTCAAAAACGACTAAGCAAAAGATGGTGAGGACAGATCACAGAGAATCAAGGTCCCTGCCACATCGAAAGTAATTGATATTACTAACAAAAGCTGCAGGAAAATGAAGGAGTCATCAAAGTGCAGACAGAGCTTCAAATCAGCAGCAAAGGACACATGGGAAGCAGTCAACAAGAGGTGCAAGGAGAATCTGCCCCTCAGAGGAGCAGATAAACAAGACACTCAGGTTAAGACTCACCATTGTGTAGGTGCAGGTGCAACAGATGACGAAGGGGGGCCACAAAGAGATGGAGTTTTGACAAACTCTGATGCAACAACGGGCACCTCCCCACAGATCTTCACTCATGATCTGCATGTCACAATAGATCAAACAGGGCAGAAAGATGAGTCAGATAAGTCACAAAGGCACGAGCAACCACAAAGGACCAATAGTCACAACAGGAGAGATCAGGGCATCCACTCAGCTAGGACGGCTCAGAGATCACCAGAAACAGTTGTCAGGCTAGAGATCAAAGGAGAAGGAGAACCCATAGCCAGCTCAACAACAAACAAGGGCAACAAAATAGACTCTAAGATAGAGGCAACTCACCAGGGCAATGGAAGCTGGAAGGACAGGAATGCAAAATTGAACAAGGAAGATTTTCCACAACAAAGAGGACAGCTGGGTTCACGGAACGCCAATCTGAAAATAGCAAGAAAACTTGTGAACATTAGAAACCAGCTGGTAGGGAAACATTCCTATTTCAAATTCAAAATCTGCAACGAGAGCATGGATAAATCTGCAATGGCAGTAAGGAGAGAATTTGCAATGCAAGCAGAAGCATTGCTACAAAAGCAGAAAAACATACTAACACCGCTTTACACGGTAAGACAATTTTTGGGACTTGCTGGGAACAGAAAGAAAGGAGCAATGGAACTAAGTTCACGGAGTCCCAATTCAGTGGGAGGAGTGGAAGCGACCCAAAGGGGAGCAAAAGGTGCTCACCAAAAGGCGTCGACCTGAAATCGGTCAACGAGGGTTACATTGTTGTATCCACACGCGACGATCAAAAGTACCAAACCCCAGACGAAACCTCTGACAAGGACGCTCTCAAAATCTCCCCAAAGGTTGTGCACCTGGCACAACAGAAAGGCAAGGTCCACGGAAATGATCAGAGTAATGATGAGGTGTCAGAAAAACAAAACCCACTTTTAGAGGCCAAAACACAACGATCATGCAGCGGAAGCAGTAGTGGACAGGCAAGAGGTGGATGGGCATCACAAAAGAGTAATGGTGATGCATCAGAGACAGCAGGAGTTAAGGTCAACCAAAATGATAGAGAACTCAAACTGAAAGCGATACAAGATAGTGGGAGAGTAGACAAAGAGATAGAGGATGGTCGCAATGACTTACCACAACAGAAACATACAAGGAGTAGCAAGAGTTTCACAAAAGTCAATGGCATCCCCCATTTCCCCTCTCCACACATGTATCCACAAACATCCCACAATCACGTCTCAAAACCTAGGAACTCACAAAACCTGCAAGAAATCAAAATACAGAAAATGATTAGCAATCATGGTGTAGCTAGCAAGCTAGTGAAAGACTCCCCAAAGACACATCAAAGACGTGAGAGGAGACAGAAAGACAACTGCAAATGTGACAAAAATGCAGCTGGTAGAATACTCAGAAACTCACTTAGGGAAAGGGAAAACACCAGTGTTTCGATAGAAAAGGGAGAGGTGAACTTACCAGAAAAAGATTTAGAGGATGGAGAAGGTCTCAAGGAGGCGACTGAAACTCAAGGCTCCACACTTCAAACAAGGAAGGAGCAGATTGAGAATCCGGATGGACAGAATTCATCCATGGTAGAAAATGGTCCAGACAAGAGGCATTTTCTGCACAATAGAGAGTCCTTACAAACAATCAGAATTTGTAAGATGGAGAAAAGTGGAAGGAGGAATTTAGAAACTCTTCCAATAGAAGTCACAAAACAGCAATGCAACCCAATTTCTGCAAATGTCAAGGATAAAGGGAGGGGACAGATCAAAACTTACCATATCAAGCAAGAGAGCACAAAGATAGTGGGAGAAGCGAAGTCCATCACTCCGAAATCCCTCAATCAGCCGACCACATCAACTCAGCCTGCACACAATATCAAGATGTCAGAAACATTGGTGAAGGAAGAGCAGGGAAAAGGCGGGAAAACGAAATTTAGGACATTTAAGGATGCACTGCTAGCGGATTTCAGTGGGAAAAATGCAGCGAGGAACATGCTTGAGGAGCAAACTCAAGGGAACTTACCTCAAGGCTTTCAAAATCCGGCCACCAAGGAAAGTTTTCCAGAGCCGAAGGACAAAGAGCAACACCCAGACATGGCAGCGGAAGCAGTGAGTGGGAGCATTCACAAAGGTGAAATTCTGCATACAGAATTTTTGGATAAAGGGAAGATATTGATTAAAACAGGTGGAGGCGGCTCCAATTCGAAAGAGAATGGAAGGACTTCTACGTTTAATCACTCACAGGAGGACTCGGCAAAGAAAGAGGAGTCTGCAAGAAAGAAATCTGCAAGAAAAGAAATTGCAGAGAAGGAGAAGACTAACAATTTTTGTCCTGCAGGTGACAAAAGACAAGATGAAAGGAGGCTTGAAGGAGCTAACCTAAGTACAGCTGGAGAAGGTTCAGAACAAGGTTCGGCAATTTCCAAGGGTACAACATCGTCTTTCGAGGGTACGATTCAGCATGCGCGGCAGAGGCGCTCGATCAAATGTAATCCAAAGAATCCGACGGACGAGGTGGTGATAACAATCACAGCGAGGCAAGTACAGGTCCGGTCGACTGGTACAGTCACAGGTGTCAGTCCGCCGTCGACGCAATTCAATGTGACACAACGTGGTCCAATCGAATTGCCGCTTGTTAAATTCCAGGAAGTTTACAGGAAGTCTGACCGCGACGTCACGCATATTCGAAATGGTGACCAAGGTACAAATTACTTCCATGATGAAAAGGACAGCACAACAAAGTCCTCTCGGAAAGTGAAACGACGTTTCAAATCTGAAACATCAAGTGAAATCGGTACCGCACTGAATTCGAGTGGGAGTGTTGAAAAGTACGACTTCACGCGATACCAATTTATGCCGAGACGAACGATTCAAGGCGATTTGGGACAGCAGTACAATCAACGAGATATTGTCTTTGGCGATATTGCTAGCCAACCGATATTTGACCAAGTATATACCAAAATCGGGACTACAGTACCGATTTGTGACAGGACGTCACATGTGACGATTTCCAATGGGAAATCATCTGACAGAGGACAAAACCGAGTGTTCTCATTGGACACACTTGTGGAGTACACTAAGACACATGCCATTCATCCATTGGACCACAATCCACCACTCCATTAAGCACATCACCACAGATGCATTCAGAAAGGGATAAATGGGCATGTAAGGCAAGCATTTCATTAAGGCTTAAGGAATCAAAGCATAGGGCTTATGATGCACAGGAGAAGCTTTCAGAAGATAACACTTTGTTACACATTATTTCGTGAGAGTACAAGAGTGTAGACTTCATAAGACATTTCATATCATTACATTCAGTGTACAAATTAGATTAGAGAGTAGTTAAGAACTCAGCTTTAGTCTCAGTTGAGATTAGGGATTACAAGTGTCTGAATTTCATTGTAATCTCTTTGGGGGATCACCTTAGCTTTCGCTAAGTGACCCCTTGACTAGTTCTATTATAAGCTGAATTACAACTATCTTGTCTTTTCTAATCTTGATGTGATTGTATCCTCTCTATTCCTCTCTCAATATCCTATCTATACCTTTGTGATCTATCTCAGTGTCCTTCTAGTGATTGCCTGCGCTAGGACAAATCTATCTGTGGCTGCGGGGGATTCCTCCGATCGCTCAGATGGTTGCCCAAAAGCATCACTTTTCGGGCTCTGTCGGAGCATCTTCAAAGGATAGCTCTCGATAGTACGTTCAAAGAGTACGATCAAGTACGGTGATCGTACCGTGGTGGATGACGTCAAGGTCCACTAGAATGCAGGGGAAGTGGTAAGCATATATTAGTATTTATTTGCATATATTCTAGTACTTTAACATTTTTTTAGCACTATCTTTTTTTTTTTTTTTTTTTGTGCTTATCTAGTTGAGTATACCTTGTTTCGACAGATTTTGCTTTTTTTTTCACTTCAAGATTGGGAAATAATTCTGTAAACCTTCCAAACTTTTAGAATTTCTTCTAGGATTGCAAAAATGTGAAGTGATGACTGACAAAATTGTCGTAACATATATAAAAAATTATTTTGTTTTATTGATGTTTCTTGCAACCTCGTTGTCTGTTTTTTTTTTTTTTTTAGGGCTTGTTGGAGCACCAGAAGTTCATTCTTCGAAAATCTATCCTCCATCCATTTTTTGACCTCTATTCACCATTCCGATTTTGTCTATTTTTATTTTTGGCATTTTGGAGGCCTCCCTGTAGTGTTTGAGTACCTGAAGTTTCGTCTTTCAAGATCCCTCAACACTTCCATCCGCCATGTTACCTTTTGTTTTTGACATCTTTTCGGTTTATTGGAGCATTGGATGGACTTTTTTCATCTTCCCTTCCAAATTTCCCCAATATTCCGCTTTTTCCACTCCACCAACCACCTTAGTTTAAGAAATTATTCTATCTTATCCCTAATTTCGGCATTTTGGAGGTGTTTTCAGAGTGTCTAAGTATTAAAAGTTTTGTCTTCAAAGATCCCCTTGACATTCCACTTTGACCCTATCCGCCACTTTTTTTTTTTTAGAGACATTTTTTCGGTTTATTGGAGCATTTGTTGGAAACGACTTCTCTTTCCTCTTCCACATTTCCAAAAACCTCCACTTTTTCTTCCAACCCACCACTGTTACCTTGTACCTTCTTTTTGGGATTTTTCCATTCCCCCATTTTTTGCATTCTTGTTGAGCATTATTATTATTATTATTATTTTTCATTTGTCCATATTTATAATTTTCACCAAAAAACAAAAAAAATCTTTTCATCTTGCTTTTATTGACCAAATTTTATTTTCGTTTTTTCTCTCTAATCAACCTTCTCTTACCATCTTCCATTTTGCAAGCGTCTCTTAATCCTTTCCTACCCTCACATGTTTACAAAGATGGACACATGCACCTTTTTCCCTCAATTTCTTTTTTCTTTTCTACCTTGTTTTTTTTTACTCCACTTTGCACTTTACTTTAATACATATGGTGACTCTTACATTTCCTCTCTCAAAAAATGACTTTTCATTTCTCTCTCTAAATGTCGCAAGACCTTTCCTCCCCTTGTCACTATACCTTCCAATCTATTGTGATTGTTAGATTTCCCTTCTTCCCAATTTCTTCTTTTTTTTAACTTTTATTTGCCCTTTTTTTTTTGCTCATTTGTTCATAATTCTACTCCTTATTCATTTTTCACTCATTTCCCCGTTTCGGACTGAGAGGGAATAACTGCAACACACTTCTAGTTGCGCACTACATTTTCCTTGTTTTTTCCACTTTTTTCTTTTACTCTTTCATGCTCTCATTTTTCACTCCTAGAAATGAGAGGGAGTATTGACATGCATTTCTAGTTGTGAATTCCCTTTTTGCATATCACTAGATTTTGTTGTTGCTCTTCATTTTTTTGTGACATTCTTTTGTATTCCACTAAAATTCTCGTATTACCATCTACCTTCTCATTTAGCCTCTTTTTGTTTCATAATCTTTTTTCTATCACTTTCATTTTTTTTTTCACTTCCTTTAACCCTTTTCTATCATCGTCTTTATGTTTGACACTTTAATTCTCTCAACTTCCCCAATATTGTCTTTGTTTCTATTCACACCATTTTTCTCTATTTTTCCACTTTATTTAAACTTAACTTCTGATGTTTTTTAACACAACTCTTTTTCATCCCCATATCCATAAACCACAAACCAAAAAAACAAAAAAAACCAAAAACCATCAAACCATTGGGCCGTTTTCTTTTCCAACTTTTTTTCTTTGGAATCATTTTTTCTCTTTCATTTTCCTATTCGTTCAACATCCTTTTTAACTCCTTTTTATCATTTTCATTATATTCATCAACGTATGACACTTGCTTTAACTAACTCATTTCTCGTTTTTCCATTAACATTATTTTTTTTTGTATGTTTTTATCCTCTTTTTACTCCATCCTTCCCATTTCCATCTTGTAATTTTTACATTCCACCTTTAATTTTTCCCCTGCGGGAAAACTTAATTTACCTCTCCCCTCAATGATAGAGAATTCCTTTTTACAAACCATTTTTCACTTGGATTCTACATCAAACACTTTCCGATTTTCCCGTTTCCTCATATTTTATTTTTGAATTTCTCTTATAGTTCAAATTTCAACATTATGAAGAGATTGTTTTCTTCAAGGCTCAATTTTTGCCTTCAACCTTTTCCAACAATTATCTTCCACATTCATTCACCTATTTCCACAACTAAAATTGAGAGGGAGTGTTGAAGTACAATTTCAGTTATGTAAATAGTAAATTGTACGTTTCAAATGTATAATTGTGCGTACAATATTTTGAATATGGTAGTGTCGTTTCACGTCCCTTTACGTCGATTCAAGTAAACTTGCTGTTCGTGTATGGATACCTTTTGACTATCCGAACACACTTTGTAATCATTGTACTCATTTTGTCTTTTAGCTTAGTGAAACATTATAATTGTTAATTACGTCCGTCGCACTTGTTCACGCGTACGTCAAAATGTACCTTCACAATATTTATTGTAGATTAATGATTCTTTCATCCTAGATTCCTTGTACTAAATATTCCTTTTGTCCTTTACTCTGCCGTCCACCGACTTTGTCATTGGCCGTCACTAGTTATACCTTTTTGTACTTTGCGGCTTCGATTCATTTGTGGACGTCGTGTACTTAGTCCATTCTAAATCTAGAGTTAGGTTTACTACTTAGCTTGTTCATTTTTGTACATTCAAATTTACCGATTATAATGAGAAGACTTTTTCTCCACTGTGCTTATCTTTTTTGTATTCTTCTTGTCTCCTTTTGTCTTATCCTTTGCTTCCTTATTCTTCTTTGCCATGGTTCCTCTCTCTTTCATCTTGGATATCTTTCTCCAATATCTCTCTCTTTCACCCACCATGCCCTTACCTTCTACATCTCTCTCTCTCTCTCTCTCTCTCTCTCTCTCTCTCTCTCTCTCTCTCTCTCTCCATATTTTCTCTCCACCTTCGCATCATTTCCCTTATCCTCCTGCCAAGTTCCTTTTCTCTACAACTCTGTATCGCCTTCCCTTCCCTCCTAACCTCTTCTTCTCATCCCGCCATTCTTTTCCACTCCCCTTCCCCTCCTCCCAAGTAAACTCTCTTCTCCCTTTTCCTCTCTTTCCTTCCCCCTCCCCCTAACATGTTCTCTGACCCCCCTCTCTCTCTCCTTCACATGCAGTCACTCCATCCTCTTTCCTGCCGCTTTCCCCTTTCCGCAATAGAGTGGAAGAGAGGCAAAGAGAGGGAAAAGGGGGGAGGGATATAGTGAGTCAACGAGCGAGAGATAAAAACGGAGAGACTGGAGGGCAAAAAAGGGTGTGTGTAGGCAAAAGAGAGAGGGGAGAAGTGAGAGAGTGGGGGGGAGGGAGAGAGAGAGAGAGAGAGAGAGAGAGAGAGAGAGAGAGAGAGAGAGAGAGAGAGAGAGAGAGAGAGAGAGAGAGAGAGAGAGAGAGAGAGAGAGAGAGAGAGAGAGAGAGAGAGAGAGAGTATAATATCATAATATATACAGAATTATAATATATATATTATATACAAAATTATAATATATATATTGTATACAGAATTATAACATATATATATATATATATATATATATATATATATATATATATATTGTAATTATGAATATAATATATATATTATAATTCTGTATACAATATATATATTTTAATTCTGTATATAATAGATTATATCAATATTCTCTATATAATAGATATATTATAATTCTGTATATAATAAATTATAATATATATATATTATATACAGGATTATAATATATATATATACTATATACAGAATTATAATATATATATATATATATATATATATATTATGTACAGAATTATAATATATCTATTATATACAGAGTTGTAATATATCTATTATATACAGAATTATAATATATATATTATATACCGAATTATAATATGTATATTGTATACAAAATTATAATAAATATATATTATATATAATATATATATATATAAACATATATATATAATATATATATATATATATATATATATATCTATATGTATATATATAATATATACATATATAATATACATATAATAATTGACATACACTTAATATTTGGTGGTTTTTTGATTTTTTTGGGTGGTGAGTTTGACTTTCAGGTTGTTGTCGAAAAGTCTCCAGTGGTTTGGAATCAAATGATGACGAGAGCAGAATGACCAAAGCAAGGTAGGTTTGCAAAAATGAATAAAGTACATTATTGTTATTGTTATTGTTGTTGTTATTGTTGTTGTTGTGTTTTTTGTTATTGTTATTGTTGTTGTTGTTATTGTTGTTGTTATTGTTTTTGTTATTGTTGTTGTTATTGTTAATGTTAATGTTATTTATAAGTAGTTAGTGTCATTCTCAATTAGTTTTCAATGATTAAAATGTTCATTCCGGATCTTTTGCCTAGAGATCCGGGGATTTTCGGGTTTAGGGTTTAGAGTTTTGTCATTTTTGGCATTTTTGTTGGTGACGTAACATAGATCTTATTATCTTTATTCCGAAAGGATTTCTAGGGCATGTTAGGGCGATGGCTTGATAGGCTTTTTTTTTTTTTTCCCAACGGAATATAAACTAACCTAAAAAATGCAAAAACTTTGTGACTGTGACGACCATTTCCGTGGCGCTTCATGACATGGCAGTTGTCTTATGATAATGTTACGCAAAAGGAGCTTTCAGACGGAGAGGGTTTCAATATCATATGTCATGACATGTCATGTCATGGCACGTCATGGCATTTCATGTCATGTTACGTCATGTCACGTTATGTCACGTCATATCACGTCACCTTACGACACATCATATGTGTATATTTGAAGTTGTTGTGAGGGCGCATAGGATAGTTAAGACTCAAATAGTGTAAGCCACAGTCCTCCACAAACAGCAATTTATATATACTTTGTTGTAGTTATCGTAAACATGTATTTCATTCCTTTTTATTTTTATGTTTAATTTTGGGGTTTATTTATCCTTTCTTTTTTTGAACGTTGTTAGGGGGTTTATCCGAATCTGAATTGGGCTTTTTTTGCTTTGCACGATAACATTTTAGTGATACCGTGGGCTCTGCATATTATGTTGTACCATATTATGTTGTACCAGAGGTACTTTCTATGAGCTTCTCATCACCATTTTTCCCGTTAAGCTCTTTCTTCAATTGTTTTATTTTCAATAAAACAGAAAACTAATTTGCAATATGAGAATTCAAATATCGAAATGAGCCTCCTTCTGGAGTTTTGGATTGAGAGTGATGACCTAATTGTGTACATATTATGATCTAACTGCGGGTACTACGTCGTAAGTATGGCCGGAAGCAAGGGCATGGAGCAACAGCGTCATTTTTTATATTCTACTCTGTGGTGTGCCCTCTTTTTGGGCCGGTGAGTTAACCAACCTTTCCGTGTGTCACTCTGTCTAGCCATCCGGTTTGGCTAGTCATCACGTATATTTAAGTTCACCGTTAGAGTTCTCCTTGAGTGTATTACATTGATGGCACGTGTAGTATACTTTCAGTTGTCATTTGATGGTCATTTCCCTATAATATGTGCATGTTTGGAAACCTTTTTGTAACCCATGTTTTTGATTTATGTTTTGAATTTCACGCAGGTGCATAGGGATGGATTTATTTTATGTTGTTTTATTTTACGCAGCAAAGAGCTTTTTTGTAAGAGCTTGAGTCAAAACAACAATAGTTTTGAAATACTTGACATTGTTTTGATTTTGATTTCGTTCACTCTTAGTTTTAATTTCTTCTAAATGATTTGGAAGAATTTATTTTGCTGATTGGAACTATTTTGTTTTTTTATTATGGAAACCATCCTAGGATCAAGCCTAATGGATCTGCTCCGGAGAAGCCCCTTGATTCTGTTGTCATGACTAGGCTGAAACAATTTGCTGCAATGAACAAGATGAAAAAGCTTGCTCTGGGGCTATTGTTTCGTCATCTTCATGACTCACCTTTATTGTGTGTCTCTAATGACTCACCTTTTTACAAAAAACTAACCTTCACGACCATTTTTTTTTGTTTTTCACAGAAGCCTCCCTTCGCCCTAGTGTTGGTTTGAAGCAATTCCAGCCATGAATGTACCCTCGGAAGCACCACAGACTACCCCAAAACAGCCTAGTTTGATTCCACTCAGAATTCTACATAATTACCAAACCAAGCTGAAACTACACAAGCAGATAGTTCTTACACCACTTAGTAGACCCACGAATTCTCATATAAATATACCAACCAGAATTCCCACATCACCCAATCAAAGTTGCAGAAAAACAGCCTGCCAGAACTTTGATAAATTTGACCAACTTCACAATGAAGCCCCAAGCAAACCAGACACACAATAGGTCTGCAAATTTGCCACAATATTTAAAATACAAGGAGGAACACACATGCAAAACTTCAGATAATTCTGCCAATAGAACTGAGATCAATTCTCAGATGAAATTCCCAAAAAGGAGCAGAAAACTGTTTCTGTCCAAAAAGTTCCTAAGTCCAAAAATGACTAAGTCCTACAAATATACACTACAGCTTACTACTACTGTACGGAGGCATACCAGCCGTACGTAATCAATCAACTACCTCAATTAATGTGAGTGTACATGAGATCTACACTAATAATTAATACACAGGACAAAACATTGCTAAATATTTACAAGTCTTACGAATTCCGTCAAACGAACCGGGACCGTCCAAAATAAACATCATGTGATGGACGCGATTTCGCGTCCCTCACCAAACTGACGGCGCCGATGTCCGTATATCTTATTCGACATCCTTGATGTCGTGTCGCGTGGTCACACAATCCACTTGACGAGCTGACGTCACCTCATCCAAATTAGTTAGTACTAGCAGCGTCATTTTCCAATAAGTGCCACTCATGCCACTTTCAGTTCGAAATCCTTTTGTCATCATTATGATTTGTACATGTGGCGTACGTTTCCAAACATTCCGAATCGGATCGCTTCGCGATCCGCCGTACATTTGACTTAAACCCTTCCGTACCTTTTCTTATGTATGTTCACGCCACTCAAATAGTTCCGTACGTCCCAAAACAATTAGTACCATTACTCCCCCAAACCACAAATCCATTTGAACCTCCACAGTAAATAAAGATAGCGTAAGCATTAAAAATCTCGTTAGGTACTCACGAAACATTGTGTACACACGAAACTCACTTTTCGAAAATAACGCTCCTCGAAAATTTAGTTTCGTGCATGCGGAATTAAAATAAGAGCAGTGTAGCTGCTATGATTGCGATGTTGGATAAGAGCAGCATAGCAACACAACATAGCAGCGTAGCCAGATGTGTCCCTAGTCTCCACTGCTTTTGCTACACTAAGACAACTCCAGCTTCCTACTGCCATTTCTTCCAAAATGCATCCTCTCTAAAAACCATTGCTACCGTTGCCTTTTTCTGAGTCTTCACAAATTAAACTTTCTTTTCAACTAATTTCAAAAATCAAAATGCAAAATTCGAAATTCTACATATATTACTGAATTTTGATGGTAGTCACCTCCGTAAAATTATTTTTCACGCCGTTTTCTTTTGACCACTTTTGGAACATATTTTCTTCTACTGTTAATCCTTTGAGTTATGATTCTTTTCTTCGTTTTCTTTTTGAATTTTGGTATTTTCTCAATTTCACAATTTTATTTTCTTTTTCCATATTATAAGTTTCTTCGTTTACTTCAATTTTCTTAACACTTTTTCTCTCTCCTTTTTCTTCCGTATTATAAAATTCTTCACTGACTCCATTTTTTTGAACACTTTTCCTCTCTTCTTCTCGAAGTGTATTATTCTCCTCATGCAAATTATTTTCAATTTCAACTACTAAATCCCCTTCACTTCCTCCTAATATTATTATTTCAATAACCTCTTCCTCTTGCAAGTCTTCATCACTCACCAATCTGTCATTTGTAAAAGTGACAAAAGCTGACTCTTTTCTTGTCACCTCTTTCTCCACTCCATTTCCGGTAACAACATTTTTTTCTTTTCGTTCCTCATGTCCCATATCTCGAAGAGCAACAATTGGCAAGTATACAAATTCTTCGACGGGAAGTGTAACCTTTAGTTTAGGGGGTCGAACTCAATTATCATCCCATCCATTTATGAAATTTCTTGTGACACATGCACTTTTATATAGCGGACATACCCTGAAAGTATGTCCTGCATCATTACAATAAAAGCAGTTTTCAACCTTACAACTTTTCTCATTTCTTTGAAATTGTGATCTAACACCTTGAAAATTCCCCCTAATCTTTAGAGCCTCGTTATTAGCCTTTTCCTCTAAAACATGTTGTTCTATGACAGCCGGTGCAGCACCAGCAGTTGTTGAAGTAGTTGCCATCACAGAACCAAAGATAGGAAACACTTTAGATACTAACTTGATCCACTGCACAAAGCAGTCAATATGGCCAAATGGCTCAAACTATATGAGAGTACGGTTTACCGCGTGTGTTGACAACTCAAAAAGTTTCAAGCAAAACGCCCAATTAACCCAAGAGATATACCCCAGAGAATATCCTTTAGATTGCACATATGTGCTCCTTCAAACCTCATAAAAAGGAATACATGAAAGTACCTAAATCCTAGAATTTATACAAATAAATTCAACTACTCTCTAATTAGCCAATCACAGCAGTGTAAAGAATGTTACGGTACTATTTAATCGTACTCTAATGTACTCTAACTAATTACCTGATGTATGTTAAATTCATATACCGTGTCTACTGTTTAGTACAATACAAACGAACCTTAATGTATTTCTATTCTTTATATAGCCGCAAGTGTTAACAAAATGCAGACAGTTGGAAATCTGACAACTGGTGAAAATGTCTCCACATAATCAATTCTTTATTTTTTATTATAACCCTTTGCTACTAGCCTAGCTTTGTATCTGTCGATGGTATTATCTGGATTAAGTTTTACCTTAAAAACCCACTTACTCCCAATAGCTTTATGATACGGAGGTAGTTCCACCAATCCCCACGTTTGGGCCTCCATGATCGATTTCATTTCGTCATTTGCTGCTGCTATCCAGTGTTTTTTTTCCGGTGCTGAGAACGCTTGATGATTGGTAACAGACTCCTTAGAATTTTCATTAAATGCATAATGGTTTGCATTTGCATTTCGTCGACTAATCATCCTTTTTCCCCCCGAAAATTTCGAGGCTGAAATTGACGAAAGACTTACATTGCATTTTTGTGAAATTGTTGTCCATTGTGTTCTGATTTGGTAAGTTAGCGACGGGATGCTCTCGTCGCTCGTTCAGCGATGAAGTTGTTTCGTTGCTAATATGCGTATTTCTGCCGATTCCTTGTCTTTCTATTTTGTTTGCTAGCATTGATTAGGCACTATCTGATAGTGTTATGTTAACTCTCTCAGCTACACCATTCTGTACAAGAGAATATGGGACCGTTAAATGACGAGAAATTCCGTTTTCTTTTAAAAAGTTGATGAAGTCCCGTGATAAATACTCCCCGCCATTATCTGATCTCAAGGTTAAAATAGGAACCCCGTGAATTTTCTCGCTCCATATCTTGAATTCTTTGAAGTGAGAGAGCACTTCACTCTTCTCTTTCATAAAATAGATTTTTGTAAACCTGGAAAAGTCATCTGTAAAGGTCATTCATGAATGGAAATCCACCAGATGATGGTATTAGAGTCGGTCCCCATACATCAGAGTGAATTACTTCTAACACACTAGCTGCTCTATGGCTACTTTCTCAAGGAAATGGATTTTTATGAATTTTTCCGAGAGCACATTCATCACAAATATGTTTTTCTCTGCTATTAATATTAAATCCTATAATTATACCTTCTTTTACCATTCTATCAAGACTTTCATAGTGGACATGACCAAGTCTTTTATGCCATAACTCATTGTCACATAGGGCAACCGAGTACAAAACATCTTTTTCATTAATATTGGCAATATCAAGCCTATACATCAGATTTTGACCTCGTGTTCCTAGGAGTGTTACTCTACATTATTTACTGACTATTTGCTTTATTTTTTTCAGCAGTACTTCAAAGCCTTTGCTTCCTTCAATCGTAGTGGAGAAGAGATTTTTCTTGAAGTCAGGAACATAGAGAACATCGTTAAGTGTTCTTTCAACTTGTTTACCCTCGATTAGAATATTGAGTGTTGTCGTGCCTTTGGCGTTAGATATGATGAATTGTCCGTCCGCATAATAAATTTTCTTTTGAGATATTGGATGAAGATTGTCAAAATATTTTCTGTTCGAGCACATGTGTTGAGAAGCGTCGGTGTCCATGATCCACCCAAGGTCCCTGTCTCCTTTGGTTCTGTTGTTTAGTGCAAATAATTCTTTGTCAGACGGTTGGGAAAAAGTGACGACTTCATTTTCGTTTTTGTTTGTCTCCGAGGAAAATGCCGACGTTTTTGCAGGTTGTCGAATTTTCGATTTTCTAATAAACCATCCTTGTCGAAACACACCTGTCTCATACGCTTTTATATAATCAGGGCAGCTTTGGTAACCATGCCTTTTTGCATTACAATAATAACACATGTCAGGTTTGCAAGGAACTTGATTTTGACTATTTTGAAATTGTTCCTTTTTAAAAGTTTGTGTGTTAAAAGCTTATGCCTGTACAGTACCTTTAAACGCTTCTTGACTGAACTCTTCATCTAAGACATACTGAATTGCTATCGCTAGATTCCAATCTGCCTGTGCTAGTTTTTTCAAATTGTCAGAGGCTCGTTTATATTCATTAGAAAGTCCTCTCATTAGTAACAAAGCTTGTAGATCATCATGAAATGTACCACCTGCACATGCATTTTCTACTATTAGTGTTCTTAGACCGTAAGAATACTCAACCATGGTACTGCCGATATACTTATACTCCCAAATTTTCCCAGCCGTAATCATTTGGTGCTGCATTTTAGTGTTTGTGTGCATCTTTTTAAGAGAATTCTATATTTCTGACACCTTTTTCATATGAATGTGCGCCATAGCCAGCTCCATTGAAATAAGCATTTTAATAGTGTGAAGACACTACAAATTTTTCTTTTTCCATTTGGCGTCTGATTCCGCAAGATATCCGTCCACCACGTCCATCAAATTCGAGTTAAGAAAGTAAAGTTCCACCATATCCGCTCAATAGATATAGTCATTGCCAACAAAGATAGGAATTCTTGAGGGTGGGCCCCTAACCTGTTGTTCTATGATAGCCAGTGTAGCACCAACAGTTGCTGAAGTAGTAGCCATCACAGAACCAAAGATAGGAAGCACTCAAGATACTAACTTAGATCCACTACAAAAAGCAGTCAATATGGCCAAATGGCCCCAAACTGTATGAGGCTACAATTTATTGCGTGTGCTGACAACTCAAGAAGTTTCAAGCAAAACACCCAATTAACCGAAGAGATATGTTGTTCTACAACCACCGGTGCAGGTGGAGGAGCAGCAGTAGTAGGAGAAGTAGATATGATACACTCTCAAAAGCTATCAAGAATCTTACCAAACAACTGTTTACAAGTGCTCACCATATCTTATACAAGCATCCAAACTTCACAAAGCTCTATCAAAATATAGTGCAGCATAAACACTGACAACTCCCAAAGTTTCAATACAATTGACCCGATAACACTCAAGATATAATACTCAGAAATTTCCCAAAAACTGTTTGTAGTTTTGCCACTTGGAAGTCTGGATACATAAAATGCTCTAAGTCTTAAGTCTTATACTCTCGGTGTTCTACCGCCGATACAAGTGTACCTGAGAAGTACGACCAAAATAAACCCACGTATTGAGATCTACGTGTTCCTAATCCTACCAACCCAATCTATCAACGTACAGTCAATATTACTCAAAATCTATATTAAGTGATATTACAAAAAGTTGTCGGCTAGGTCACATGTGACACTCTTATGAATCTCGTCTTTTGATTTGATTCATATTAATCGTAGCTGCGTTGTCGCGTACCGAATCACATTCATATCACCCGCGACTGCGGTGTCGCGTACCAAATCATATCCAAGATAACAGCAACTGCGTTGTCTGTACGGATCATATCCAAAGAAACCACAGCTGCGTTGTCCTGTCTGTGGCGCAACTTCGCTGCTGCGCTGCTCTGTCTGCATAGCAGCTGCGCTACTCTGTCTGCATAGCAACTGCGCTGTTCTGTCTGCGTCGCAGATGCGTTGTCCTTTACTGCACTCAAGTGATGACGCATGTCCTTGTGAAACTTATGCTACAAATTACTACCTTTCTACCGTCTTACTAATTTGCTGAGACTGAAAGCTTTCCAAAAACAACACTCCCCTAAAGCTTTAGACTCAGTATACCGGCGCAGTTGCGATGACAAACTAGCGCAGCATCGCAACATAACAATATAATAATTAGCAAGTCACCTAGACCCACTACATCTCAATGTTAGACTTATTGCAGCGTGGCAGTATAGTAGTGCAGCAATTGAACTATTCACTTAATCCCACTGCGTCCCTATAATACTTCAACTTATGAGCAGGAAGGGCTTTAGTGAGCATATCAGCAGTCATTTTTGTATCTGGCAAATAAGATGATTTAATCACTCTAGAGAACACTTTTTCTCCTACAAAGTGTAATCTTACATCCATGTGCTTACTTTTCAAGTGATGACTCGGGTTAGAAGCTATGGCAATGGCAGCTTGGTTTTCACACCATATCACCTGTGGATCAACCTGCATGTATCCTAGTTCTTGTAACATTGATTTTACCCATAAGAGTTCTTTGAGGGCCGAGCTTGCTGCCATATATTTTGACTCCATTGTCGACTGTGCTGTAACCTTTTGAAGTTTGCTGCTCCAGCAGCAAGTCCCGTTCCCAATTTGTAGAACGACCCCGTGGTGGATTTCCGGCTTGGCATGTCGCCATAGCTTGCATCACTCCATGTTTGCAGTAGTAATTCTCCTCCGCCTAGTGTGAGTTTGAGGTCTTGGGTTCTTGCCAAAAATCTAAAGACTCTCTTTGCTGCATCAAAATCAGATTTTCTTAGATTCTCTAGACTTCTACTCAGTACCCCAACTGCTGCAGCAATGTTAGGACGGGTATAGTTCATGAAATATATTAAGCTTCCCACTATCTGTCTATAAGGTATCAGTGACAGAGGATCATTCTCCTCTGACTCTAAATACTCGCTAACAATGACACCCGGTTTTGTCTCTTCTCCCTGTAACTTCTGCCGAAACTCCATTTGAGTTAGACATCATTTTGCTCCCCGCATTCCATACTCATCAAACATGTTCCCAATAGCCTCTTTTTGAGTCAATTTTATTACTTTCTTATTTCTGTTTCCTCTCTACCTGGATACCCAAAATATACTTTGCCTCACCGAGGTCTTTCATCTCAAACCGTGAGTTTAGAGCAGTTTTGATTTTGTTAATTTTAGTCATTGATTTGCTAATTAATAGTAAATCATCTACATACACCGCTACATACACTATCACATTTTCACCCTTTAGAACGTAGACAGAGTGATCAAAACTTATCCTTTAAAATCCTAAACTGGTCAAGAATTCATCAAGCTTCAGATTCCATTCCTAGGGGCCTGTTTTAGGCCGTACAAAGATTTTAGCAACTTGCAAACTAAGTGCTCTTTACATGGTTCGGCATACTTTTCAGGGTGCTGCATGTAAATGGTCTCCTCTAGTTCTCCATGCAAGAATGTTATCTTTACATCCATTTGATGTATTTCCATATCATTTATAGCAGCTAGGGACAACAAAATCCTAACTGTCAGAAATTTTACAACCGTCAAAAAAGTTTCTTCAAAATCAGTTCTTTCCTTTTTATTATACCCCTTAACCACAAGTATTGCCTTATATCGTTCAATTGTGTTATCAGGATTTAACTTCACCTTGAATACCCATTTGCTGCCAATCGCTTTTCGGTTCTGAGAAAGATCCACAAGCTCCTATGTTTGAGCCTCCATGATGGGTCGTTTGCTGCCTCGATCTAGTGACTCCACTCCGGTGATGAACAGGCTTCTTTGATGGTTAAGGGCTCCCCTAAGGTTGCCGAGTAGGCAAAGTGATAGATTGCTTGCAGGCGGCTGCTGGATCTTCTTCCCCCCGGAAATTCTGAGGCTGAGATCAATGGATGCCGCGCATTGCGCTGATTGCGCTCGTTGAAATTTGTGTGTATTGACCGTTGTTAGTCTGGTTGGAACTGAACTTGTTGAGGAACTTGGAGAGGGACGGACTCCAAAGTCACTACCGGAGAATGTTGCATCTGCGGGACAAGTTCTTGCAAGCAATCTAAAATGACATATTCCTGTACTTTTTGCTGCTTTTGTTGCTCTGTCATTTGAAATAAATTTATGGAGTCAAGCTCATCCTTTACAATAATATTCGGTGCTACAACTTCTTTCTGCCTCTCAAACATAAAGACTCTATAACCTTTTGAGTGATCATCATATCCTAATAAAATACCCAGTAATCCCTTCGGTTCCATTTTCCATCGATTTGTAGACGTATCCAAGATAAAACATTGACTACCAAAGACCTTGAAATGGCTAACATCTGGTTTGCTACCTATCTAGATCTCGTATGGTGTAGTGTCTAATGATCTTGATCCTATCCTATTTTAATATATACTACACAATTTAGTGCCTCAGCCCAGAATTTCAGATCCACACTTTTACCTGCGAGCATCGACTTAGAGATCTCCGTGAGAGTTCTATTTAATCTCTCCGACACCCTATTTTGTTCCGGTGAATATGGAACAGTCAACAGATGACTTATACCTTCCTCGAGTAAAAAGTTTTCAAACTCCTTCAATGTATATTCACCACCATTGTACGACCTGAGCTATAAAATAGGTAAATTATGAAGCTTTTCAACCCATGCTTTATAGTGTTTGAATTGACCAAACACTTCACTCTTTTCCTTCATGAAGTAAACTTTTGTAAACCTGGAGAAATCATCTGTGAATGTGACCATATGTTTCATCCCCCAAATAGATGGAACCTTCGCAGGACCAAAAACATCCGAATGAATTTGTTGTAAAAGTTTTGTTAAATGATGCTCAGACTCTTTAGGAAATGGCAGTTTGTGGATTTTGCCTAAAGCGCAGCAATCACATTTTTTGAACGGCTGATCTGTGATTGATACACCCTCTATTTTGTTAGCAAGTACCATTTTTCTCAAACTATCAAAGTTTACATGGCCTAATCTTTTCTGCCACAACTCATCTGAGTGCAAAAACCGGAGTACATAACATCATTCTCCTTGGTATTACCCATATCCATGCGGTACATCATGCAATTTTCTCTAGTACCTTTTACCGCAACTATTCCATTTTTGCTAACAACCTGCCACCATTTTTCAAATTAACCTCAAAGCCTTTACTCACTACCAAAGACGTAGAAAATATATTTTTCTTAAAGTCAGGCACAAATAAGACATTGTGAAGAGTCCTTTCAATTACCTTTCCTTCTACATCAAATAGCAAGGATATATCACCCACAGCAAGAGTTTGAACACTCATTCCACAAGCATAATAAATATTTTTCTCCAGTGTTGTTTTCAGATTTTTGAAGATGGCATTGTTCCAGCACATGTGGGCTGACGCTCCCGTATCCATTATCCATCCAGGGCCCTTCGCGCCCTCTATTGCTGCCGCCAAAGCAAATAGATTTGTGTTGTCCTTCGCAGAAAACGTCAAAGTCTCGTCTTGGAGAGAGAAAGAAACCAAAATTAGTGCATTTCCACGAGGTGTAGGCCCCGTGAAGATTTTGTAAAACTGACTTTGTTGCCATCCCGGCCTGTATAAACTTGTATCGTTAGCTTTTTTAAGCTTAGGATAGAATTTGTATCCTTGATGTCTCTCCCTACAATAGAAACATGCATTGTTGGATTGTCTATTTCCACTTTGGTTAAACTGTCTGAACTGATTAAACTTATTCCTTTGCTGATTTAACTGTCCTTTCCTCTCAAAGTCTGAATTAAAAGCCTCTACTTGCTCAACATTGAGAATATTATATGTAGCTTCCTCTTCTAGTAAAATATTGATAGCTAACTGTAAAGTCTAGCTAGCCTTATCTTTCTGTTTGATTATATCAGATGCTCCTTTCAAACTACGAGGGAGACCCCTCATGAGTAATGCTGCCTATTGAAACTGAGGAAACACCCCACCTGCACAAGCATGTGCATCTACAAGGATGCAAAATTTGTTAGAATATTCAGCCATTGTACCGCCAGTGTACTTATAGTCCCAAATTTTTCCAGCCAATAGAAGCTCTTCCTAAACATTAGCCTTTTCATAATCATTTTTAAGAGATTTCCAGATATCAATTATTTTTTTCATTTTTATCCAAGACATAGCTAAGTCCTCAAATATAAAAAATTTCAGACCTGCGAAACTGCGTATTTTTCTTAGACCATGACGGATCAGATTCATCCAGCGAACCATCGAATATATCCAAAAGATTGACATTCTCAAAATGTGTTTCCACCATATCCGCCTAGTAAACATACTTTTCCTCATAAAAGATAGGAATTTTTGATGACAGGCGCATAACCTGTTGTTCTACAACCACCGGTGCAGGTGGAGGAGTAGCAGTAGTAGTAGAAGTAGACACGATATACTCTTAAAAGCTATCAAGAATCCTACCAAACAACTGTTTACAAGTGCTCCCCAAATCTTATACAAGCATTCAAACTTCACAAAGCTCTATCAAAATATAGTGCAGCATAAACACTGACAACTCCCAAAGTTTGAGTACAATTGACCCCACAACACTCAAGATATAATACTGAGATGTTTCCCAAAAATTGTTTGTAGTTTTACAACTTGGAATTCTGGATACATAAAATGCTCTAAGGCCTAAGTCTTATACTCTCGGTGTTCTATAGCTGATATAAGTGACCTGAGAGGTACGTCCAAAATCAACCCACCTATTAAGATCTACGTGTTCCTAATCCTGCCAACCCAATCTATCAACGTACAGTCAATATTACTCACAATCTATATTAAGTGATTGTACAAATACTTGTCGGCTAAGTCACTTGTGATACTCTTATGAATCTCGTCCGTTGACATGATTCATATCAATCGCAGCTGCGTTGTCTCGTACCAAATCACATTCATATCACCCGCGGCTGGGGTGTCCCGTACCAAATCATATCCAAGATAACAATAGCTGCGTTGTCTGTACTGATAATGTCCAAAGTAAGCGCAGCTGCGTTGTCCTGTTTGTGTCGCAACTTCGCTACTGCGTTGCTCTGTCTGCATAGCGACTGCGTTGTTGCGCTGCTATGTCTACATAGCTGCTGCGCTGTTCTGTCTGCGTCGCATTTGCGTTGTCGTGTTCTGCACTCAAGTGATGACGCATGTCCTTGTGAAACTTAGACTACAAATTACTACCTTTCTACCGTCCTACTAATTTGCTGAGACTGAAAGCTTTCCAAAAACAACAAGATATACCTTAGAGAATATCCCTTAAATTGCACATATGTGCTCCTTCAAACCTCATAAAAAAAAGTACATGAAAGTACCCAAATCCTAGAATTTATACAAATAAATTCTACTAATCTCTAATTAGCCAATCACAGCAGTGTAAAGAATGTTACGGTACTATTTAATCGTACTCTAATGTACTCTAACTAATTACCTGATGTATGTTAAATTCATCTACGGTGTCTACTGTTTAGTACAATACAATGGAACCTTAATTGTCAACGGACGTCTATTACTAACCGTACACACTATTATACAATTACGTGTGATGATAAACTCCCGTTTCCACAAAGTTACCACCGACATTGAAACATTATACGTGACGAAACATGCCGCGGTGTCAATGTGGTCCACTTCCAAATTCTGGTAAGTCTTTGTCGGTCCGATCATGTCTATCGAACGATATGTCATAAATACGTAGTGCTTAGGACCATCATTTAGAACCAATATGGGCAAGTTTGATTCATCCAAAATGGGTAGCCATGGGCGTGGGGCCATAACCTATTGTCCATAGCCATTTTCAGCCATGGATTTCCCCTCAGAAGCACCCTAGACTACCCCAAAAACAACCTACTTTCAATCCACTCAGAATTCTACAAAATCAACAAACCAATCTGATACTACATAAAATGATATTCCTTAGGTCACTTAGTATCCCCACCAAATTTCATATAAAACTACTTATCAGAATAACTACATCACCCAGTCAAATTTGCAGAAAAACAGGCTGACATAACTTTCATAAATCTGACCAACTTCACAATGAATCCCTACGCAAACCAGATACACACTAGGTCAGCAAATTTGCAACAATATTACCAATACAAAGAGGAACACACATGCATAATTTCAGATAATCCTGCGAATAGATCTGAGAGCAATTCCCAGATGAAATTCCAAAAAAGGAGAAAAAACAGATTTTGTCCAAAAGTTCTTAAATCTAAAAAATGACTAAGTCCTACAAATATACACTACAACTTACTACTAACTGTACGGAGGCATACAAGCCGTACGTAATCAATCAACTACCTCTATTAATGTGAGTGTACAAGAGATCTACACTAATAATTAATACACAGGACAAAACATTGTTAAATATTAGAAGTCTAACGAATTCCGACAAAAGAACCGGGACCGTCCAAAAAAAATATCATGTGATGGACGCGATTTCGCGTCCCTCACCAAACTGACAGCGCCGCCGTCCTTAAATCTTATTCGGCATCCTTAATGTCGTGTCGCGTGGTCACACAATCCACTTGACGAGTTGACGTCACCTCATCCAAATTAGTTATTACTGGCGGCGTCCTTTTCCAAAAAGTGCCACTCACGCCACTTTCAGTTCGAAATTCTTTTGTCATCATTATGATTCGTACCTGTGGCGTACCTTTCCAAACATTCCAAATCAGATCGCTTAGCGATCCGCCGTACATTTGACTTAAACCTTCTGTACCTTTTCTTATGTATGTTCACGCCACTCAAATAGTTATGTACGTCTCAAAACAATCAGTACCGTTACTCCCCCAAACCACAAATCCATTCGAACATCCAGAGTAAATAAAGATAGCGTAAGCATTAAAAATCTCGTTAGGTACTCACGAAACATTGTGTACGCACGAAACTCACTTTTAAAAAAGAAGATGAATGTGTGCTTGTTAAAGGGTTAGCATCTGGGTGCGTGTTGCTGATTGGAGATGGGGCTGGCTATTTGAATTGCAAGAGGGAAATTGGATTTTGTGTGGATGGAAAAGAGATGAGGTGGATAAACTTTTGTTCGGATTTATGAAAAGTGGGATGCTTAATAAAATGTGTGATCAACAAGATGCAATGTTTATTTCAGCTCATCTAACATAATTTTTTAAATATAAGGTTATTTACTTCAAGATTTACGAGAAGAAAAGAAATAAGAAAAAAAAAATGTGTTTTGTATGAGTTGAAAAGAAAGTAGACTAGGAAATAAGGGGAGTGTTAAATTGTATGTATTTTCTAGGTCTGAATAAAGGAAAAAATAATAACACGAAGTCAGCAAAGCCAACATGCCTCTCACTCCACTCTCCAAACCCCCACACTTGTTGAATCACTGAAGGTTGGAGAGGAAGCTAGAGCCATGGCTGCCCATGCTGCCCAGAGAGAGACACATGCTGTAGTTTTTGGTAGGTTTACCAAAAAGGACTTGACGGACCAAGGATTTGATCCTAGTACCTGCCGGCCGTCAATAATCCGATAGCCGGAAGCTTTATCCTATAGTCTAGGATCAATGTTATACTATATAGGGTACGATAATTTTATAAACATTAGCAACGCAATATGTCAAACGTGCCTGATGAGAAGAAAGGAAGGGTCCATAATCCACAAAGTTGTCCCAAAGGGGAGACATGCAAAGAACCCTAGATGCAAATGCTTCCCCGAAAATGGCCATACCCCCTTTTGCCCCAATCTCTCTCGGTGACATGAATCCAAGCGTAGGAAAAAAAAAAATAAGATAAACCTCCTCTCTCCCCCCCCCCCTCTTTCCCCAGGAGGGGGGAGCGAAAGAGGTGAGCGGATATCCCAATGTATTGCTTCTCCGCTGGAAGTCTAACAAAGATTCCCTCAAAACCCACTGTTCAGGTCCAAAAGATTTTAGTAGTCAACCCCGGTTGAAATGCCACTGAAGGCCAAAAATGACTACCAAAGAGAGAACAAAAGCACTTCTACGCAGAATAACTTAAAAATAAAAGAATAATAAGTTGTTTGAGAGTTAACAATATCACCTTGCCCTAGAAAAATAGAGATAAAGATAGGATTCAAAATAATAGCAATCAAGCTCAACATACCCCAAAAAGCAACGCTGACAACAAGAGGAGACAAAATCTCTCTCGAAGACACTGAAACAGGTAATGTCCTCCTTAACTCCTCGGTTTTGGCAACCCGGAACCGGCAAGACCCCTCTCGGTTTTAAACAGCCAGAAGTCTGAAATCGCCCAAAAAAATGAAAGATAGTGCCAACTACCCAACCGGACTACGATTTCCACAGAGGACAAATGCAAACCAAGATGGCAGTAGGGTCATAATCACATAACAAACAAAGATTCTCCAAAAGAAGTTTGCTGGAGTTTTTAAGGGATTTCTCAGGAGACAGTACTTAAACAGCAACCTGTCTCTTTCGGCCCCAAGCGCCTTATACAACGGAGTTTGTCCAGTTTTAGATCCAAAAGGTCAACACAATGCAAGGAGCCAATGAGCGGAGAGAAATTGCTATCGAATAGACATAGGACAAAATAAAGTCGTACCACACTCAGGGCAAAAAGTTCTACTTCAGGCTCCAGCTAAATCCGGAACTGAGAGTCCAAATTGGAACCACTAATCTACCAAAAGTCCTAAATTGGCGCTGGAACACCAGACTTTGTCCTAGGGTAATAAATGAACAAAAAGTTGGTTGGACCTAAACTAAAGTCCGACTAACGTCTAATAGTATAATCTAGATTGCAATCCCAAAATTTACGTTCAAATCCACAATGTACCCTTCGCTAGGGATGTGGGAAACTGCTTCCAAGTGGCGAAATTGCAATCTGGGGAGCTGAATTACTTCGTTGTCCGGCCTCCGTTAGGCGTAAACCAAATTGAATTGCGCTCAATGTGGAAAATGAAAGACTCTGGTCCGGCTTGTTACGCCTCAACATCCGTACGTCGATAGCCGTACGGGAAAAGAGGGTTTCGACAATCTAGGATATATGTAGGTGTGCCGGAGGGTACACGAGATTGAAAAATATGTTTCATTTTACAGATTATGGGACACACTGTACACGGAAATTAATTAGACCGCACGAGTTCCGGACCGCACGGAATTAACGAAACGACATTATATTTCGACGGTCAGTATTAAATGTCGGTCTTCATCGACAGCCGTGGTGCGAGCCGGAATTCCGGAATGGCCACTTTGGCGTTTTCGGGCGCCACCACTCCGGATGACACGTGGCAATATCTTCGAGGATTGCGAGAACTCCGGAACGCGAGATGACAACTCTGAATATGACAAATGTTACGTTATGGAGATGTCCTACACGGATCGTACATTAAGTACTCTGGCACCTATATTTTTTTGTACGATACAGTCATATGATTTGTTCGTACCTCAATACTAGGGGGCTTAGAGAGGGGTTTTAGGACTTATAATATTTTGGTAGGTAGGCGCCTCTCTCCCACAGAGCATCTATATAAATCGGCTGACTTTGCCATTTTATATCAACTCACTTAGTTGACCATTTTCAGTGATTCTTTTTGCTGCGGACTTTAGGGAGTAGTAGCTACACAGTGGTGTAGTTGGTCAGAGTTTTTACATGCCAGGGTGGCTACATTTCTAAAGGAAATTCAAAGTGGGAAATGTTATCCAAAACTCATATTCTAACTTTGCATTCTAAGGTGGAACTGAGCACATATAAAGTCATATTTCACAGGGGTGAAGTTGCATTGGGGTTATAACTTTCAAGGTGTCAGTCATTTGGGCTTGTATCAACTTGGAGTCGGCACTATCTAGATAAGCTTCTTTAGATCTGCGAATTCTTTGGGGGGGATGGAACCCACAGAATTTCACAACTATTAGCCTTATCCATTTGGAATCTTTCTAGCATATTCCCAATGGCCTCTTTTTGTGTTAATCATATTATCTTCCTATCTTTTTCTCTCTCTACTTGGATTATCAAAAATATACCTTGCCTCTCCCATATCGTTCATCTCAAATATTCCCTTTAGATTTGTTTTGAGTTGGTTAATTTTGTCCATGGATTTACTTAAAACCAACAAATCATCAACATAAATTGCAATAAAAATTATTTATTTTTCATCTTCAAACAGGTAAATTGCATGATCTGAGTTTATCCTTATATATCTTAGACTGGTAAGAAACTCATCAAGTTTCTTGTTCGATTGCCAAGGAGCCTGTTTCATGCCATAGAGAGATTTTATCAGTCACCATACCTTGCTCTCTTCTTCGTGTTCCAAGAAGCCTTCGGGTTGCCGCATGAAGATCTCTTCTTCTAGCTCTCTATAGAGAAAATTTGTTTTGATGTCCATCTGGTGCACCTCCATATCTTTTGTTGTCGCCAGATTGAGAAGTATTCGGACAGAGGGAAATCGGACAACCAAGGCAAAGGTCTCCTCATAGTCTATTCCCTCTTTCTATGTAAATCCTTTAGCCATTAACCGGGCCTTGTAGCGCTCAATGGTATTATCCATGTTCAATTTCAACTTGAATAGGAATTTGTTCGGCTTTTGGTTTGGTGAACAGTCCACCAACTTCCAATTATCGGCCGCCATGATAGAGACCATTTCCTCATTGATGGTTGTTTTCCATTGGTTTCTCTCCGGACAGTTCATCGTCTCTTTGTAAGTTTGAGGTTTATTTTGATGGGATAGCCTGGTTTCTTTGTTGTTGACATGTTTTTCTTGCAACCTTTTGTTGTTTCTCTTTCCTCCCTCAAAATTTGTCGCCGGTATAGATGGCTCTCTTTGGTTCCATCTAACAGTTTTAACTTCTCCCCTCTCCCTTGGTTCCAATTCCATTTCCAACACGTCTTCCGCTTCTAGCCGAGATGTCTCTTGCGGTTTCACTATTTGATCCTTTTCGGTCTAATTTATACTTGCAAGATCATCATCTTCTTGGAAACCTAGATTATTGGGGAGATCAAAGTCATCAAAATTATCTGACTCAAATCTGATTTTGACTGACTTTGTTTACTTAAAGGGATCTATAGACTTGCCTTCATCCATCACCACTAGACGTTTCACTAAAATTGCATCTTCTCTCTTAATAGTATAGACTATATATCCCTTAACATCTTCATCATATACTAGCAGATATCATGGTTTTCCTTTCAGATCTAACTTTTTGTTTATTCGATCTGTATCTACACTGAACACTTCACTACCAAAAACCTTTAAGTGTGAAACATCAGGTTTTCGGCCAGTCCATCTCTCATAAGATCTTTGGCCTTTTACTACCAAAGTAAGATTTGTGTTCTTTAGATAATTTGCACAGTTCATTGCTTGGCCCCAAAATAACTTTCGTATATTCTTATCCGACAGCATACTCCTGATACTGGCAGTTAGTGTCTTATTTAACCTCTTTGCTACACCATTTTGCTCAGGATTTTTAGAGACTGTCTTTTGGTGTTGCACTCCATTTTCTCTCAGAAAACTCCTCAAACTGATTCGAGGTATACTCTCCTCCATTATCACTCCTTCCTCTCTTAATAGGAGTTTCATAGAGTTTCTCACTCCATGTTTTTTTATTCCTTAAAGATCTATGGGGCCTCATAGTTATTTTTTAGAAAATTCACTCTAGAATACCGAGACCAATCGTCGGTGATAGTCATTACAAAGCTTTTACCTTTGGGTGATTTCACTCTTCTCGGTCCCTATATATCATTGTGTACCAAATCTTACATTTTTTCTATTTTATAAGTGACTACCTTTGGAAAGAGTAAACTGTGTGCTTTATCTTGAGCACATCCACTATAGTCACTTAGATTTTCATATTCTCCAAAATGTATTCCTTCCACTACCCCTATTTTTTTTATTTCTTTCAACTTATCTAAATGCACATGTTCAAATCTCTTATGCCATAACATAATATCATGAACACAAGTATAATAAAACTTTTTTTTATATTGCTTAAAATCAGCCAAAATATCCCTTGGCTACCCTTTTCAGCAATGAAATACACTTCCTCCTAAAAACTAGCAATAAAGATTCCCTTTCTAGTGCTAGTGTCAAAGCCCTTATCATCTAACTAAGATGTTGAGATGAGGTTTTTTTTAGGAATAAACAGCACATCAGATAATGTAATTGTGGATGTCTGTTCTTCTACTAATACTTTTAGATCTATCGACCCTACAAAAGTAGTAGTGACCACCCTCCTATTCCTGTACTCTATCTCTACGGTGGGAATCTTTCTTAGATTTGTAAACATGTGATTGTCCTTTCACATATGCATGGAGGCACCTAAATCCACGATCTAACCCTGTTCACCTTACAATCCACCGTAAGCACATTTATGCTTTCGTGGAATTTCGGCCTAAATTTTTGCCTCCAAATCCTCATCCAACAAGAGCTCGCCGTCCTCGTCCTCTAATTCCTCCTCATGTACCTGCGTTTCAAGGGCATTTTTCTTTCCTCTTGGAGGTCCACCGATCTGCCCCTCGTTTAACCGAAGTTCGGTTAGTTTAGAACACTCCGACATATAGTGTTCTGGTTTCTTGCAAATATGGCACAATCCTTTAAAGACCCTGGGTCCGAACTAATTGGAATGGTTTTTCTATCCTCCTCCTCCGTAGTTTCCAACCGGTTTTTTGGGATCATTTTTTCTCCAATCAAAATCGATAACCAAGGCTCGTCCACTCTTTCCTCGCCTTCAAATCTCTATCGTATTCTCTCGAACAAGAATCATCCCTACGAAAGATTCCAAATCCACTAGGAGTTCGACAAATTCTTCACACGGTTTACTATTTTCTCGTAATCATCAAGTAACTTCATAAGTTTGCAATTGACCTTCATTTTTTCAGTTTCAACTTGTCCACCACTCTCTAACTCCATAAAATGTGTCACGAGATCATTTCAAAAATTCAACATCTTCCCACCTTTGTATACATATGCACCTATTTTCTGGTTAGCCAATTGTTGTTTCGAATCTTACCACTTCAATACATCTCTAGAAGAGCCATCCATAGTCCGTAATTTCTTTCTACTTGCAAATGAGGGGACGTAAGTCCTTGAGTAAGATGGCGGAGGATGAAGGGCTTTGCCGCCAAGTTGTTATAGTCCTAGGCATTTATATCATTCTCCTCGTTTCCTCATAATCGGCGACATGAATGCTGAACCGGTTGTTATGAGTGTGATCGTCTCCTTCTCTTTTTTTTTGTCCACCACCTTCTCTTCTTTTGTCTCCCCCGCTGGAGATGGATTTGCATCTCTGGTGAATCTGCTTCCTTTAAACCGTGGAGGGATGCCTAGGTTGGATGGACACCTCACTCGTCAACTCACTATTCCTCAAAACCTTTTCTCACATAGAGCTCCTATCATCATACTCTTCAGTATATGAAGCCAGTTCTATTAAATATGGGCACCTTAGAGGGTGGGGCTATAATTTCAACCTATGACATCCATTGGTTCTCAGAGTAGGCAACACACACGAAGCCCCTAGGATAACATTAACCCCTTTGAGTTTCAACAAGAATAACTGCCACCCTGCCATCAATAACACTGACAAACGTCACAATTATGAAGACAGAACTCTCTTTAATTGAAAACAAAAATAATGGATTCATTTGCTCCGATGAGCAATAAGTTATGAATGGCCAAAGATGGCCTATAAATGCAGATGGCCTTAGAGAGAGAGGCTACTACCTCAAAAATGTGTAAGTTCTAAACCCCTCTCTACACCCCTTTCTACTAAAGTATGACACTAATCATTAGACTGTGTAGTACAGAAAAGTACAAGTGTCATAGTACTTTTTATACGACCATTGTAGGAAATGGCTAAAAATTTGACGCCTATCACATCAGGAATTGTTCTGATGCTTCTCGAAGATCTCGCAAATCAATGAGGTGCTGCCACATGTCATCCTAAGTGACTGTGACCGCAAATCGCCAAGGCGACCATGTCGCGATGTCAGCTTCCACCATGGCCCTCTGATCTGAAGTTGGATATTAATAGAAGCCGTCGAAACTATTGTTGTACAACCACCAGTGCAGGTGGAGGAGCAGCAGTAGTAGTAGAAGTAGACATGATACACTCTTAGAAGCTATCAAGAATCCTACCAAACACCTGTTTTCAATTGCTCACCAATTCTTATACAAGCATCCAAACCTCACAAAACTCTATCAGAATAAAGAGTAGCATAAACAATGACAACTCCCAAAGTTTCAGCGCAGTTGACTTGACAACACTCAAGATATAATACTCATAAGTTTCCGAAAAAACTGTCTGCAGTTTTACTACTTGGAAGTCTGAATACAAGATGTGTTCTGAGTCCTAAGTCTTATACTTGTGTTGTACTGGCAATACCAGTGTACCTCAGAGGTACGTCAATCTACCAAGCTAATACTAATCTGTCAAGTTACCACTAAGTTACCAGTAAGCTACCACTGAGCTACCACTGAGCTACCACTAAGCTACCACTGAGCTACCCACTAAGTTGAGGTTCGTTGACTTGATTCATATCAAACGCAGCTGCGGTGTCCCGTACCAAATCATATCCAAGATAACAGCAGCAGCGTAGTCTGTACGAATCATATCCAAGGTAACCGCAGCTGCGTAGTCTGTACGAATCATATCTAAGGTAACCGCAGCTGCGTTTGTCCTGTCTGTATCGCAGCTTCGCTGCTGCGCTGCTCTGTCTGCATAGCAGCTGCGCTGCTGTGCTGCTCTGTCTGCATAACAGCTGCGCTGCTTCGCTGCTCTGTTTGCATAGCAGCTGCGCTGTTGCGCTGCACTCAAATTATGATGCATGTCTTTGTGAAACTTTACGCTACAAATTACAAATCTTTCTACAGTCTTACTAATTTGCTGAGAGTGAAAGCTTTCCACAAACAACAAAAACTAATGTTCGTAGCATTTGTTTTTTCCGGTACATAAGGTACAACTAAATCTATGTTCCAAAGTTCGTTCATCTAATTAAATGAAATATCATATGTGTACATATTTAAATAGATATCACACCCTGTATACCTCAGCAGAGTTCCTAAACTTAATGATAACGCTATCAGCTACCGGCTACACTGACGGACAGTAGGTTCTAAAATCAAATACTGGTTACGGCAACCACCTTTTAGTAACGACTACTTTGGTCGATGCTTGTCTCTCAAAACAACATAGGCAGCCATGGCTCTTATTACCTCTCTTGTCTTTAGTGACTACAACAAGTGTGGGGACTTAAAGAGTTGAGTAAGAAGCACACTGCCTCTGTTGTTTTCCCTTTTTATCTTTCATAATTTAGACCTAGAAAATACACATTAAGAAAACTGTTGAAATATGTGTGTTTTTTATTTGTATTTTCAACGTTGTTTTTGTATTGTTTATGATCATCTCTAAAATAACAAAATAAAAGGTTTTTTTGCTAAGCTCTAACCTCTCTCTCTTTGGGCTCCATACTTGTTGTATTCATTAATGATTAGAGAGAGAGAAAGAGATAGATCAATGGCCCCCTAAGCAGTCCAAAAAGCTACAGAGCGCAGAGAACAATCTTAGTAGACTGTACCAAAAAGATACGGACCAGCTAGGATTTGATCCTGGTCCTTATGGTTCGCCGGAATAGCCGGCAGCCTTGTCCTATAGTCTAGGACCTGTGTTGAGATATATAAGGTTCGATAATACTTAAAGATAAACATGCAAAATAGACCGATTAACTAGTTAGATGGGAAATCCCACATATAACTGGAGGAGATTTCATATGCAAGCCGGCACCGCACTAATCAAATTGATTGGTTATTAAATTGAACGGCGGACGTCGAACATCTATATGGATCGCACGGTGGATATCCAAGCCGGTATCGTAGAATGGCCATTTTGGCGGTTTATGGATGTTACGTCACCGGATGACACGTGGCACAACATCATTGAAGAGCGGAATCTCCACAAAGCATCAAGGCGAGTCTAAATGTGACAGACGTCTTCACCATGGCGACGCCGTACACTCACCGTATAGAAGGTACCACGGTTCCTGTACCTTCTTGTACGATACAGTCCTGTGATTGGTGTTTGCAATTCTGTGTCCTCCATTGGACTATAGAATATACAGGAAGCCTCTAGATAGTTTTTAACTAACCCACTTTAAGCCACGACCACTTCTGCCCAAGAAGGCAAACTGAGAATTTGAGTGCACCCCTGTGTAGCCTGGACTCCCCTGAGTCCGTAGCAAAAAGAATCACTGAAAACGGCCAACCAGGCGATAAGTTATGAGCCGGCAAAAATGCCAATTTACAAAAGAGTCCAGACTACACAAGGGTGTAGTCGGTGATATTTTTTGCCTGCCAAGGTGAGAGTTAATCTTGCACAAAGGAGGCCATTGAAAATTCACTACAGGCTTCATACGTAAAGTGGAATTCGGTGATCCAATGGGGGACACATAATTGCAATTATGGGCCCACCCTCTAGGGTGCCCATTTTCAATGGAACAAGATTCACCTATTGGGAAACGATGATGACCGGTGCACTGTGTGAGAACTGATATTGGGGAATAGTAAGTGGACAAGTGAGAAAACCATCTCCAAAGACTCCACTAGTGTTTGGGGGAGTCAGATTTATTAGAACATCATCTGGTATAACCAAGGACGCAGATGAACAGCAAAGCGGCATTTTGGGGGGAGGAAAGTAGAAAATGAAGGTGCCCCTTACTCCTATCACCCTTGCGATATAGTCATCGGTTCTCAAAATGGAGGATAATAATACTCTCACATGAAGATAGAACAATACGGCAATAAGACACTTTATTCTGAGACATTTCACTCAGGTTTTCGCAACATCTCATCGTAACATAGTTGCGGCTGCGGATCTGTGGGCAATATTTACAAGGGTGGGATTATTCGAAGCAACAACTAGCTGAGCAAAAACTAAATGCATACTCTTCTAAAAGCGGAAAGATGTTAAACTACCATAATGTTCTACGCTCTTTATATATAGAGTTAAAAAGTGTCGGTCGGATGGGAACCATGAAAGCCAAGGTCAACACCCTGATCATGAAACTAGAGGATGAATATGAGAATGTGGTCAACCGAGTGCAAGATCTTGACGATCACTTGTGGATCAAGATTTCAGTTGTAAAAATGATACTTGTCCAAGAGAACATTTTGTCCTTTGTATATAAAAGTGTCTGAAACAGGTACTGCGATTTTTTCAGCGGAGGAAGAAGAACCGGTGAAAGAGATGGAGAAGGAGAAATTGGAGGTTGTCAATTTTCCTAAAACTGACGACACTGGGTTCTTTGCTATGGCCTAGATGATAGAGGGAGAGAAAGATCTCGGGTGGATTATGGATTCCGGAGTTCCTCCCATATGTGTTGGAACAAATCGTATTTAAAGATATGACACCTATCCTCACTCGTCAAATCTTTTATGCTTGTAGTGCCATGGTAAAAGCTAATGCTAAGGGTAGCATTGATCTCAATTGTGAGATAGATGGCAAAGCTGTAAAAAAAACTTTGCATGATCTCTTATATGTGCCAAAATTTAAGAAAAAAAAAATCTATCTGAGTTGCAAATATTAAAGGTTTTGATGCTCTTTAGATAAAAGGCGAAAATATAGTAAGCAAGGATGGGAGAGTAACATTAACGAGAACTAGAGGCCAAAACATGTTGTACCGGATGGATCTGGTTAATAAAGTTGATTTTGTGTACTCTAGTGTCCAATCTAAAAATGATTTTTGACATAAAAGGCTAGGGCATGTTCGTAATGAGAGGCTTGAAAAGATGGTGAAGACCAATATGATAGAAGGTTTCAAGTTTGGTCAAAAAGAATCCCATGTGTGTGATGGTTGTGCTCTCTAAAAGCTTCATAAGCTTCCCTTACCACAGATTTCACACTATCGAGCATTTCGGCCTTATCCACTCGGATGTATACGGACCGGCCAGAGTTCCTTCTCTCAGTGGCAGAAAATACCTTGTCACCATCACGGATGATTACTCGCGGTTTAGTCGAGTGTATTTCATAAAAGAAAAGAGTGAGGTCGTCACACATTTTAAGCAGTTTCGGATGAAGGCCGAAAAACTTCACGGGAAACCGATACATGCTTTGCGCTCCGACAATGGGGGAGAGTATATATCAAATGCCTTTGTTGAATATTTGAAAGAAAATGGAATTTCCCATGAGTTTAGTGTTCCTTACACTTTGGAACAGAATGGTGTTGCTGAAACACTCAATCGGACTTTGACTGAATGTGCTGTGGATAAAAGAGTGGATCCAAAATTCAGGGAGGAAGCTTTTCAATGTGCTTCTTACATAAGAAATAGAATAAAAACCACGCTCGTGAAGGATAAAACACCTTATGAAATCTAGACAGGAAAGAAACCAAATGTCAATCACTTTATAGTCTTTGGAAATAAGTATTTATTGTTGAATAATCTTCCAAATTCGAAATAAAATCAAAAATATGTACCTTCAATATTTTTGGGCTATGATGATGAATTTGTAGGATATAGAGTGTATAATCCTCAGAAAAATACAACTCAAATTGCTACGAATGTCCAAATCAAAGAAAAAAGTCAATTTGTCGATGTATTTAGTATGAATAAGGCAGAAAAGACACAAAAATTGTAAGAATATATCATACTTGAGCCGATTCCCTTCACCCAATTGGCGGTTCCCGCTTCAGATTTTCCGCGGGGAAGAAAACAAAGTAACCGGCTGATGGAACATGCTTCTCCCACAAGAACAAGGGAGCCTCTTGTTGTCCTGAGGCAACTGGTGCCCTGTAAGAAAAAGAAGAAGAAGCACCGGCAGTTGCTATAATAATCAGTACACAAAGAGGAAACTCTCACGAAAACCCAAAAAAGACCAACTTCACAATGTATTCCCACGCAAACTAGACACACCCTAGGTCTCCAAATTTGCCATAATGTAAATTATACAACAAAAAAAACACATGGAGAATTTCACAAGTTCTACCCAATGATCACAATTATCTTTAAACTTAAAGACACCTAAAAACTGTTTCGCGGTTTAGTATACAATGAATTCCTAACTCCAAAAATATTATAAGTCATATATATAGGTGAACCTACAGCTAATGACGCCGTACCACAATAACCGTGGTCGACCAGTACATTGAACTTTATGAGAACAAAACCCAGCTGTCAACCATAGACAAATATTTACATCAACCTAAAAACCTACAACAACTAAAATGAAATGTACGCGGTCAAATTTCGTCCGCTGAAATGACGGCGCAACCAATATTTCTCTTCAAAAAATGACGGCAGACTCCATGCGTTGTCCGTGCATTCTTTCATCACCGAAGATGGACCTCCACGTGTAAATCCGGTTCCCAAATGAAACTATACTTCCTTATCCGAAACAAACAATTTTCACTTTCTCATGGGCCAACACGTGTCTTTGGAGTGTACCAAATCTGTTTTCTCCTTTTGGACTTACATACCACACTAAAAACCCTTCGACGATAATTCAGCTTGTACACAAACATGACTAAGTCCGGAACCACTTTCTCACACACGAGATTTAGAGAAGACTAAAGTTTTCCAAAACAATACTACACTGAACCTTTAGACTCTTTCAGCCATTAAGTCCACATTCCTCTCTACAAAACTTCAATTCAGGCGACAGTAAATCCTTAGTCATCATATCGCTTACCATTATCTCATCCGGCAGATAATTGAGTTTCAAGATTCTGTTCATCACCTTCTCTCTCACACAAAATGCAGCTTAAAATCAATGTGTTTGCTTTTGAAGTGATGACTTGGGTTAGATGGAATCGCAATTGCTGCCAGGTTATCACACCACACTATTTAAGGTCAAGATTGTATGAAATGAAGTTTTTGAAGGAGGGAATTCACCCACTAACTCCTTAACAGCTGAGCTTGCCGCCATAAATTCGGCCTCCATTGTAGACTGAGTTGTTGTCTTTTAAAGGTTGTTCCTCCAGCAACACGCTCCACTTCCAATCTTCAAAATAAATCTAGTGGTGGAACGGCAACCTTGCATGTCTCCCTAAATAGCATCGCTCCAAGTCTGAAATTTTACTTCGAATCTGTTGTTTTTGCAAAGTTAGTTTCATGCGTGCGTGTCGTTTCGTGCGTACACAATGTTTCGTACTCGATTCAAATGCTATCTTGATTTACTGTGGAGGCTCGAATAGATTTGCGAATTAGTGGAGTAATGGTATTAATTGTATTGGAACGTACAATATTGGCCTTCAAGTGACGCGAAAAAACATAGGCAAAAGTAATGTTTGCATAAAGGGAAATGGACGGCGGATCGCGAAGCGATCCGACGTTAAAAAATCGACGAGGTTGGAATTGTACGTCGCACATACGAAACGTAATGCAACGGGCGACATATGATGAATTGGACGTCGCTAGAGCTACAGACGGCGGCGCCGTCAGTTTGGTCTTTTTGAAAAAGGGCGCAAAATTGCGTCACTCACATGATATTTATTATGGACGGCCCATATTAGTTTGACAAAATTCGTAAAGTTTGTAAATATTTGTTGGTTTGAAAAGATAGTTTCGTGCGTGTGTGTGTCATTTGTACACAATGGTTTGTGAGTACAAGACGCGATTTTCATGCGTATGCTATTTGAATTTACTGTGGAGGTTCTAATACATTTGAGGATTGGGGGGGAGTAAGAATGTTGGTTTTGGAAACCTTTTGTCCTCTCTATATCTCGTGTGAGAGAAAGAGAGTCTAAACTTAGCCGGTTTTTTTGTACAAATTGAGTTGACGTAGACAAGATGTGATGTGGTCTGTAACTCCAAAGGGAGTTCACAGATTTGGTACACTCTATGTACACGTGTCGGTCCGTGGGGAAGTCAAGCTTGGTTGAGTTGGTTGACAAAGTACATATTTAATTTAGGGACCTGATTTACACGTGGAGGTTCATTTTCGGTGATAAATGAAAACGCGGACGGCGGAAGGAGTTCGCCGTCATTTTTGGAAGAGAAATATTGACCGAACCATCATTTCAGTGGACTAACTTTGACTCCGTACTTTAGCAGCGGCTAGGGTTAAGGATTGATGTAAATACTTGTACGTTAGATGGCGGGGTTTAGTTTGATTAATGTTTAGTGTACCGACACACCACGGTAGTTGTGGTACGGTGTAGATCAGCTGTAGGTTCACTTTGTATATGTAGGACTTGGTCATTTTTTGGACTTAGGAACTGTTGGACTAAAATCTGTTTTAGGTCATTTTGTTATTTTCATCTGAGAATTGCTCTCAGTTTAATTGGCAGAATTATCTGAAATTTTGCATATGTGTTCCTCATTCTGTTGGAAATATTGTGGCAAATTTGCAGACCTATTGTGTGTCTGGTTTTCTTGGGGCTTCATTGTGAAGCTGGTCAGATTTATCAAAGTTCTAGCAAGTTGCTTTTTCTGCAACTTTGACTGAGTGTTGTGATGATTCGGTTAGGTATTGTTATATGAAATTTGGTGGAAATACTAACTAGCTTAGTAAATATATGGTTGAGTAGTTTCAGCTTGTTTTGGTAATTCTTAAAAATTCTGAGTGGAATCAAAAGATGTAGTTTTGGGGTAGTCTATGGTGCTTCCGATGGTACATTGATGGCTGAAAAGGGCTATGAACAACAATATTTACAACAATGTTTTGTCCTATGTGTATTAGTTATTAATGTAGATCTATTCATTCCGACATATCACGAAGTATTCGGGTATACTGAAATTAATAGAGGTAGTTGATAGATTACGTACGGCTGGTATGCCTCCATACAGTCACTGGTGAGCTCTAGTGTATATTTGTAGGACTTCGTCATATTTGCACAAAGGAACTTTCTGTACCAAATCTGTTTTTGGTCATTTTTAGTTATTTCATCTGAGGATTGCTCTCCGGTCTGTTGGCAGAATTATCTGAAATTTTACATGTGTGTTTCTTCTTGTATTTTCAGTATTTTGTAATATTTGCAAACATGTTGTATGTTTGGTTTGCTTGGATCTTTATCATGAAGTTGGTCAGATTTATCAAAGTTCTGGCAAACTGTATTTCTGAAAATTTGACTAAGTGATGTGATAAGTCTGTTTGGAATTGTTTTATCAATAATTTTCGGAATACTAAGTGGCTTAACAACTATTATTTTATGTATTTTCAGCCTGTTTTGTTTATTGTGTAGTATTCTGAGTGGATTCAAAGTTGGCTGTTTTTGGGGTAGTCTGTGGTGCTTCCGAGGGTAAATCCATGGCTGGAAATGGCTATAGACAACACGTTATGGGCCCACGTCCATGTCTACCCATATTGGATGAAACAATCTTACCCATATTTGATGGATCGTAATATTGCTATCAAAGGAGTATTATGGAGGGCTACTTCAAGTCGAGGAAGTTAATGGATGTGGTGGATGGGACATGTGCTCAATCATGGGTTAGATGGGAGGAGAAGAAAGATGAGTGTTTCTTGATTATCAAACTATCTTTGATCGAGGAACTTGGTATGACTTACCTTAATCTAGAAAGTGCAGCTGAATTATGGAAGTGCTTAGAACGTGGATATCAAAAGACTTATGTGTATCACTGGATGAGTAATGTCACAAAAATAGTTGAGTATAAGTATGATGGAGGTAGTATGCTGAATTACTGTATTGAGATACAAATATTGTTTGAAAAAAATGACATTGCAGGAGGAGACTTTACAAATGCTCAAAAGGTTTTTTTGTTAATGAAAGAATTACCTAAAGGAATGTAGGTGTGCTTTAGATAGATTAAAACAAGTTGATAAAAATGATTATAATTTACCTTTAGCAATCAGATGTGTTTTAGAGGAAGAGGCTAGAAAAGAGGCTCTAAAGAATAGGGGGAGTTTTCAAGATGTTAGACCACAGTTCCAGAAAAATAAAAAGGGTTGTAAGTCAAAAAATTGTTTTTACTGTAATGATTTAAGGCATAAAAGTGCATGTGTCGTAAGAACTTTCAGAAAGGGATGGGATGACAATCAAGTTCGACCCCCTAAACGAAGGGTTACACTTCCCGTCGACGAATTTGTATACTTGCCAATTGTTGCTTTTGGAAATATGGAAAATGATGAAGGAAACAAAAAATTTGTTGTCATCAGAAATCGAGTGGAGAACGAAGTGACAGGAAAAGAGTTAGTTTCTGTCAAAAATTTCAACGACAGATTGGTGAGTGACAAAGATTTGCAAGAGGAATAGGATATTGAAGTGGGAATAGTAGGAGGAACTGAAGGTGACTTGGGAGTGGAAACTGAAAATAATTTGTGTGAGGAGATTAATGCACTTAGAGAATGAGGGAGGAAAACTGTTCAAAAAATTGGAGTAAGCGAAAAAATTTATAATATGTGAAAAGAAAAAAAAAACTATAAAATTGAGAAAATGCCAAAATTCATTAAGAAAACGAAGAAAATAAGTAGAATTCAAAGGATCAACCGTAGAAGAAAACATGTTCCAAAAGTGGTTAAAAGAAAACGGCGTGAAAAGTAATTTTATGGAAGTGACTACTATTAACATTCAGTAATATTTGTGGAATATTAAATTTTGCATTTTGATTTTTGAAATTGGTTGTAAAAGAAAGTTTTATTTTTGAAGACAGAAAGAGGCAGTGGAAGAAATGGTTTGGTTGGGAAGGACAAAAATCGGAAGACATGGCAGCAGGCAGCTAAAGCAGTGGTGACGTCAGCGAGAGCAAGGTTGACGATTGCACGAAAGGGAAAAAGGAAGGAAAATTGAAGGTACGGAAAGGTACAGTTACATCTAACACGCGGCATACTTTATTTTGGATGCACGAAACTAAAATTTCGAAGGAGTGTTGTTTTTGAAAGTTAGTTTCGTGCGTGCGTATCGTTTCGTGCGTACACAATATTTCATAATCGATTCTAATACTATCTTAATTTACTGTGGAGGCTCGAATGGATTTGCGAATTGGGGGAGTAATTCTACTAATTGTATTGGAACGTACGATATTGGACTTCAAGTGACGCGAAGAAACATAGGCAAAAGTACGGTTTGCATGAAGGAATAATCGACAAGGTTGGAATTGTACGTCGCACGTACGAAACATAATACGACGAGCGACATTTGATAAATAGGACGCCGCCGGAGCTACGGACGGCGGCGCCGTCAGTTTGGTCATTTTGGTGAGGGACGTGAAATCGCGTCCATCACATGATATTTATTTTGGACGGAACAAATCCGTTTGACGAAATTCGTAAGGTTTGTAAATATTTACAACAATGTTTTGTCCTATGTGTATTAATTATTAGTGTAAATCTATTCATTCTGACATATCACGAAGTATTCGGGTATTCTCAAATTAATAGAGGTAGTTGATAGATTACGTACGGTTGGTGTGCCTCCGTACAGTCAATAGTGAGCTCTAGTGTATATTTGTAGGACTTCGTCATTTTTGCACTAAGGAACTTTTCTGTACCAAATCTGTTTTTGGTCATTTTTGGTAATTTCATCTAAGGATTGCTCTCAAACCTGTTGGCGGAATTATCTGAAATTTTCATGTGTTTTTCTCCTTGTATTGGAAATATTGTGGAAAATTTGCGGACCTATTGTGTGTCTTGTTTGCTTGGGGCTTTAACGTGAAGTTGGTCAGATTTATCAAAGTTCTGGCAGATTGTTTTTCTACAACTTTGACTGAGTGATGTGATAATTCTGTTGGGTAATATTATATGAAAAATTGTGGGAATACTATATGGCCTAGAAATTATCTTTTCATGTAGTTTCAGCATGGTTTGTTAATTCTGAAAAATTCTGAGTGGATTCAAAGTAGGTTGTTTTTTGGGTAGGTAAATCCATGGATGGAATTGGCTATGGACAACAGTCTCCACCGAGAGCGAGTCGAAGATTCCGTGTCCCTGCAAAGTACCAAAGAATCCTCCTTGCTGCCTCCCAATACATTTTCCTCGGATTTTGCAAACTCCGGCTCAAAGCACCAACTGCTGCCGTAATATCCGGCCTCGTGCAATTCATGAAGTAGATTAGGTTGTCGACAATCTGCCGGTAAAGAATGGTGGCCATAAAATCTGCCTCCCTTGACTCCATGGTGTCTTCAAAAATGACTCCTCCATCGGTCTCCATGTCTTCCATTTTCTGCTTAAATTCCATGGGAGTGGCACTTCCCTTTGCCTCTGCCATGTTGAATCTTTAAAACACATTCCCTATCGCTTCTCGCTGTGTTAGATAATTTTATCTCCTATCTTTATCCCTTTCTACTTGAATTCCAAAAATATAGTTTGCCTCTCCTAAATCTTTCATCTCAAATCTTGAATTCAAGGTTGCTTTTATTTTATTAACCGCATTCAATGACTTACCTAAAAACAGCAAATCGTCTACATATACCGCAATGTAAATAATCCTATCTTCCCCTTTCGTAACATAGACTGGGTGATCTAACCTAATCCTCACGAAACCAAGACCGATTAGAAACTCATCTAGTTTCATATTTCACTGACGTGGAGCCTGTTTACGACCGTACAAGGATTTCAACAGCTTACAGACCAGATTTAATTTTCCTGTCTCTGCATACATTTCAGGTTGTTTCATATAAATCACTTCTTGTTAATCTCCGTACAGGAAAGCAATTTTAACATCCATTTGATGTAATTCCAAATTCTCAATGGCCACTTGAGACAAGAAAACTCTAATACCTAGAAACCGAACAACCGGAGAGAAAGTCTCGTCATAATCAATTCCCTCCTTCTGACTATAGCCTTTTGCGACAAGCCTAGTTTTATATTTTTCAATGGAATTATTCGGATTTAACTTAACTTTGAAGACCCACTTACAGCCGATTGCCTTTGGGTTTGGCGAAAGTTCCAAAAGCTCCCAAGTGTGAGCCTCCATTATAGATCGCATTTCATCGTTCGCCGCGGAGATCCATTGATCTTTTTTCGGAGCAAAAAAAGCCTCCGATTTGGTGGCCGGTTCCATCGTGCTGGCAAAAAATAGAGCATGCTCCACCGGTTCACCTCGCGGCCTGCTGCTTTGCCTTTTTCCCCTCGGAAAATCTGAGGTAAAAACTGTTGGATCCGTACGTGGCTGACGAACGGGAGGAGGAGGAGGAGGAGGGGGAGGAGGAGGAGTATTCTCGTTGAGTGGAGCAGCCGGAATGTCCGGGGTAGGACTAAGAGATGTTCCGCCATCGGCAGATGAGGAAGAGGTGGTGGAAGATGTAAAAAAACACTTTCAAAAATTACATATCTTTGGATTTTGGCATTTTTCTCCAAATATGTCAAGCCAAACACATTAACCGATTGACTCTTTTCCTTAACCTAAATATTCCTAGCAACTTGAATTGTTTTTCTATCCGTATTGTATACTCTATAGCCTACGGACTCATCATCATATCCCATAAAAATCTCGGGAACCGATTTCGGACTAAGCTTAGAAATAGGGGGATTATCCAAAATAAACATTTGCTCCCAAAAACTCGGAAGTGACTAACATTAGGCTTTCTTTCAGTCCACACTTCATATGGTGTTTTACCTTTTACGGCTCTAGTTTCTATTCTATTTTTTATATAAGAAGCACAAGATAAACCCTCACCCCAAAACTTGAAATCTATCCCTTTATCTAACATCATAGATTTTGCACTTTCGTTAAAGTCTGGTTAAGTCTTTCCGATAATCCGTTTTGCTCCGGAGTATAGGGAACTGTAAATTGTCGGGAAATGCCATTTTCTGTTAGGTAGTCCGAAAATGCATAGGAAATATATTCACCTCCGTTATTGGACCGAAGGGAGAGGATCGGCTTCCCATAAACCTTTTCCGCTCAAACTCGAAAGTGCTTGAAGTGAGTGAACACTTCACTCTTCTCCTTCATAAAGTAAACCTTACTGTATCGGGAGAAATCGTTGGTAAAAGTAACCAAAATCCGGTTGCCACTGAGGGAAGGGACTTTTGACGGTCGCCACACATCCGAATGATAAATCCGGCGAGTGGGAACAGGTGTGAAGGTTTTGAAGTAACTCGGTTGCCACACATGTGGGAAAAGCATCCTCATTTTTCTTTTCAAAATCCGGATCCGTATCCGGAAGAACACCGGAAACCACATCATATAATTTAACTTGCTTAAGGTAAGACTTAGTCAAATCCGCCCAAGATAAATATTTTTGCCCATTAAACACCGCGATCCGTGAGGGCGGGCGCGTAACTTGTTGTTTTGAGGCAACAGGTGCCCCGGAAGAAAATAAAAAAAGCACCGGCAGTTGCCATAATAATCAGTACAAAAAGAAGAAACTCTCACGAAAACCCACAAAAGACCAACTTCACAATGAAGTCCCAAGCAAACCAGACACACCCTAGGTTTGCGAATTTGCCACAATGTAAACTATACAACAAAAAAACAACATGCAAAATTTTTCAAGGTTTTGCCCAAAGTTCACAATGACATCTAAATTTAAAGACACCCAAACACTGCT